>JADRCH010000213.1:718241-801611 GCA_019843965.1 Rhynchomys soricoides | reverse complement strand
GGGGGTGCTGGCTGGTGGGGGTGCTGGCTGGTGGGGGTACTGACTGGGAGGTGCTGACTCCACTGAGTGAGGAGGACTCTAATCCTTTACTATGGGGATTCCAGAGACTATAGGTTTGGATGTCTTTGTCATCCTGGGCTGGAAAAATCACAGGCCAGGGCTTGAAAGGACTCCTAGGCTCCGTATGTATAAGACTGGAAGCCATGTTTAGGTCTGGTCAGTTGTCAACTGACCTATGGCATTCCTTACAGCAGGAATCTCACTGCCAATGCTCTGAGTATCTGTGTCCTGACCATACCCCTCCGGTCCCTAGAACATAGCCTGGACTATGGGCTCCTGGGAGGCAAGGCTCTTTTTCTGACACATGAAGGAAGACTACCATCACAGGCACCCTGGCACCCTCGGAGCAGAGAACAGGAAAATGGACAGTGGTTGACAGAAGTTTTTGGTGAGATATGAAGATGAACAAGAGTCTCCTAAGAGACTCTCCAGATAGGCTACCGGTCCTGACTAAGATAGGGACACATACGTCCAGGACAACCCAACAGCTACCAACATCGCAGACCTTGGAGAGGTGGCTATGAACACTGCTTGGGTTGGCAGAGTAAATATCTGGGCACCTGGGATCGGTGGAAATGGCACACTGTACTGTAAAATTACAATTCCATCAGAGTTGACCCAGAAGCCACCTGTGCCTGGACAGGGTACTCCCCACCCCCACTCGGAACACCAACCTCCTTATCACACGCTCTAGAGATTCACCTGCCATTCAAGAAAGGTTCTGAAAAACATTCCCTCATCCCTGGAGGAGTCTCCTGACAACCTGGCCCAGGAGACATTGCAGCTCTGAGGAAGGCTCCAGGGATACTCCTCTCCTGACTCTAGAAGCCGTCCATCCGGTCTCTGTCTTTGGAAGTCTCTTGCTGACAAATGTAGGAAAGAATACTCTGTAAAGCTTAAAGCCTGAGCCTGCCATGCAGCAGATGCTTGACAAACGTGTGCAGAATGAAGGAGTGGCCCTGAGAGATCTCTGCAGACTACGTCGCACAGCATGCGCCACCGATATTATTCTTACTGTGACTAAATAAAGCCATTATCAGGGGTATTATGGGAAATTCCATATTTCTCCCTAACGAGATCTTTTTCTTCTGAGTTCTCAGCAGATAGAGAGCGAGTAGAGGGCCTGGCTCACAGTGGGCATCAATAAACCGTTTGATGGGTGAGTCAAGGCATGCATGGATAAATGAAAGGTCTGTGGGTGAATGAATCATCACATGGATGGCGGGAACGGAAAGATGGATAGGGTGGTCCTGTGTTTGCCTACTCAACAGCAGCCTCCCTCTTCCCCTGCCTTTTTCTGTGTGAAATGAATCCCACTCATGAATCCTGAGTGCTTTATTCAGTCTCTAGCACTCAGGGAGAAGACCAGCCCTTCTCCAGGCAACACATCTTGTTTTGCTTGGTCTGCCATGATATCTTTTCCCCAGCCAGAGACTTGCTTAGGAACAGCCATGTGATGCAATTCTGGCTCGAGAGACAGGGGAGCAAGCCCACTGGGGCCCAGCAAGAGCAACACCTCATTAAAGGAACTTGCATAGGGAACATTCTCTCTTCTGGTCTCCGACATGGGTGTGCGAGATGACACATACAGAGACACATGCAGCCATCTTGTAACCATGAGATATGACAAAGGACAAACGCCTGACATCCTTAGTACCACAGGGGAAATATCAGGAGGAACCTGGGTCCCCAGCACTGTCTATGGAACACTAGATTAACCAATGTCACTGAGTGGGTACATGGATGGATGGATGGACAGATGGATGGATGGACAGATGGATGGATGCATGCATGCATGGATGGATGAGATATGTTTGGATGAATGAATGAACTTAGAAATCTATAAGTGGATGAAAACATTTTCATGGGAATGGGGGTAGATGGAGACATTGGTATATGGATAGATTGGGTGGATGGATAGATGAATGAATGGACAGACAGACAGATGGATGGTAGGTGGACAGATGGGTGGATGGATGGATGAATGGACAAGTAAATGGATGAGTGAAGAGATAGATGGATGAATGATGTGGGGATGGAAGAGAAGGGGGAGGGGGAGAGGAATGTTGGGAGGAAAGAGGAGAGGAGCAGGAGAGAGAGAGAATGCCATAAGTGAAGGGGTGGCTATAATAAAGGGGTGGACAGAGAGGAGGGGAAGCAGAAGGGATAGCGGACTGGGGATAGATGTTGGAATGGGGGACGGATGATGGAGTAAGTAGATGGATGGAGGGGGTGATGGGGGAAGGGGGGAGTGGTGGGGAGGGCAGGAAGGGAGAGAGGGAAAGAGGGCTGAAGCAGTAGAGGAGTGGAAATGTCTTCATGGGAGTTGAGACGAGATGGGACGTGTGTGTGAATGTGTGGAGAGCATAGGGCTGGCTGGCTGGGGAAGAATGCACAGTGCATGAGAACACCAATGGGATCGCTGCCTCCCTCCAAAGGATGCTCCTCCAGCGCAGACCAGGCAGAGGGCTGAGCCTTGCCGGGGCTTTCTTCCCAGCCTTTGTACGGCTTCCTGCCTCATGAGACCTAGGTCTGCCCACCAGGATAGCATTTGCTTCACCCTTGGTCATCTCCTGTAAGAGCCAGTTCACACTTGATCCTTTAGGGCAGGTTTCACCCTGCCATAGAGGGGCTCAGCTGCACAAACACACAGGGACTCAGAGCTGTTTCTCCACCACTTGCCCCTAGACCGTGGAGGAGCCTTCTCACCTACAGGATGGGGCCCATGGCACCATGAGCATGGAGATGCTGATCTATGAGATAGCTTCCTACAAGGGGGTTCTCTACCCAGCCCTCACTCAGTCTGTGAGTCTGTGTGTGCTGGGGGCATGCCTGTGTGTGCATCACATGCCTGAGCATGTGTGTGCATACATGTGTTTGACACAGAAGATGGAACCCAGGGTCTCAGGCATGCTAGATAACTGGGCTATCCCCACCTCATTTTCCTCTGCCGTGGTTTCACTTTTCCTCTTGAGAGTTCACAGAGTTGCCCAGGCTAGCCTCAAACTTTGATCCACCTGCTCAGCCTCCCCAGAAGCTGGAACTACAGGTATGTACCACCATGCCTGGGCTTCCTGGGTTCCATGTTGGCCACAGCATGCAGAGCAATGGCCTGATAGCTCAGTGTCAGCCACATAGTTAAACAATAACTCAGGTTGAGACAGCTGTGGTCTCAGCTCTCCCTTCTCCCAGGCAAAGCTGCCTCCAGGCTGGCTTCCTGGCATAGTCTTGAGGTTAGGGAGGGAGCTGAAGAAACAGAGGACATCAATGGCTTCCCTCTCTCTCCTACCCAGACCTGGAAGGCATGTCGCAGCCCTGAGCCTCCAAAGTGAGCATTAGTTGTTGAGCCAAGCTAGCCGGGAGCCACAACATCATATCTCATCCATTGCAGGGACCTCCTTGCTAGTTCCTATCTCACTACCCCTGTGGCCTCCTCCGTTCCTTACCCAGGATCCAGTCCTCACCCTCACCTCTGGCTCTAGCCTTCTGTGATATGCTCAATATTCTCTGAGCCAAGCTCACCCCAGGGCCATTGCACAGGCTGCTCCTCCCATAATCACCTGCTCCTTTTGGCTCCACCCTCACCTTTTAGCATACACACAAGCACCAAAGACACCAGGGAATTTCTAGATTCCTATCTGACTCAGCCCCTACAGAGACACCTCTGATTCCACATCCCTGGAATTAGAGGAATTCCTAACACTCTTCCAGACTCTACCCCCGCAGACAAGGCATCCCTTGAAACTGGGTATCTCCATCACTAGTACATAAAATTGGACCTGACACATAAACAGCTATCTGTCATTTACTGGGGACTGCCCTGCTGTTTGAGTGACCCTCTGGCACTGTGGGAACGTGGCCACAAGGAGGTGACAACCATGCCATCCATTTACCCTTTGTTCTGGAACTTTCCAAGCTCTAGATCTCTCTTCCCTCATGATTTAAAGCTCTCTGGAGATACGGTAAGATGGTCTGAGAATTGCTAACCACATGTCCTTGAGCTGGTCATGAATCTTATCTCCTTGTCTTGTTGACTCTGATAGAGGTGCCATCCCACGGGATGGGGACGATAGTATCAGTCAAGAATGATGTCCACCTTTGCAAATCACCAGGGATAAGACATGTGGAGAGGGAGACACTATCCCTAAAGGTGTGTCTTCCCTATAAGTGATATCTGTCAACCCCTGTTGGGAGGATTGCTTAAGGTCTCACTAGTGACCGTGCAGAGGTCTCCACCACATGAGTGAAAGTCCTTGAAGCAGCAGGCAGGCACCAAGTACCAAGAAACCTTTCCCTCTCCTGGAAAATGATTCCCTTTTAGGGGAAGGTGACCTGCAAGTCAGCCAGAGGAGGTGAGGGCCTTATCCTGCTGTCTGTGAGTAGAAGGACTCAGCACTCCTATGTAGGCCCATTTTTACACCTGCAAACCTGAGACCCAGCCAGAGCTGGGACCAACCCAACTCCAGGGAGCTCTGCTGAGATACTTCATAATAAAGGTAATTGTGAGACAATTACCCCTTTTCCTCTCTCAGGGTCTTAATCAGAGCCAGAGGCACAATTCTTCCTTGCCTTTGCATTACCCAGCACCATGTTTAAGGTTTTTCTTCTGACCTTCCCATGCCCTGCAGGAAGAACACTAGCTGCAAAGGCGCCTCCAGAAGCGCAGGAGAGCCAGCACACAGGTCCATGCTCCCCTCTTTAATCACTGTGGATGCTTACTGTCACTTGGTGGGAGGGTTCCCAAGTAGATCATGGCTTTCTAACCACTGTCATCAGTCACCTGGCAATGGTGTTTCTAGAATGCCTGTGCAAATGAGAAACAAGTGGCTTTTGAAATTCTCAGGATCTGAGTTCAAATCTCAGCTCAGTTAAGAATATGTTGTGTGACCTGAGAAAAATTATTTACCTTCTCTGAACATCAGGTGCCCCAACTATGTGTGCTCACCCTTTAGGATGTCAAGTACAGTGTTACAAATGACATTTCCTAAAGAGGTAGGCAGACCACCCTTAGGTTGGCTACCCACAGGCCACCCTGCCCAGGTGCCCAGGTCATCAACAGGGCAAACCTGACCCAAGAGGAGACAAGACAAAGGCAAGAGGCCAGCTGCTGGAGAGGGGAGCTCAGATCTGCACGTGTGATCTCTTTTTTAAAATTTATGTATATATGAATGTTCTGTGTGCATGCCAAAACAGGGCAACAGACTCAATTATAGATGGTTGATTGTGAGCCATCATGTGGGTGCTGGGAATTGAACTCAGGACCTCTGGAAGAACAGCCAGTGTTCTTAACCACTGAGCCATCTCTCCAGCCCTGACTGCACATGTGATTCTTATGCATGTGGTTTTCTTGGTACCCCTTCCTGCTGACAGTGCAGGTGTAGAGAAAGGGGGCTTGCATCTGACACATAGATGCGGCTCTGTCTCTTCGCAATGTCTCTGGGATTGACTCAGTGGCCGTGGGGAGAACAAATATCTAACATTTCAGGACTCCTCACCTTTCCCCAAATGGCAGGAGTGTGGCTCAGTAGCTGAGCATTTGTATAGCATTTGTGAAGACCTGGATTCCAACAAACACTGCAAAGGAAAACTGAAGAGAAACCATTTTAAAATCTAGGCTGCAGCTTGGTGGTAGAGTGCCTATCTAGCAGGCCTGGGTACCAACCCTAGCCCCACACGAGAAAAAAAAAGTAGTCCTTTCCCATCATGACCCCCACATGTACTCGTTCTACCTGTGGCTCCTTTCCCTGCCTCTGGACACTGGCACCACAGTTGGCACAGGCTCCTTGGACCCCACAAATCCTGCACTGGTACCAGGACAGCTCCCCGGATCAAGAAGTGTCCTAGCAGGTATGGACTGAGGCAGCTGTGCACCCCAGGGGCCAGCAAGGCCTGCCTCCCCTCCCCCTTCATGAGAAGCAGAGGCTGATCCAGATCCCCCCCACTCAGGACCCCAGGATCCCTGCGTGTCTTCCCTGTCCCTCTAGCTCCCAGGATGGTGGCCTCTGTGTCCTCTCCCTGCTTTCTTCGTCCTGCCCACAGTCTCGTGATCTGGCTCTTGATGTGTAAAGAGTATGTCTAGACTTAGGAACCTCTCCCCAGCCGGGCTCTCTGGACCATTGTCAGTGGGTTAACAACAGCAGCAGCGGCATTCACTCAGAAGCCTACATCAAGCCTTCCCTTTTGTCCTCAGATCCCCAGTTCTGGCCCTCCCTGAGACCCTGGTGCCTCTGACTGAAAGAAGAGGCACATAAAAGGCATAGAAACTCAGAAAAATAAGTCTCCCCACTGCTACACCAGGTTCTTCATAGGAGACCACAGCACCTCCCCCTCACCACTGCCAAGGCCCGGAGAGAGCAGGAGCTGGTTCAGGCCACACAGCAGGCAGGGCAAGGTCGTATGCTCAATAGAAGACTCTGCCCAGGATGCTTCTTCCCCAACTTGCAGATGGGCACTGGGCTTTCCGTGGAGCACCTTGGCTTTCCATGGAGCACCTTGGGCTTTCTGTGGAGCACCTTGGCTTTCCGTGGAGCACCTTGGGATTTCAGTGGAGCATCTTGGCTTTCCATGGAACACCTTGGGCCTCAGTACTTGCCAGTCAAACATTTGTCAGACAGCCCTTGGGTCCTGTCTTCCTGTTGCTATCCCACGTCATTACTCAGTCATGGACTCAGAACAGAGTGACAGGACCCTCACCAACCCCATCTATGTTCCTGGAAGCCCCTAGGTGGCTCCATCTCTGTCCCATGAATTCCTCTCCAGTTGCACCCAGGGCACACTCTGCCTACACGGTGTGTGTGTGTGTGTGTGTGTGTGTGTGTGTGTGTGTGTGTGTGTGAGCTGTTGCTGGCTACTAGAGATAATGGAATTTATCACCCTTCTCTGCTGGGGCTTTCCCCACACAAGTTCCTACCCTACTTCAGTGATCTCGACTTTGATTAGTCATCATATATACCTCTGAGCCGTGGTATCACCTGCTTTAAATGCCAGTTTGTCTCATGTAGTGAGTGGTTCACAGCTCTCATCTTAGTGCTTTGGGGACTGAGACAGGAGTATCTGGAGTTAAAGGGCAACCTGGGCTATATGAGAGCCGGTCTTAGAAAAGGAAAAAGGAGGAGGAGGAAGAGGAAGAAGAAAAAGGAGGAAGAGGAAGAGAGGAAACTACAGCAACATAAAAAAGCAAAAACCAGGCTGGAAGAGGGGTATCCCAGGGCACTGTGCTCCTTCCCTCTCAAATCTCAGGCACCTTTCCATGCACCTTCATCTTCAGAGCCTCACTATCCCAGAATGGTTGCCAAGGTCCCAGCCTTTTGTCTGCATTTGAACAGGAAGAAATGGGCAAGCAAAGAGCTCAGACCCATGCCAGATCTTCCCCTGAAGCCAGGCACAGTGAGAGTCTTGTGGCATCCTGATGTATCCAGGAGAGCAGGTACCTCCACTGCACACTGCCACTGCAAAGCAGCCTGGCTTTTGTGGGTAGCATTGTAGAGGAGATTCTTAGACAGCTGCTGTCAGTCATGGGGGGTTGGGGGGTGGGGGGGGGGGGGGGGGGGGGGGTGGAGCAGTCCAAGCCTGACCCTGACATTCTGTGCAACTGAGATATGATCTGGGTCTGGCTGTTAGGGTAGCTAGAAGTGTCCTGTGGGTGGAACCTGGCAGTTGGAGGTTCTCAGGGGAGGGGGCTGGCCTTGAGGGGCTTACTGTGAAGATGGTGGCACACTGCCCTCCTGTGACATCGGTCCTGCTAAGCATGAGAACTACTAACTCTCAAGTTCTACCCACACCAGCCTTGTGTGCTGTGTGGCCTCAGGCAGGTGTCTTCCCCTCTCTGGGCCTCAGCAAATCACCCAGTAGAATGAGGAGGTGCCTTGCCCCACCTCCCCAGCTCTGAGAATCATAGTCAGAAGCTGGGCAGGGTTGTTGACAGTACAGAGAATTCCTTCCCCAGCTGGGAGGGAGACAGGAGAGGAAGGGGTCATCTGGATTCCTGAAACCAGGGCAGCGCCTGGGCAGAATGAACTTCCTGTTTCCCAAGGGAATGCGAGGAGGCTAGGATGCAGTGGCCTCCCTCCCTCCCCTCCCCTTAGCCACGGTGGTGGAATCTGTCCCCAGATCACCTCCCCTGCATCATCCTGCAGCCTGTGTGGGTGAGAAAGCTGCATGCAGAAACAAGGGTCCTTTGTCCCTACAATGCCTCAAGATGTTCCCTCCCTACATCCTGGGCCCTGAAAACCTATACCCATTCTTCAGATGGGAAAACTAAGGTGGAGGAAATGAATTTCTCAGGTTCCAAAGCTGGTAAAGGTTGAGACTGAAACTTCTGGAAACCTTGTCCAGAGCTCTAGGTACCAAACGCACTCTGTCTTACAGTGTCATGGAGACACTGTAAGAAGCCAAGCTTAACCCTCAGGGTCTGGTGATCTCAGACATGAGGGTTGTGCTCCTTTTTCCTGCTTGTGTTCTGAGAAGTGTGGCATGGGGTCTCCTGCTGGCCCCACATGTCTGCCTCAAATGTACCCTTTGGCAGTTGTCCTTGGGGACAGATAGACCCATAGTGTGGAGTCTGGGTACAAATGACCACAAAACAAGGTGGCCAGTCCCACCAGCCCCTGGCCAGAGGAATGAGCTTGGTTGCCAAACAGCCCTGGAGTCTGTCCAGCTTCAGTACCAGCTTGCTGTGTGTCTTGGGCTGAGGATTTAACCTCTCTGTGCTTCAGTTTCTTCATCTCTGGCATCTTTAAGCATTTTCCAGGATGGCTGGGATCAGGACCACCAGCATAGAGACGTCAAACCACAGCCTCTGTTCTCTCCCAGTACTGGAAGCTAAGCCCAAAGGCCAAGGGTAGAGCCAAGCTGGATCCTCCTTGGGGTTCCCAGGGAGATTGAGGCCCATGCATGTCTCCCAGCTCTCACCAGCCTGTGGCAGCAAATTCTAACCTCTGCCTCTGCAGTTCACTTCCCTATGTGTCCAAATGTCCCCCTTAAAGAACAGCAGGCGCTGGACCTATCCTACCTAGTGACATCATATAAACCAGATCCCACTAGCAGAAACTGTCTGGTAAGGAAAGCCACATTCAGAGAGCAGAGGTCAGCGCTTAGATTGCATTTGGAGGTAGGGAACAAAGCTAATCCACACCAGGGATCCTCACGATGGCACTTCTGCATAGCTTTTGTAGGGAATTTATGGGACAGGCCCACCCCTGAGTTTGTGACATTAGAAGCCCCACAGGTCACTGTTGGCAGATCTGTCATCTATCTCACAGCCCCTGTGAGTGACTTCCTGACATTTGTGGGTCCTCATCCCCACCATGTAGACAAAGAGATACTGGGTGAGGGCTCACCAGCATACTCCACTCAAGGAGGCCCCCCGGCCAGGCTCAGGAGGGTCCCAGAGAGGACTGGTGCTGAGGAACTCAAAGGAATGAGGATTAGAGCGGAGTGGCTGAAGTTAACCCCAAAAGTCAGTCAGGAGATGAGAGCTACCCAGGGGAGGTCCCCAACCTGTAACCCCAAAAGATTCTTACTGTCCTTTTTCCCTGAGCTGCCCAGCTCCAGCCCTCACTGAGGGAGTGAAGTGAGAACTCAAAGCAGAAGCCCAGCATGGTGGAGTACATGTGAACCCCAGCATTTGGGAAGTTTAGGCAGGAGGATCACCCTGAGTTTCAGGTTTCAGGCTAGCCAGCCTGGTAAGTACCAGGCCAACAAGAGTCTCAAAGCAGGTCTCAATCTTTCTCTCTCTCTCTCTCTCTCTCTCTCTCTCTCTCTCTCTCTCCCCCCCCCCCCCATTAAAATGAGGCAAAGAGCATTACCCCACCCCCACTGTCTTTCCAGCAACCCATTGTGGGGATGATGAAACTGAGACTCTAAGCATAGCGATGACCATAGAGGACCTCTGGAGTCCCAGGCAGAAAACTTGTGCACTCAGCTGCTACTCCGCTTGGAACAAACTGCCCTCTGGGACCCTCAGGTCTCTGTCTGCAGGTGGCACCAGTAGTAACTGCTCCATATACTCAGTCCTCAGCAGTGTGCTGAACATCTCTCGTGTACTCAGAGCCAGGGCGCCCATGGTAGTGAGGACCTTTGGGATAGTGTAGAAGTAATGGATCCCTCCACTTCCCCCTCCCCCAGGGCTTGTACCTAAGCGCCTGTGAACACTGTAAAAGAGAGGAGTGAGAGTCGGGAAGACTGACCCAGGAGCAGAACACTGCCCCCCCATCCCCTCCGTGACAGCTCCCTCCTCTCAGGAGCATAAGATTCACCTCTGCTTTCCAAAGCAGGAAGCAGGACCAGCTGCTTCCTGATGCCAGAGGTGTGGTCCCAGCCATGGGGATGGAGGTAATAGGCAAGCTCCCAGGCACTACTGGGCACAGGAAAACGTCCCAGACAGAGAGGAGAAACCCTGTAAAACTGTAGCCACGTTGCTTTCTAGGCTTCTGCAGCAGGGCTGTGGGAGTGGCTATGTATCTGTGTAACTGTGGGGGTGGGGGCTGTCTGGAGTCTCTTAGTGTGCATATGTCTTTGAATATATATTTGTGGGTGTGTCTGTGTGAATGTGTCCATGAGTGTGCATTGGCAGGATTATGAGGCAGAGGAATGGCCAGTTCCAGTCAACCTGGGTTACACAGTGAGACGATGCCTCAAGAAACAAGAACACCATTGTCCCCTCCCTACCTGGCCCTCCCACGTCCTTCCCTCTGCATTCTCCTGTCTTCTGCTGCCCATCTGACATCCTGCATGGGTCCCCTCCACTGTCTACAGTTATCTGCAATGTCTGTTTTCAACCTA
The DNA here is from genome assembly GCA_019843965.1 of Rhynchomys soricoides. Taxonomy (NCBI): domain Eukaryota; kingdom Metazoa; phylum Chordata; class Mammalia; order Rodentia; family Muridae; genus Rhynchomys; species Rhynchomys soricoides. Next base: position 790,769 of record JADRCH010000213.1, on the reverse strand, counting down.
GAAGCCCTGTCCTGGGTACCAGAAGACATGGCTCCTTCTCAGTGTGCTTTTCGCCCCCTTTATCCAAGTGACATGATCTCATGACCTGAGGCCATTAGGACACTCAGGCCTAGCCATCAGGACTCTCCCCTCTCCCAGCAGAGAGATTGTCTCTGGCCCACCTGGCCCATAGACATACCCAGCACTCAATATATTGTTTCTAGGAAAGAGAGAGAGAGAGAGAGAGAGAGAGAAAATATGAATATCCCCGGGTTTCTGTCCTTGCCAGCTGAAAGGGAGTGACCACCCCTCTCCCCACGGCCAAGTCTCCTGCCTGCTATCTAGCACTGTAGGTGAAATCACCCAACACAATGAGGCACAGTGGAAAATGACAGTTCCTACCTGAGTCACACACACCAAAGCCTTTGCTGGACTATCAGGGTGTCTGACTGGACTCCGGTTGCTTGTAACTGAAAGAGGCTTCACAGCACAATTCCTTTGGCATTGATCATCCCCCCCCCCCCCCAGGCCAGCTTCCCATCATCCCTCACTTTTTCCTAAATCCACCCTCATAAGACCCTGCTGTCCTGGGCTGTGAGAACAGAGGAGGATTCATTTCCCAGAACAACCTGGGCATAAGGAGAAAGTGGCTGCAGGCAGCCCGACAGGCCTGACTCACAAGCTCAGATGTGAGTCTCCTCCTGGTCTAGGATGCAGAGTAGGCTGCACTCCAAGTGCAAATCTCCTCTGGTCCTCCCACTGGCAGGAGAAATGACACATCTGGACAGATCCACCAGATGTGGCTTTAACAGCCCACCCCCCAAACACCAGCATCTCTCAGTGCCCCAGCCTCTGGTCTGCCTCTTAGGATGTAAGGTTAGCTTCTAAGTCAGAAACCAAAATAACTGGCTTAAATAGAAGAGAAATTATTTCTCTTTCAGCCTGGTTCACGTAAACTACTGAAGACCAGGCTTCTCAACAGGGAGGCTGAATCCCATAGCCTTTTTGATTGGCTTGTCACATGCCATGGTAACTGCCGGTGAGAAGGAAGGCTTCATAGGATAGGGATGTCTCCTATGTCTGGTGTCCCCAGAGCCTGAGAAGGTCACTGGGTTGACTGTGAAGTCAGTCGAAAGCTGGACTCCCTACATGCATCCTGAAAGGCTTGACTCCACTCCCAAAAAGGGACATAGGTTTGTGCAGTGAATGGCCAAAAGGTAACCTCGGTTCTGCCCAACAGGTGACACCAAGAGCTTGGCCTGACACAGGGGCCTGAGGGGGTAAAAGACAGAACAGTACTGAAGCCTCTGGCTCCTCCTCAGCTCTGCCAGGAATCTAGCCCCACCGTGATGACTGCTGGGAGAAAAGGGGTCCCAGAAGGGAAAACCAAGGGGCTGATGTTGTTAGATCCGAGATCAGTCTTCAGCCGTGTACTCAAGAAGGGACAATGAGGCAGGATCGATGTTTGTTCCAAGGCAGCCAGGAGAGACCCTGTCAGAGAGAGAGAGAGAGAGAGAGAGAGAGAGCGCATGGCCAGTGAGATGATTCAGTGGGTGGGTAAAGGAGCTTGCTGCCAAGCCTGATAGCCTAAGTCAACTCTGGAGACCCACTTGGTGGAGAACCGGCTCTTGTAAATTGCTTTCTAATCCCCACGTGGACACACACACACACACACACACACACACACACTCAGAAAGTAAATGTTTAAAGACCAGAGGAAGAGCAAGCAAGCAAAAGGCACCATGTATGCCATGAGGTAGAGCCTTGCTGGGGCCCAGTTTCCCCACCTGTAAAATTGGGGTGTGTTTTCCTCCACCCAGGGCTTTTGGAAGACTGACTAGGCCTGGGTACCCAGTGCCAGCCACACGCATGCGAGTCGCATGCTCCGCTGGAGGCTGTCTGGAGGGGAGGGGGAGTATGGGCGGCGGGGGGGGGGGGGGGCTCGGCTGGTGACTAATCTCATTAGTGGTAATCCTCACCCTGATGCTCATTAATATAATAAGGCTGGGCTTGCAGCCCCAGCCTGGCGGTGGCTCCGAGCTCCCATGCTGGCTAGAGCATCTCATTTCTGCCTGGCAGGGGGTGGGGCTTCCTCAGTAAACACTTATTACCCTCTGGTCCCTGGGGAGACCCAGAAGAAGAAGAAGCTGCAATTCCAAGCCCACAGCTCAACTCTGAATCCCGGCTCTGCCTTTTGCAAGCATGATGGCACATTGTTCTCTCACACACATTCAGACACAAGTGTGCAGGGCTTTCCAAAGCCTTTGCCCTGACTATGCATCAGTTTGATACCTGAGCTAGAGTTACCTGAAGGGAGGGAACTTCAATTGAGAAAAGGCTGCCTAAGACCCAGCTGTAGGTCGTTTTCTTAATTAGCGATCGATGTGGGAGGGCTCAGCCCATTGTGGGCGGGGCCATCCCTGGGCTGGTAGTCCTGGGTTCTTTACAAGAGCAGGTGAGCAAGCCTTGGGGAGCAAGCCAGTCTGCAGCATCCCTCCATGGCCTCTGCATCAGCTCCTGCCTCCAGGTTCCTGCCCTGTTTGAGTTCCAGTCCTCACCTCCTTTGGGGATAAACAGCAATGTGGAAGTGTAAACTGAATAAACCCTTTCCTCCCCACTTTGGGCTTTTGTTTCGTTTTGTTTTGGTTTTGTCCTGGTGTTTGTTGCAGCAATAGAAACCCTAAGACAATACCAATCCTCACAGGACAGAATCCTCTGTCCTACAGAAGACTAGAAACACAGTAAGCACCTCCCACTGGCCAGCACCCAGCATTGTATTACGAAAGCCAGGCTAAGTATATCTCCCTGTGATGGTCTTTGCAGCTGGGGATGGCCAGTGTCTACCCACTGAAGGAGAGTGCCTACAGAGGGAAGCCACTCAGAGAGCTGCTGTCCTCTGCCTAGGGGCACACAGAGGGCATTTCCATTGCTCTTTTAAGGACAAAGAAACTGAGATTTGATAAATTGGCTGAAACTACAAAGGGACTGAGCCAGGGCTAGTTCAGGGTCTCCCTGCCTCAAGTCAAGGAAAAGCCTCTGAGGCCTTCAGCTTCAGAAAGAAGCAGTGAGGCCTGAACCACAGGGACAAGTTACCTCAAGAGGTGTCAGTCCACCTGGGTTTCCTCCGAGTCAGTGTATGCAGGCAATTCCTCACAGTGTGTTCCTGGACAAGACACACCAACTCTCTGGGTCTGAGGTCCCTCAAAACGTAGATAATGCCCGATCTGTAGAAAGTATGCTCATATCCGTGGCTATTCTGTATATTTTTCATACACAATTTTAGGGTAGTCTCACCACAGTCTTCCAAAGAAAACATCAGTGAGTCTATTTTCTGTCAGTGCTGAGACTTGAACCCAGGACCTTCCTCTTCTTAAGGAAATTACAATTGAGCCACATCCCCAGGCCTTGAGTCAATGTTTTGTTTTGTTTGTTTTTGCTTTGACTTGATTTTGTAAGACTAGTAGCTCAGGCTGACCCCAACCTCACTGCATAGCCAAAGATAACTTAGAACTCCTAGTCTTCCTGCCTTTACTTCTTGAGCACTGGGATTACAATTATGTGCTGTGGTATCTGGTTGTGTGTGTTGCTGGGGCTTCATGCATGGTAGACAAGTGCTCTCTCTACCTGGGAGCCACCCAAGCCCTTTGAGTCTATGGTCTTTAAGAACGGCTTAGTCTGACTGGCAGTGGTAGCACATACCTTTAATCCTAGCACTTGGGAGGCAGAGACAGGTGGATTTCTGAGTTCAAGGCCAGTCTGGTCTACAGAGTGAGTTCCAGGACAGCCAGGGCTATACAGAGAAACTCTGTCTCGAAAAAAACCAAAAAAAAAAAAAAAAAAAAAAAAAAAGATTGGCTTAGTCCACAGGGTCTGTTATAAAAGGTTTCATTACTGGGGATTCTTTGGGACCAGAGGCTCCAGCAGTCTCTGCTTCCCAGGGTTAAAGAATTTAATAGGTTGGTAATTGCTGAGCCTTGGGGCAAGAGGCAATTTATCAGCCCTGAGCCAACCTGGAAGGCCACTACTACTCACCCCTGCCTCCCTCCCTCTCTCCCTCAACTATGACATCACAGCCTGCCCAAGGAGAAAAATCTGTCTCCCATGGCCTTGGAGTCTATGGTTAGTGAGAACTAGAGGCCACCAGAGTGTCTGTTGGTTAATTCAGCAGACAAAGAGCTCTGTCTCCTGGCTGGCCTCACACACAATGGAAGGACCTAGGCAAGCTTTGTGCAGCCCAGCCTCTCCCTCAGCCAGAGAGACCCAGAGCATTCACAGGCATTCCACCCACCCAGAAGAGCCTCAGAAAGCAGGCAGGGAGGAAAGGGGGCCAGAATGGCAGGTTTTCACTCTCTGCTCTGCCACCAGCCATGCCCACCTGTCACCTCTGCCCAGGCTCCTCCCCTGACTGACCTGCAACACTTTATGAGCCCTTCAAAGCCAACTCGGGTCCCTCCCACTCTAGGAAGACACACTTATGAGTTCAGTCCCTCCTTTGTGTGTGGCATCTGGTGCCCGGGTGTGACTAAGAGACTTCAACCTCACTTTTCTAGCTTTATTCTTGCAATAAAAGACCTGGAGCTTGCGACCTTTCTGCCTGTCCCTCCTGCGTGCTGGATTACAGGTGTGTACTACCACACCCAGCTCTGTCATGCTCAATGTCACATTCGAAACTCCTCACAGGGCCTGGGCATGGGAGAGACCTGTAATCCTAGTAGTCTGGAGGCTGAGCCAGCTTTCAACATAGAGTAAAGCCCTGTCTCAAAAAAAAAAAAAAAAAAAAACCACACACACAGAAAAAGAAAAGCAAACACAGACACCTTCCCCAATTCTGATCCCGGGCTTTTGTCTGGCTTCAATTCCTGACTCTGTTACCCGCGCCAAGGCTTACCGGCATACCTGGAGGGATCCCTGATCACTTGTGCATATATGTAGGTATGTACTCGAGTACATGCAGTCACTCGAGCGTGCACACACACATACAAACACACACACACACATACACACTTGAGTACAGACCCACAAACACACCCAAACCCTAAGCCACCACCAGGCAGCCCACTGGGGTTGCATGACCCTAATGCCTAGAACATGTATTAGCACTGTGGACAGCGTGGTGGGGTCACAACCTGGGGCACCTGTGTTTTTACACAAAAGCATTGTTTAAGTACCAGCTGTACAAATGTAGGAGAGGGTAGGGATGGTTGCTGTCCAAAGACTTTTAAGTATATTTGGGGAACTGAGCCCTGGGCCATCCGCATCCTCTTCCCTGTGGGTGGTACAGAAAGCAAGCACGCTCAAGTACACACACCCACACAAGGCAGCTTATAAACTCCAAGCCAGTCAGTATGAGATTGCATAGGTCCCCAGCAAACTCTGCGACCCAGCCACCCTTGGCTTGGATTTGTCCGTCCTCAGCCATACTAGGACACTTGTCCATACGTACTTCCGTCTCTTCTAGGAGCTATGTTTTTCTCTATTCGTCTCACAGAGAACTCCTGAACAGCCTTCAAAACCCAAGTTGGGTATGTTGGCACAGGTCTATCATTTTAGCTACTCCAGAGGCTGAGGCAGGAAGATCACAAGTTCAAGGTCAGCCTGGGCAACTTAGTAAGATCCTGTCTCAAAATGAGAAATGAGTTGGGTGGAGGTGGCACACGCCTTTGATCCCAGCACTTGGGAGGCAGAGGCAGGCAGATCTCTGAGTTCAAGGCCAGCCTGGTCTACAGAGTTCTAGGACAGCAGGACTACACAGAGAAACCCTGTCTCCAAAAGAAAAAGGAGAAGAGATCGAGGCATGGTAGTGCACCTCTGTTATGCCAGCATGCAGGAGACGGATACGAGGCTGCTCCGAGTTTGAGGCTAGTCTAGGATACATAGTAATAATGTAATGCTAGCATAGTGACCTATGCCCCCCATCCCCCCAAAATGAACCATCTAATGTCCGCCAGAGGCACTGTTTCAACTGCCTAACACTCACAGATGCTTGGACTATGCCTGGCAAGAAGCATAACGCCACTATACAGGAGATGAAGCCGAGGCTAGGGGTGTGGGATGACTCCATCCCCAAGACAATCAGGAAGGACTTGTGTCCATGCTCCCTTCTTATATCACGCATGACTGATGAGGGTGAGCAGCAATATTTACAGCAAGACATGATGGGAATATAGACCTGGCAGGGCCTTGGCAATGGGCTGAGGAAAAGACACAAATCACACATCCTTCAAAGATGGTGCCGTCATCCCAGAAGCCAGGGTTGGGAGTTTCCAGGAACTGAGGGAGGCTCAGCCCACTACTCCTTGGGAAGGCTCCTTCTCATGATTCTATGGAAGGGGTCTCTGAAGCCGGGGCTATTTGAGAGGTTCCCATGTGCTTCCTTATTGTCAGAGGCCGGCTCGAAAGTTGCTTCTCTTACTTGGAAAGGGAATGGAGCCATGGAGGTGCTGACCAACTGGAAATGGATGGTATGCAGTTGAGAGCAGCATGACACCGGGAAGTAATAGCAGGGATAGAGGGCACACAGCTCTGCCTCTCCTGGGACAGGACCCCCTCCAGTTCCCCTCAGCCCTTGGGAGCTAATTTGTCCTCTGTTGAAAAGAAAAACCATCTTATGGACAAAAATACAAACACAGGGCTGAGGATACAGTAGAGTTTGCCCAAGGCCTTAGGTTCAAGCCCTAGCTTTATGTGAAATAGTGTGTGTGTGTGTGTGTGTGTGTGTGTGTGTGTGTGTACTGGGCTGGTTTTGTGTGTCAACTTGACACAAGCTGGAGTTATCACAGAGAAAGGATCTTCAGTTCAGTCTCATGCCTCCATGAGATCCAGCTGTAGGGCATTTTCTCAGTTAGTGATCAAGGGGGGAGGGCCCCTTTTGGGTCCCTGTGGGCTGGTAGTCTTGGGTTCTATAAGAGAGCAAACTGAGCAAGCCAGGGGAAGCAAGCCAGTAAGGAGCATCCCTCCATGGCCTCTGCATCAGCTCCTGCTTCCTGCCCTGCTTGAGTTCCAGTCCTGACTTCTTTTCGTGATGAACAGCAACATGGAAGTGTAAGCAGAATAAACTCTTTCCTCCCCAACTTGCTTCTTGGTCATGATGTCTGTGCAGGAATAGAAACCCTGACCAAGACAACGTGTGTAATAAAACTTAATGAAAGTAAGGCTAGCAAGATGGGTGAGACAGCAAATCACCACACAAGCATCAGGACCTGAGTTTGGATGCCCAGCACTCACACAAAAAGCCAAGTTCACGTCTGTAGCCCCAGTGCTGAGCAGGAACAGAGGGCAGAGAAAGGCAGATCTCCAAAGCTCAGCAGCCAATTGGTCTGAGATGGCAAGTTCCAGGTTCAATGAGAGAGGGAGAGAGAGAGAGAGAGAGAGAGAAAAGATAGGTGATACATACATATATCATACATACATACATCATACATCATACATATATCATACATACATATATCATACATACATACAACATACATACATATATCATACATACATACATACATATATCATACATCATACATACATATATCATACATACAAACATCATACATCATACATATATCATACATACATATATCATACATACATACAACATACATACATATATCATACATACATACATACATATATCATACATCATACATACATCATACATATATACATCATACATACATACATACATCATACATACATACATATATCATACATACATCATACATACATACATATATCATACATACATATATCATACATCATACATACATATATCATAATACATATATCCTACATACATACATCATACATACATCATACATACATACATCATACATACATATATCATACATACATACATACATCATACATACATACATCATACATACATACAAATATCATACATACATACAAACATCATACATACATCAGACATATATACATACATCATACATACATACAAACATGATAATACATACATATATGATAGATGCATACATATATACATGGTAGATAGAGATATACATACACATATATATGATAGATACATACATGATAGTTACATACATACATAGATATAGATAGGTACATACATACAAAGATACATAGGCAGATACACATACATATATACATACATACAAGATAGATACATACATATATACTATATCCATCCATACATTCATACATACACACATACATATACACATGTATAGATTTTTTGTTTGTTTGTTTGGTTTTATTGGGGTTTTTTTTTGTTTTTTTTTTTCGAGACAGGGTTTCTCTGTGTAGCCCTGCCTGTCCTGGAACTCACTCTGTAGACCAGGCTGGCCTTGAACTCAGAAATCCACCTGCCTCTGCCTCCCGAGTGCTGGGATTAAATGTGTGTGCCACCACTGCCCGGCAGATAGATAGATAGATAGATAGATAGATAGATAGATAGATGGATGGATAGATAGATAGATAGATAGGTAGAGTCTTAAAAGATAAAGAAGGAAGAGCCGGCAGGATGGCTCAGCAGGTAAAGGCTGCCAAGCTTGACAACCCAAGTTCAATCCTCAGTACTGATGGACACAGTAGAACAAGAGAACTAGTTCTCACAAGTTGTCACCTAACCTCTACATGTGAACCATGGCATGAGTACACCCACATACACACACAAACACACACAATGCATAAACACAATAAAAAATTTTAAACAACCCAGGCAGTGGTGGTGCATGCCTTTAATCCCAGCACTTGGAAGGCAGAGGCAGGTGGATTTCTGAGTTCAAGGCCAGCCTGGTCTACAGAGTGAGTTCCAGGACAGGCAGGGCTACACAGAGAAACCCTGTCTCTAAAAAAAAAAAAGAAATTTTTAAACAATAAGGGAGAGCGATAGAGGAAGATGCCTGATAGCCTTCACATACACAGGGAAGCACACATGCATGCTTTCATACACACATGCATGCATTCACACACACACACAAGCATTCATATAAACACACATGCATTCACACACACATGCATTCACACACACATGCATTCACACACACATGCATTCGCACATACATGCATTCACACACATGCATTCACATACACACATGCATTCACATACATACATGCATTCACACATATACATGCATTCACACACATACATGCATTCACAAACATACACATGCATTCACATACATACACATGCATTCACACACATGCATTCACACACATGCATTCATATACATACATGCATTCACACACATCTATTCACACACATACATTCACACCCACACACACATACATGCATACACACACACACAAATACACACACACACCACCATACCAATAGAAGGAAGGAAGGAAGGAAGGAAAGAGAGGGGGAAGGGAAGGAAAAGAAAGAGCAAATGATGGAAATGTTTGTTTTGGGGTGTTTGTTTTTTTTCTTTTTTCTCTAAGATAGGGCTTCTCTGTGTAGCCCTGGCTGTCCTGGAACTCACTCCATAGACCAGGCTGGCCCAAACTCAGAGATCTGCCTGCCTCTGCCTCCCGAGTGCTGGGATGAAAGGGGTGCGCCACCACCGCCTGGCTGAAAAAAGTTTTAAATAAAAAGGGAGTGGACCTGGGTGTGGTTCTTCCGGTGCAGTGCTGGGCTGGGTGTGGTTCTGCCGGTGCAGTGCTGACCTAACACGCATGAAGCCCTGGGCTAGACCCCCAACTCTGTTCAAACCTGGTGTGGTGGTCCGTGCTTGGCTAGTGGAGGCAGGAGGATCAAAAGTTCAAGGTCATCCTGGGCTACTAGAAAGGTTGAAGCTAGCCTCGGCTTCAAGAGACTGTCACACTGAATTAATTAAATGTAAACTCAGGCTATATAGACTCCAGTGAGCTCAGATTTCCACTTGTGTCATAACTGGCATTTTTAAATATTATTTATTTGAAGCAGGATCCATATCAAGTTTCTACAGTGTTTGGCCACTACATCTTTTAATCTTGTTTATAAAGTCTTTAGGTGGGTGCACACCTATGGTCTCAAGTACAAGAGGCAGAGAGGCAGGAGGATCACTTGAGATCAGGAATTCAGGGCCAGCCTGGGTATCACAGCAGGATCCCGTTTCAAAAAGCTGTTTTATTTTTGTTTTTAGTATGTTTGCATATGAGCGTGCTGTATCCATACATGGACTACACGTGGAGGTCAGAGGTCAGCTTCTGATGCCTATCCTCAGGAATGTCATCCACCATTATTGTAATAAATATGCATGTGTATACATCTTCTTTATATTCTAAGTTTCTTTCTCTTTCTTTACAAATGATTTATTGAAGGAAGTGGACCATTTAATAGAACGTTTCATAGCTTGGGTTTTGCTGAGGAAGCCAATCTCAGCTGTGAGATGTGGGTGCTGATTCTGTGTAAGAACTAAGCACAGAGCCTGTGGGGGAGGCATTGACGGGAAGCCCCCCGCCCTCGTGATGTCACATGTATTTTTTTTTCCAGTCTCTCAATCATACCTACTGCCCCTGTGGCTCCTCAGTTGCTGAGTGGGACTGAATACCAGTCCACACTCATGCAGCCGCTGCAGGGAGAGGGAGGAGCTGGGGGAGGGGAAGGAGAGGGGAGAGACTGCGCTCTGACCTGGGTCCCCTGCACCCGCTCAGCTGTAGGACTTTGCGTTCTCGCTCTTGGAGCCTCAGTTTCCCCACCTGCAAATGCGTGCTGCAAGGACAGTGTAGACTGGCGTGGAGAGCTTGCCTGGTCCAGCCTCCTCTGCCAACGGATCCCCTTCTCCACCCCCAACCCGAGTCCTCCATTCCCACAGCAGACCCCGCCTCCTTCCTTCCAGAGGGAAATGGGGCTCAGAATTCGTGCAAGCAGTCTGGACCCTCTAATGGCCGCCAGCCCACCCTCAGCCCTGCAGAACAAGGTGGGTGGCCTCCAGAAGCTGAGCACACTCTGTTCCCAAGGAGGCTCGGGCTGGCCTCTGTGACCTCTTGGACTTACAGAAACAAACAACCATTCTTCCCCCTCTCCTTTGGTTCTGCTACTTATCCAGAGGCCCAGAGGGGAGGCTTCAGCTCCTCGATGCTCCAGGTGCGGTGCTCCAGATGCGGTGCTCCAGATAAGTGTTGGCTCTCGGCTCAAGTCAAGCTCTGTACTACATCAACATAGATCCCTGAACCCTGCTCAGGTTCAGGTCATTTATTCACTCAATAGGCAGTATACCAGGCCTAGCCATGAGTAGTCATAGACTCCAGTGATCTCATTATTTGGGAGGCTGAGGAAGGAGTATTGCTGCAAGTTCTAGGCTAGCCTAGACTACTTTAAAAGGCTATTAGATCATCACCATCATAACCTGCAACAGAGCTATCATCATCATCATCATCACCATCACAATAATAGCAACAACAATAGCCCCCACTTATCCAGTGTCTTCTCCATCCCTAACATGGTTCTCAGCACGGTGTGCGCCTGGCAACCTCTACAGTCTCCACTTTACAGGTGAAACAACTGACCCCCGGAGTTGAAGCAGCTCGCTCATGTCATGCAGTCACGGCAGAGCCAGCTCTGCAAAGACCCTGACACTGCAGAGAGCAATTCAAGTCCCATCACCCACAGCCACAGGCCCAGCCTCTCGACAGTGACTTCAGAATATCACATCTGTGAATCTTCAACCCAGTCCCCAGCACAATCCTCTCTGTGCACATACAGGGATGCTGGGCTCAGAGAGGGAGAACGATGTGCACAGCACACACAGCTGCTCCAAGACTGAGTCTGCTACTCTGCCAGGCTGGGAATAAATGCGTGTTTGCTGCTCAAACACAGCAAAGAGTACCTGGGCAGTTGATGGAGCCTCCTGGAAGCAAGCCATCTGAAGTCCCCCGCACTGAGGCCTTGGGGAGCTGTCTCAGAATTACCCCACAGTGGGGAGGGTTGGAGCCGGTGGAGGTAACAGCTGAGAAGAAAAAACTCCCTGCCAGGCTAGTGGCTCCACAGTCTGACTGGCTATGGTGCATGCGTGCATGCGTGCTTGCGTGTGTGTGCATATGCGTTCGTGCAGGCATGCATGTGCCGTGCCACAGGTGGTATTCCTTGCCTGTCTTGCTTGGCAGAGTATCTTGGTCACTACTGGGTATCTCAGGCTAGCTCACCTGCAAGAATCCAGAGACTTCCATCTCCCCTGTGTATTTCATTCTATAAATGTGGAGATGACACACAAAAGCTACCACACCTGGCTTGATGAGTTCTTGGGGTTCGAACCGAGGTCCTCACACTTGTGTGACGAGTGTTTTACCTACTGAGTCATCTCCCCAGCCCTTCCTGGTGGCCTCTTGGCTCCCAGTTCCAAGCACAGGAGTGGACATTTGAGAATGTTTCGTGGAAAGGGGGAAGAATGGGAGAGGGAAGCATGAGAGAGGAGCCACAGCATCACTAGGTCCCCAGGCTTTATAGCATCCAACCTACCAGAAATGGTGCCCCATTTTCTGAGGAAATATTTATGAGCCATGAGGAGGTTCCCCTTGGAGGAGGGCAGACTGTGACTGTGACATCCATGTCTGCCCTCTATCCCCTGCCTTGGGGCCAAACAGCCCTATGTGTCCCCAGAGGAGCAGGAGCAATAGACAATGAGGCACAGCACAGGCACTGAGTGGGCCTGCCTGTGTGGGCTCCCTGGCTCTGGTGCCCAGAGAGGCTAGGAGGGGCCTTGCCCACCTGCACCCAGTGATCCAGGCCACAGAAATCGGTGGTCTACAAGTCCTGCTCTTGTCTTCAAAAACACCATGAGCAAGTTAGCGATGGGGACATTGTGCCGAGCTCCTCCCGGATCCTTTTCCCCCTCCACAGGGGACACATGATCATCCCACTTAGTGGCTAGGGAAACAGACTCAGAGTGCCCAAGGCCAGAACTCGAGGCTGGCCACCTGAACACAAGAATGACTACATCAGCCGGGTGGTGGCACACGCCTTTAATCCCAGCACTCGGGAGGCAGAGGCAGGCGGATTTCTGAGTTCGAGGCCAGCCTGGTCTACAGAGTGAGTTCCAGGACAGCCAGGGCTACACAGAGAGACCCGGCTCCAAAAACAAATCCAAAACCCAACATATCAGACCCTAAGGGCACAGTCTCCCCTCATGCATGGCTCCAGTTCCCACCTCCTTTGGGCCAAGATGCTCTTTGCAGCCCAAAGCTGGAGTCTCCTTCAGGGGATGAGCAGCAGCCCTTCCCTCCACCCCTCTACACACACAGCCCCACCCAATAGCAGTCATATACACCATTCCCAGGGCTATCCTATTGCCCTGGGTCATTCTCCATCTCCCCAGAGGGACAGTGGCTGGGACACAAGGTAAGCATGGGCTGTCCCTCCCAAGCTGATCCCCTACTCATGTCACATGTGGGCCACCACACAGCATCTTTCAGCTTAATTTTATTTCCTCTTATAAATGGGCACAGCACAGGGAAATGTTAAAAAACAAAAACAAAACAAACAGAAAACAAAACAAAGCAAGTCCCGTCCTTCCCAAGCCAGGGATGGACAAGCGCCCATGCTAGGATGGACCAGGCCTTGGTATCTTTATCTTTATCCATCTGACCCTCTCCTCCATTTCTTATTTAAGTTTTGGCCATGAACTCAGGACAGGGTTGGTTAATAAACAGGTTATAAGGAGAATGGGTAGGAAAAGCCTGGGGAAGGGAGGAACCCCCTGTTCCTGGTGGCCCAGGGGCTGGGAGGGCTCTGTACAGGAGAGAGGATGAACCAGTAGAGGGGGGGACACTGTCTCAGGGGGCTCTCTGGAGCCACACTGTCTACGAAAAGTATTTACATGCATTCACCACGCCGGGGCCAGGCATACCCAAGCACCCAGAGGGCACCTGGAGGAAGCCAGGCCATCAGCCCCTCAGATGGTGACTCCAGGGCCCAGTTTGGGCCTCTCTGTAGATCTGTACAGTGTGGGCTTCTATTTACAGACATCGAGGCTGGGGAGGCACATCCCAGGAGAAAGCCAGGACAGCCCAGGCAGCCACCCCTGCCCTGAAAGCAGCGTTGGCTCTGCTCTCTGTGGCGCCCGAGCCCCAGCCTGGAAGCCTGATGAATGGCTTAGCCAAGCCCCAGGGTCTGGCCCCAGCATCCTACACTCTTGCTGCAGATCTGCTCAGCCAGTCCTGGCTGTCACCCACATGCCTCTGGCAATCAAAGGGAACCAACCTTGCACATAGAGTCCCTAGTCTGGCCCCCAAGAGAGATGAAGCCTAGCTCTCCAGCCCTCTGGCCCCAGTATGTCTTATTCTCTAGGGAAACCAGGGCCCGGAGAGGTCCAGAACACATCAACTCCTCTGATTCAGAATGCACTATGCTTCCAGGCATGCCAGCGTCTGAATACCTTCCCAGGAGCACTGAGGTGTCTCTGGACTCCTTTGGACAGGCTCTGCATGTACCGCACTGTTTCTGGGGCAGGGTGAGACCCTCACCCCCACATTGCACTAGGAAGAGTTCAGTTCACCCTTGGAACTGAGTTCTCTTAAATCGTCCTGGCCTCACCAGGCTAGCCCAGTGTCTCTGGGCTGCTCACACCATTAACCTTCAGGTCAAACGTCATGGGCATAAAGCCTAGACGTTGGCCTTGGGGCCTGGACCCCATACTTAAGACCCACAGCCTCTTCTCTCAAATGCTGACACAGAAAGAGAGCTGGTACCAGGAAGCCAAACCCACAGCCCCAGGGCCAGAGCCACCCTGAGATGTGAGAAGTGAGCTCTAGCCCAACACAGAAGCTGGGGCCTCCTGCCCTGGTCCCTGTGTCCCCTCGGGCTGAGCACCTGGAGAGTGCCTCCTCCAGCTCCTGAGCCTTTCTCTCCAAAGCTCTAGTGCCCAAGACTGCAGCTTACCAGGGAGTAGCGGGAGGGTCTGGGACAATGGCTCTCCTCTACTCCCTACCCAGCTCTCCTGCTGCACGGAAGATCTTGGTCAAGCTCCCTCCTCCATGTCTCAGGGGCCTAGGACACCTCTCATTCCTTCCCCTCCTTAAAGACCCAGACGACTGGCTTACAAAACTCTAAAGTCCCATCAAGGGAGTCATGGGGGTCTGGAAGACAGAACAGAGCCTGACAGGGGACACCCCCCACCCCAGAATGACAAGCTGTGCCAATTGCCTAGATCCTCTCCCATGGCCCAGATGTGGTTCTTCATTCTGCCCAACTCTGCTGTCAGGGAATCTTTAAAATGAAACGGAAAGAAACCATGTGGTCACCTGACTGAACCTGGGACATGTGAGAGACGGTGGAGGGGTACCGGCCAATCACTGCCTAAGCCGTGTCCCTTTGGTGCTGAGAGCTCCCTCGGCACGCCCCTTTCACAAAGAGAATGATGATCTTGCATTTAAAATACCCTTGAAGTAGCCTCACTTCTAAGATAAGAGACAGGATGGTAGACTTGAGGCCTGTGACACCCTTGTCCCCGTCAATGACTCTCAGGGCTTACGGCATAGGGATGAGCCTGCTGGGCTATGGGTCCATCAGTTGTAGCCAGAACTGCCAAGTTGCCTGGTCAATTGTGTCCACAGAAAGGACCCAGGGTGGGTAGGCCTGAGGTTGGCCTCACCAGGCCAGGCCAGGGCAGGGGACACAGAGGGCCTGGGCGGAGCCCGCCCTCACAGGCACTTTGGAGACACGTGTCCTGGGAGGCAGAGACAGCTCCTGGCTCAGAGCAGAAAGGAGATACATGGAGACCAGGGACAACCCACGCAACTCCTTGGTCCTGGGAGACCCTAGTTCACTTCTTCCTTCAGACTTGACTGGTGGTGGAAGCTAGCCCCGCACTTCTCTGTGAGCCACAGTGGGGAAGAAGAGCCTGCATCTGTGTGGGGTTGTGACTGACATCAGCTGGGATCAGCATCAGTGTGGCTGGTATAGGTGTCATGGTGGGGACCAAGTGGAATAGGGTGACTCTGGGGACCCAATATGGGCTGATGCCTACAACTCAGTCCTGCCTTCCTCAGTGACCCGATGGTTAGAGGAGCCAGATGCAGGACCAATGTGTGTCAAGGGGTAGAGTGGGAGGAAGGTGTCTTGACGATGACAATGGCCTACATGGCAGAAGCGTCAGGATGTCTGAGCACTGCATGAAGGTGTGTGTGTGTGTGTGTGTGTGTGTGTGTGTGTGTGTGATGTCTCGCTGGCCGGGTGGTCAGGACTGGGTATGTTTTTGTCTCCTGTGACGATGTCTTATAGGATTACAGCAGTGGTTAACAGAGGCGATGTGGCATCCCCTCTCAGGAGGGACACTACAGTGGCCTCCCTTACCACTGGCTGCCCTGTGCACTGAGGAAGCCCTTTCCTTGGGAGGCAATGCAGAAAGAGGTGCAGCCTGGGAACATATAAATTAGGCAGGGGACAGGGGGCGGTGACCCCATAACGAGCTCAGGCTGGTGACAAAGGACACCCTCCTGTCTGAGAGGGACCTTGGGACAGCAGCTCAAGGCCACAGTATCTGGATGATTTTAAAATGGAGGGCTAGATGTACCATGTGTTGGTTCTAGAAGCCAGCATGGCGGCCTCCGTAGCAAGAAGAGAGCATCAGCAAGCACTGTGGGCCATCTTAACCCTGGCCCTACCCCTG
The DNA here is from genome assembly GCA_019843965.1 of Rhynchomys soricoides. Classification (NCBI taxonomy): domain Eukaryota; kingdom Metazoa; phylum Chordata; class Mammalia; order Rodentia; family Muridae; genus Rhynchomys; species Rhynchomys soricoides. The sequence goes on along the minus strand of JADRCH010000213.1, from coordinate 774,231 downwards.
TTTCAACCAGCAACCGGGGGCTCCCTTCCTCTTGTCCATGGGACACAAGATCCTGAAGCCCCAGGCTGGAGGGAATGGGACCAGAGAAGGGGTCATAAGGGCACAGTCTGGGGCAGATGGTGGCACCTCTGCTCCTTAGGACAGTTTGTAGTATGCTAGCAGCCTGAGCAGAAGGAAGCAGGGCCAGACTCCATCCCAGGCCCAGGCCCAGGCCCAGGGTCAGGCCTGGGCTGTTGTTGGGGCCAGGGACTGGGCAAGGCGGAGCTGAGGCTGCAGGAGGCACTGTGGCACTAAGCGTAGAACTCCTCCTGCTTGTCAGGCTTCTGGTATGTGACGCTTGCCTGCTTGGGCTCTTCCAAGGTGTAGCTGCCTTCGTCCTTCTTCTTCATGCGGTAGATGAGCAGGGTGACCAGGAAGGCAGCGAAGAGGGCGCCCACCACCCCACCTATGATCACGGCTGTGGAGAAAGAGACAGAAGTCAAGGCCCAGGGGCAGCTTAGAGGGTTCGGGTGCTAGCAGGCTAGGGATCCTCCTGGACCTGGAGTCAGAGACGGAATACCAGTAGGGACAGTGCTGGTACCACCTTCTGTTCCCAACTCCTTCCAATGGCTCAGCAATGACTCCACATCCCGAGGATGGAGGCAGGTAACCTGGTCCTTGTCAGTATCAAACATCAGATGCCCTACTGCCTTAAACTATCAGGAAGGGAAGGCCCCTCCCCCACACTGCCAGACCACCACCCGCTGTCTCCATGAGGAGATGGGAACCTCGATTAGGAGAGCCAGTTGGATTCCAAATCCCACCAGGGTAAAGCCTTCAAGGTCTTAGGTCAAGGCTGGGTTAAAGGTCAAGCCAAAAGACAGGTCAGAGATTAGCACCTAGGAAGAAAGGTCCCACAGGGTCCACTGGGGTGACTCCAAAAAGCAAGGTTCCTAGGTCAGAGGGGTCAGAGGGTGTAAAGAAAGTTCTAGAGAGGGAAGAACACAGAATGAGGAGCAGAGTAGGAGGAGTGGTTCAGGGCTAAAGTCCCTGCTTTCCCTTCCTGCCTCACAGGAACCCCACACCCTGCCTTGCCTCAGACCTGGAGCTCAGCCTCACCTACAAGCACCTCCTTCCGCTCTAGAATGCTCTTCTGAGGGAGCTGGGCCGCCGAGCTGCCTGAGTCGATGGCATTGTCGTGGAGGCCAGGGCCTGGCCGGGCACCTTTGGGCAGTGTCCCCAGTGGAGGTGACGGCTTGGCCGCGGCTGATTCCACAGCCACCACCTCATTGGCTGTGTCCGGCTGTGTGGTCTCTTCTTGCAGCTCAAAGTCCCCGCTGGGCCCCCCACTTACTGGCACCTCTGGCTCATCCTGGATCGTGGTCAGAGGGAACTCTGGAGTTGGGGTCTGCAGAGATGGAAGTATGACTTGGGGTTAAGTATTCCATACATACACACAAACCTACACCAGGTGGGGCCAGCACTGTCTGCACAAAGAAGGGATTAGTATCCCCAATTTACAGAGCGGTAAACAAGCCCAGAGAGGTTATGTGACTTTCTCAAGGACACACAGCTAATACATGGTGGAATCAGAACTAAAATCTAGACCTTTCTGATTCCAGTCTGCACTTCCAATTACTGGACCTCATATTGCTGTTCTCATCCTGGCTACATCCTGTCCCCATCCTGTCCCCATGACTTCCTCTCCAGCTGCTGTAGAACAATCCTTGGTGGGTTCCTGTCCAGGAGAGGGGGTTTGTCTGGGGCCTGCTAGGCCTGGCTCTGTCCTCATGTATACTGCACAACTAGGTCCCTTCACCTGGAGGCCAGTCCGTGAGCCACGTATGAGCTGGTATCCCCAAACCAAGCCAGTGGCCAGCAGTGTACAGCTCCCCACTGCAGAGGCCAGAGCAGCTGGGAGCTGAGGACTGAAGCTCTGCTTTGGGAGCTGCTGAGAGCCAGTGCACACAGCTGCTTCATGAGGGTGAGGCAAGGCCAGGCCCCAAATCTCCTACACCTGCTTCTGCTTCTGCTTCCAGGCCACATCCTGCGATTGTTCCCCCTTCCTGAAAGGCTCCCTCTCTGAGGGAAGGGCCTAGGTCTGTGTCTTATGGAACTGGCTGGGGCCTGAGAGGGTCTGCGGGGCTCCAAAGTCCACTCCTAGGCCCTAAGACTCCTGTGAGGTTGAGGGTAGGCTGCTCTGCGGGTCTCCATAGTCATTGTGTCTTTAGTCATTGTGTCATTGGAAGGATGCAGCCTGGTGCTAGAAAACACTGTTTGTCCAGCCAGGGTCTCATGTAGCCCAGGTTGACCTAGAACTGGCTACATAGGGAAGGATAACTTTAAACTTCTAATCCCCCTGCCTCCACCTCTCAGGTCCTGGAATCACAGGCCTGTGCCACCACCCTAGGTTTCCTGTGCACATTCATGGTGCAGTCCAGGCTGCACAGGCCAGGCTGCAGTCCCCAGCAGTCCCTCTACCCCATCACGGTTCTTCCTTCATTCCCCATGCCCTACCTAGCTTAACCCTGGCCCTGGACACTGCTCAGCTTCTGGAGCTCCCAGCTCAGGAGCCCGCCAGGTCAGGAGACCCCCATTCTTAGGAACCCCTATCCTCAGGAGCCTCCCAGACTCAGGAGCCTAAGCTCAAGAGACCCAGCCAGCCAGTATTTGAATCCTGATTCAACTACTACTTGAGGAACCTAGAAACATGGCTTCCTCTGCCTCATCTGTAAAAAGAGTTGATCAGTCAGCATGATGAGGGAGAGGGTGTGGAGAAGCATCAGTAAGCATGACTGGAGGGGGCGGGGCTGGAGAAGTATTCAAGGATAGTGTCCTGCACTGGCTGCAGCCAGGCGCTCCCCACAGCACCCACTCAGTCACCCTCAGGCCTTGACGATGACAACCACAGTGAATATGACAATAACAACAGCCGAGCAGCTGGCTTGTGGACTCTTTCAGAATTCTAAGAACTAATGGTCACAAAACATCATCTGCAGACCATGACAGGCCTCTCTCCATGTCTCTCCTTCTCTGCCTGTCTGTCTGTCTCTCTCTCTCTTTGAAGTGGTCTTTCTGTGTAGCCCAGGTTGACCTGAACTTGCAGCAATCCTCCTGCCTCAGCTTCCTCAGTGCTAGGATTATGGGTATATGTGCCTTCTCTGGTTCCCCTCACAGATAAAGAAATGAAGACTTGAAAGCACCAACCACCAGCAAATGTCTCAAGACTAAAGAAAAAAGATGGCAGACAGCTTAAATCCAGGCAGACAACCTCTTGTTTATTTATTTTTCTTTGTTTTCCTGAGATAAGATTCTAGCTCTGACCATCTGGAACTCACTCTGTAGACCAAGCTGTCCTCGAACTCACAGAGATCTGTCCGCCTCTGGCTCCAGAATGCTGGGATTAAAACTGTGCATTACTGCCGGGCAGTAGTGGTGCACGCCTTTAATCCCAGCACTCAGGAGGCAGAGGCAGGCGGATTTCTGAGTTCGAGGCCAGCCTGGTCTACACAGTGAGTTCCAGGACAGTCAGGGCTATACAGAGAAACCCTGTCAAGAAAAAAAAAAAATGTGCACTACCACACCCGGTTAGCTGACAATCTTTTAACGCTGCTCTGGACATGAACTCCCAGCGAGGTATACCTATCATTCCCCAACTCCGCCCCATAAATCCACCTAATCGGTGCCTTGGCTAGCAGCCATTACTCAGCTGCACTGGCTCTCTGACCCACCCCAACCCCATCCAGAGGTTGCCACCCAGCACACACACACACATACCAGGCACACCTTGCCTAGCTCACTCCCGGCACCTCCTGGTCCCTGGCCAACCCACCCCTGCCCACACTAACCCTCACCCACTGTCCTCACCTGAGCCACCTCCGTGGGTCCAGGAGCTGTGGTCCCCAATGGCAGGGTACTCCTCTCAGCAACATCAGGCTCCTGGGTGGTGACTGGCCGAGGAAGGGCCCGTGGCCTCGAGGTAGCTGTGTTGACCAGCCTAGGTGTCGGGGCCTCCGTGTCCAAGGTTGCCACAGTAGTGGGCGGTGAGGGTGCTGCTGGGGTAGTGACCTTGGCTGTGGCAGCCGTGGTCAGGGGAAGAGGCAGCAGCCCCTGTATGCCGGTGGTCCTTACGTCAGCAGCGGTGGCCGTGGCAGGGGGTGCCTCGGGAGTGCTAGGGGCAGTGGTGGCTGCTGCAGCAGGTGCTGTGGCCATAGTTGGGGCCCCTGTGGTGGTGGCCGCAGTGGTAGATGTGGTGGTGGAGATGGTGGTGGCTCTCTGGCTGGGCTCTTCCATGACCTCTGTCATCTCTGTCACCAGCGGGGGACTGGTAACTGGTTCAGGGCTGGGGTGCTCTGAAAGGAGTTCCTCAAACGGGGTCTCCACAGGCTGGATAACAGTTGTAGGTAGCATGGCAGGTGCAGTGGGTGCAGCCAGGGCCATGTCAGGGATGAACCGCATGGCTGTCTCAAGGCCGGACTCCTGCTCAAAGTCTGGGGGGGTGGGGAAAGGAGAGCCCTGGGGAGTGGGTGTTCCTCACCGCCAGATCCCCAGGCAGGCATAGCCTTCCCATTAGGACACCCCACCTCTCCAAGCAATTTCCCCAGGAAAACAAGACAAAAAGGAAGAGGTCTGAGCAGATGAGCTAGCCAGTGCCTAGCCAAAGTCCTTGAGGGGACCACAACTTCCAGGCAGCCTGCCCTGACTCTGCCAACCCACTCTCCCTGAGGCCTAGAAACTGCTGACTGAAGCCTCTGTCTGGAATCCACTCGGGGTTACAGGAGAGCGAGGCCTGGCCTCGTGGGAAGGGTCAGACCCAAGGACGTGCCCCACACAAAGCCATGGCAGAGGAGACCCGGAGTCACTCCACCTCCCAGATGTGAGCAGATCACCAGAGGGGATGAGGCCTTCTTGCAGAGCACTTCCCAGGCCACAGGGACAACTCAGGGAGGGGTAAGATTAGGGGTCGGGTTAGGAGAAAGACCAGGGCCAGGGAAGATCATGAGGGCTAAGCAGGCAGAGAGCAGGACACCGACATTTTAGAGGAGGGCACCAGGTTCCTGAAGAGGCTTAAAGCACACACTGGAGGGAGGTTAGAGTAGCTAAGTCAGCCAGCTCAGGAAGGAGCATGAGCCTGGAGCAGTGGTTACACACCTGTCGCCTGGCTGGGTCCATCTCAGCATGCCCTCTCAGTTACCAGCTTCATGACCATACTGACTTCCTGTCCCCACCTCCTAGAGCCTTTGGAAGTTAGGTTAACTCCTCAGCAGATAGGAATATGGGAGTTGCAAGGGGTCAGCAGTCACTCAGCTGCCTGGCACAAGGCTCTGACAGAGCTGCTGCATCTATCGCCCTGCCTGACCCACAGTTGACTAAAGACAGAGCCAGCAACCCAATCCCAGGCTCCTGAAGCCCATTGTAGCCCTACCTCAACCTGAGCTTGCCTACTATTGATGGACCCAAAAGGTCACCTGCTCCAGATGGGACCAAAAAGGACATCCCTGATGAGGACTTACCATGGTCCTCCAAACATATAGTGGGTGCTGAGCTGGGAACTTAAGCTGAGTGGCTTACCTATGTTTCTCCAATAAGCCACGGGGCAGGAGCCACGGGGCAGGAGCCATGGGGGTGGACACAGACCTAAGCTGCACATGCAGACACATGGACAAGAGTCCTGGGCTCTGAAGACTTCCCTAGCCTTCTCCCTACCAGAAGGCTGCTCCTCCCTCTTCCTCCTTGAAGTCTGGATCTCCATACAGTGGCAGGACTCACTCAAGTAACCTTAAAGGCTCCTGGGCTGGTGCTAGATACCAGAGAGGGGCAGGGAGATGTGGGATTACTTACAGCCAGAGCCCGACCCCGAGTAGAGGTCGTCTAGTTCATCATCAGGAAACAAGTCGTCGTCCCCTGAGCCCTCAAGATCCACCGGCCTCTCGAAGTTCTCGTTGCGCCAGCGTTGAGCCTGGGAGGGTGCAGACACACACAGGGCTAGGCACCTAAGGTATTGGCCCATACAGGCCCAAGAGACTGCAGGCACATACATGGGCAAAGTGGCCCATATGTGCTACAGAGAGCTGGGTATGGTGGATGGCCACTTCCCACCTACCCAAGGCCATGGTAGAAAAGCTCCCTTACCTGCCAGCTGCCACTAGGGACCACTGGCTGCCCCTCCAGCCCCAGCCATGAGAACCCCTACACAAGAGAATGAGCTCAGAGCATGCAGTGCTGAGTTTGAAACCAAGACAGGTCGTTTGCACACTGGACAGGTTGTTCATTCCGTTTGTGCATTTGGTAAACAAAAAAATGGCTCCCTCACTATCCTGAGATTGTCCTGGTGCACTGCAGATTCAACACAGGTCCACGTGTGAACAATGCCCACAGACAGGATCCCATAAGCCTCAAGATAAGTGACTTTTTAGGTGGCAGCCACTAGATCAACTCACAGATGAGAAAACTGAGGCTCCAGTGCCCAGAGGGCTAGAAATGAAATAACAAATGACTCCAAAAATTGGCAAAGGCAGAGAGATAGTTCTATAAGACAGACATGGGTGCTGGGGAAACTGAGGACCAGGAGAGAAATACCAGAATAAAGAGGGGAAGGGAGGGAGGACTGTCATGCTGAGCCAGCCCAGGCTCATCCCTTAACAGAAGGTTAGCTCCAGCCTGGCCTGCCCCACAGTATATGCACCCCCAGGATCAGCACAAGCCCCATAATACTTCTGCTTGCAGCAGGTTTCTCCAAGTGTCTAGCTCCCCAGGCCTAAGAACCCTTCCCGGTCAGAACCTGGGAGGCCTGGAGCTGGTGTTCTCAGCTCCAACTGTAGCAGCCCCCCTGGTAAGCTCACATTTGGAGCCAGCACTAAGAACCTCAAAGGCTGGTACACAGATTCCCAAAGACTGCTAAGTGGCCTTGACTTGTTGCCTGACTTACATTGGCTGTGGTTCCCACCCTCAGAGCTTTGAGGGGATGTCCTGGTAATAGGATTTGAAGCGTATGGCATTTACGTCTTACAACCAAAATCCAAAGAGAAAGGCACCCTAGGCAAAGGAAACTTAATACACTCTGGGGTTGGTTAATGCAGCCACCTCCCTTGGGCTGGTCTTGTCTACCCCTGCAGGTTCACCCAGCACCCTCCATGGCCCCTCTGCCTACCACATTCTTCCCAAGCCACATCCAGTGTCGCTTTTTTTTGAAAGGCATCCTATGACGCCTGAAGCTCGTGAGCAGGTTGCTTTGAAGTACCAATGTCAAGGGGCTGTTTCTATTCACTGTCTACTAATAAGATGATGCTTCATGGTGGTGGCTGCCCTGTCTAGCAAGGTTCCTGGCACCGAGGAGGTTTAGGATGACAGAGGTGGAGTTAGGATCTGAAATGGCTAGAGGCATGGATACAAAGTCACCAGGCTGGTCACAGAGGGCCCAGTGCCTAGCCAGTGAGTGGGTTTCTCAGGTAGTACCTGGGCATCATCTGCCCCAGCTGGCAGTGGGGGTGGATAGTGCCTGAATATCTGCCCAGCTGGCAGTGGGGAGCCATGGAAAGTGTGTGAACAGGGGAGGAACTAGACTGGTACAGCATCTCACACCCCTGCCACTCACAGGCCCTTCTAGAATTCATGCAGAGCCAAAAAGAGGCTCTTAGTCCTGGCTTCCTGCCCCCAGCCCCCAGCACCTGCTCCAGAGCCCCAGCCAAGCCAGCCAGGGCAGGGAGCCAGAAGGTACCCCTCATACACACACACACACACACACACACACACACACACACACACAGTCTGGAAGTAATGAATTAATCAGTATTTACTTTATACCAGTGAGTCACGGGGTGGAACAATTAGTGTAATTGCCCCCATGACTAATCACTGGGTCTTCCTCCTTTGTAGACATCCCAGGAGCTCAGAGAGAGCCCATAATCCCCCGCCAGCTCCCATCTCTGCCCAGCCCACACTTCCCAGGTCCTGGGCTACAAGAGTCACATCTTCTACAAGCTAGAATCCTGTGGGGGCTTTGGGCACTTGTCCCTCTCATTGTCCAGCAAGTAGCCTGATGTCACACAGCAGGATGGGGACTAAGCAGGGATCTCTGTCTTTCACTCCTTTGAAGCAGGCTGGGAAGGAACATTCTAAGAGATCTGTCATTCCAGGAACCCAAAATAGGAGTGAACACAGGAGCCAAATGGGGACTCCTCAAGCCTCCTCGGTGGCCAAAAGGGGCTTGCCTAAACCCAGAAACAGCTCCAAAGCCACAGATGCCCTGCAATTGACACAGCCAGAGACACAGACATGCACCAACACATACTCACCTAGAGGCAGCCATTGAAGGCAGCAGACCGGCATGCCTTTGGGAGCATGTGAGAGAAGTGTGTGTGTGTGGGGGGGGGAGTGTTCCATGCAGCTCTGAGCTCAGAAGGGAGCATATAGCCTCTCATGAACCCATCAGCCTCCACTCAGGTAGCACTCACCTAGATACTATTCATCCTGGCTCAGTAGCCATTGACATGACAACGGTTGCCATGGCAACCATATTCTCCATGCTAAGGACCAGAAGCTGCAGTTCCCCACAGAGCTAGAGAGTGTGGGAGAGGGAGATGGGGAAGGATCAGAGGACAGGAGGGATGGCGAGGGGGAAGGCCAGAGCAGGCAGGGCTGGGGAGAAGGGGAGGTGAGAATGGTTTTTTTGGGGGGGGGAGAGTCTCACATCTCAATTTAGTCTCACTCATCAGAGGTGGGGAAAGGCAACCTTAGTGATTTCCCCACTGTGCCTCCCCCAGACATCCTTCCTCCAGAGATGCCTGGGAAAAGGTGGGAGGGTAGCCCATAGCCCAGTCACTCTGAGGTTGGGTCTGAGAAGGAGGAGGAGGAGGAGGAGGAGACTTGCAGGACACTAGGGATGCTGGTAGCTCAGCTCCCAGGGGACAGCAGAAGGGACAGGGGTTGGGGGGACAGCCTTCAAGGTGACTGTGAAGAAAGTCTTAAATGTTACAAACTGGGGGGGGGGGGGAACACAAAGACAGTATCTCACCCCTAAATGGCATCTACATTTGCCTGACTTCACACTTGATGAGCACAACTGTCTTTGTCACCCCCTTAAAGAATAGAGTCCTAGTGCCCTAGGCCCTGTGGGCCTCTCTATCTGACCCTTCCTGTGGCTTTCTACTGAAGCGATCCACAACCCCCTGTGACTGAGCAGCCTGCAGACACCCATGTCCCAGCAAGTGACTAAGAGGAGATACAGCCTAATGTGCACATACACAAACTACACAACCCCAGCACACCGCCATGACACACACATGCCCACGCACACACAAATACACAGTCCTTTGAACACACACCACACCCAAGTATACACTTGCATATATGTACATGTATACACACCCCAGCACACAGACACACACACACACACACACACACACACACACACCTATATACACACACTCCTTCACACCAATACCTCGGCAGACACACAACCCAATGGACGCAGTTAAAAGCGGCATTGACAGACCCGACACACATGCCCAGTAGAGCTTACCAGTGGTGTATGCCAGCACAATCTTGTCCCAGCTGTGCACATACCTTAGGAAACTCATGAACGAATAGCTCACCTCTACAACTGCTCCACACAAACCTCAGCAGACTCGAGACCACATGTGTCAAGGCTCACCTCCATGGACCAATGGATCTGCCGTGTGCACATACACGTTCCCTAGGCCACGTGGCATTCTTGTTCCATTGCCTGCTCCATTCGAACACACACACCACAACTTGAATCTGAGGGGAAGAAGTGCCCCTGACATGTTTTCTGCTATGGCCAACTCAAGGCAAACATCCAGTAGAATTTCCTCCTTCCTGCCACTGGGGACCTGGGGATCAGGCCATCCTCATCCTTCCCCCAGGGGGAGGGTCATTATCTTTAGTCTACAGAGCCAGACAGCAAGGCTGGCTAACAACCAAGGCATGAGCACTGCCCTCATCCCGAGTCCTTCTCTCTGAGTATTCCAGGCCACCCAACCATATGTTCAGCCAGACCCAGGAAACCTACACCTGTGGCCAGCCCCATTTGCCCAGTCTGACACCCAGCCCAGCATTCAGCACCTACCTGTGCTAGCAGGCCCACCTGCTCACCAAGCTTGGCCTCAGTGACAGAATTTGCTTCACATCACACACCCGCCCCACTGACAACACAGGCCCCTCATTTCTGGAGCAGATCCCTCCAGACTCACAGAGATGTGTGTGCGCGTGCGCGCGCGTGCACACACACACACACACACACACACACACACACCCGGGACAGCACAAACTCGTGAGTTCGTGATCAGCTACAATGTCCCCCCTCCTTATCACATTCATCTGGAACTGACCCACAGCCTCAGCCCTGTCCAGGGATTTGGGGTCCTAGCCCTATGGGGGGGTGGGGGGAGTGGGAGGGGTGAGTATCGATTGATTAGCAGTTATGTTAATGTCTCCACAATTACAGAAGTGAAGCCACAGCCTCCTCCTGGAGGAGACAGATGCAGAGGGAATTGCTGATACACAGAGAGGTTGAAGGTTGAATAACATTGCCAAAGCCACACAGAGGACTAAAGAGAGAGGCTAGAGGAGGAAAGACAGGGTAAGGTGCAGAAGCATTCGGACACAGAAATTAGGTCAGCCGCCGGGGGCCAGTAGCCCAGCGCCCTGCTAATCGTGCCGCAAAAGCTAGAACAAAATCAAGTGTAATTAATTCTGCCCCAGCTTCCTTCCCCCAATTAGCCAGATTAGGGCTCCACTGTCCTGGTGACCAGAGACAATGTGAGCTGGGTTAGGAGCCCAGCATTAGGCTCAGAAAGTCTTGGGTTCAAATCAAGCTCTACTTATTTGCTGGGTGTCTCTGGGCAAGTTTTATAACCTCTCTGAGCCTATATTTGGCTAAATAGTGACAATAATAACGTATGCTTCATAGAGCTGTAGTGAGAATCCAGTAAGGCAGCATGTAAGGAGCGTGTGCTGCCAGGTGGACTGTTGGTCCTGGCTTGTCTTTGGCTGATATTCCCACAGCAGGCCTTCCCACACCAGACCTCTCTAAACTAGGCCTGAGAGAGCATAGTGTTCAAGTCCCTCTCCCAACAGATGTGGAGATGGGCTGGAGGGGAGGGGAGCAGTCCAGATTAGCCTCAGGGACCCCATGGGCTCCGTCCCCAGAAGCCCTCAGCCTTGTGAGAACTCTGCGCCTCTCATGCCCAGCAGTTCCACCCGGGAGACCCAGAGCCTCTCTGCAGGAATGTGGGCTGTGGCCAGGCTCTGGGAAGAAGGATGGCCAGGGTGACAATGACAGCATGGATAACCTCAGAACTACCCCTTCCCACTCTTATTCCCCTGTTTCCCCTCCCCCACACCCCACCCACCCCAAGGCAGCACTGAGTTCAGAAAATGCACCCCTACCTACCATTCCCCCAACCCACCCCAGCACCTACCCACCCCCACCCCCCAGTCCCCAAAACCCACCTAATCCCCAACCCCACTCCACACCCCTCACCCCAACCTGGCACTTCCCAGCCAGCCAACCTCTCAGTAAAGGAAATCAAGATGGCAGCTGCACCCCTCCTCAGCTGTGTGCCAGGGGATGGGAGTGGGGTGTGCTGTGCCCCCCCAAATCTCTATCCATACAGTGGTACTGATGCCTACCCCAGACCAACAGTGCACAGGCCATGTGAGCACCTCCCCACTTGCAAACAGGACTCTTTTCCCTCCTCCCCCTCAGTAAGATGCAAAAGAAACCCCAGGCTATGAAGGTCAGGACCCCTCTAAGCTGGACCTTGCCAGCCTTCTGGAATTGGGGCCTCAAGAACAGGGCAGTGCTCTGAATAAGAAGGGGAACTGGGAGCAATGTTCATTTCCAACAATAGGGGACTGCTAAATAAGTTAGTGTACATGGAATAGTATGTAGCTGTCAGTAAGTGTATTCTCACACATCCATGCTGCCTAATTAGGTCCCTAAAAGGCCTGAATGAATCCCAGAAGATTTAAAAAAAAAAAAAAAAAAAAAAGTTGTTTTGAAAGAATATTCCAGAATAAGGGAAAAGTTGTCCACTGACTGCCCGGAGAGGGACAGCTGGCTGCTAAAGTGACTGCCGGGTACTTCTGCCCCTCAATGCCTGAATGGCCCTGGCCGGACACCAACTCTGTCATTCTGCCCTTCCAGACAAAACAAAGGCAGTATGACCTCTCTGGGGCATCATAATGGAGGCTGGGCCTAGGACTGTCGGCAGTTAATACCCTCACCATCAAGTTCCAAAGGGAGACTATTAAACATACATGGAACATACATGGAGTCGAGCCAGCCTAGCAGAGCCCGCTACAGAAGTGACATCCCCAAGTTACATTTCAGAGAAGCCAAAGAGGTTGGCCAGTTCTCTGGGCCAACCTGTGGTTACCCAGCACTTGGCACAGGCTTTAAGCGCTGTCTGTTCTTGACCCTGTGCATGCTTCCCAAGGACCTCCCCCACCTGCTGGCCAATGGCCTCCTCAGCCCTCTTCCTTTGTGGACTCCCTCCCCCCACCCCCCCCAAAAAAGCAGTTGGCTGTAGCTAAAGGCTGGTGGGCCTGGCTGCCCCTCCCCCACCCTGGCTGTCACCCTTATCATGGTAGTTCTGCAAATTGGCACCCACTAGCCACCCATCCAGGCATGGGATACGGGCAGCGGCTCCACGGCACACATTCTGTCTCCTGTGTTTAGATGAAAGACAATGACCAGCCCTGGTAAGCTAGGGAAGTCCTCAGCCCAGGCTGAGAAAACTTTGCTCTCCCAGCCACCTGCTCTTGTATGTCACCCTTGAGACCACCCTGACACACTGCTGGTTGTTTCCCAGTCCTGAGTTGTACAAAGCAAGAGCACCCATGGAGGCCTGGGTCCTCCAGCTTCTGCCTAGTCATCTTCCCACCTGATACCCCAGCTCCTGGCCTCAGGCCTCAATGGGCTTTGCCAGGCTTCCTTGACCATGATGGGTCCCAGGCTCTTCTCACTTATGGATAAAGACACCAAGATTTCTAACCACCAGTGTGCCCCAGTAGGACTTGAACCCCTGCCTGAATCCTTGAGCCTCCAAGAGTGCACACAGGCCCCAAACTGTAGCATGGTGCATCTCCTGGGCATTTTTCAGGAGGACATCTGTGTCATTTCATCCTTTGCTGTGAAGAACAGTTAGTGCTCCCAACAGGGAGCACTCACCATAGGACTAAGATACAAAACCAACATTAGCTGAATCCCATGAGCTCCCTACTGTACAGCGGCCTGCCAGGTTATTTACCTCATGTGAGTTCACACACTAGGGTCTCAGGTCCCATCCTTCCCCAGTCTGTCCCACAGGGGGAAAGCTGCTTCATTTCAGGGGATTCTGGATGCTCTGAGCAGCGGAGGCCTTAGGAGCCACCATCCCCATGTCCAAGTAGAAAATGACACTTATAGAAGGATTCATATGAGACACCAAGGGAGGTTTGACAGGCAGAGCACTCAGAGCCTGTCTAAGAACCACACTTGTCCCCAGCCACCTCCATCCTGGTTCCTGAAAGCCACATAGATCATCCAAAAGAAACAGCGACTCAAGCTAGACCAAGTAGGGACCAAACCCCAGTGCTGGCTTTCTGCAGCTGTGCAACCCCAGACAGAAAGCCGCAGTTTCTTTTGCTTTGCTTAGTAACAGCATTGACCTCAAAGGGTCAGGAGATGACACCAAGGGCCCAGTAAGAGCCTCCCTTCTCAGCAAGCTGTCCACCTGAGCCTCAGCCTCCCATCTGCAGACCTGGACACAGGGCAGGAGGTCTTGTGAATGGAAGCACAGGATCCTGGGCACAGCAGGTTGCCCATGCACAGATCCCTCCACTCCCCCCTCTTGCTCTCAAGCCATGGGTCTGCAGTCCCATAGCCATGGTCTGGCTCCTTCAGCTGAGCACCTACATATGCTAGGCTTTTGAAGCAGCCCCTCAAAGGACAAGCTCTTGTCCACAGTCACCCCGAACTTTGTACCTTGTCCACTGTGCCACCCCGTAGACACCTAATGTTGTAGGGATTGCTGTGCTCAGAAGCCAGAGAACAACCTGCTTAGGAAGCTAGGGGAAGTGACCTCAGACCCCTCCAGTGGTACATCAAAACAGCAAGGCCACTTCCAAAGAGCAGCCAGCAGTTCTTCAGAATGTCTATATGACCCAGTAATTCTGTCTTTTATTGTTGAAACACAAAAACGGGGCAGGCGAGCTGGGCAGTGGTGGCGCACACCTTTAATCCCAGCACTTGGGAGGCAGAGACAGGCGGATTTCTAAGTTCGAGGCCAGCCTGGTCTACAGAGTGAGTTCCAGGACAGCCAGGGCTACACAGAAAACCCCTGTCTCAAAAAACCAAAAAAAAAAAAAAAAAAAACCCAAACCAAAACAAACAACAACAACAACAACAAAAAAAAAACCAGGGCAGTCAAGAGGGCTCAGCTCATCAAGACTCTTGCTGCCAAGGTTGAAGACCTGGGTTCGATTCCTGGAGCTCACATGGTGGAAATCAAGAACAGACTCCCACAAGTTGCCCTCCGACCTCCACACGCCCAACATAAAACTAAATAAAGAAAGTGCACTAAAGAGCAGAAAAGCAGGGCTGTCTAGAAGAGGCAAAAGTGAATCCATCATGACTAGATGCACAGGACCCCTGATGGGTGTGCACACAAGTCACTAGGAACACCTCTGTTACCAGACAAACAGTTACTGTGTCACGGGTGCTGATGTTCTTGAGACCTTTGTCCTTAGCACGCATCACCCTCTGCGAGGGTACATAAAGCAGGATCCATCCACACAGAAAACTGTTACTCATCGGAGAAAGCTACAGTGATGACGGACACTACCCCGTGAGTAAACCTCTTGCCAAACATTGTACTAAAGGACAAAATCTGTCCCACAGACCTCACACTGAGCGGCCCCCTGGAAGGAAGTGTCCAGCCTGCTGACTGCTAGCACTGGGCACACTGGGCACACAAGGAACAATGACATTGGCACAGGCTCTCTTTTCAGAATGATTTAAAAAAAAAAAAAAAAAGTCCCGAAGGTGGTGGCAGCGGCATACACCTTTAATCCAGCACTCTAGCACTTGGGAGGAAGAGGCAGGGGGATCTCTGTGAGTTCGGGGCAGCCTGGTTTACAGAGCAGGTTCTAGGACAGCCAGGGCTACACAGAAAAACCCTCTTAAAAGCCAAGACAAAACACTTAATAACCCAGCATGGTGGCACACATCTGTAGACACCCACACTCTACACCCCCCACCCCTGCACTTTGGAGGTGGAAGCAGGAGGCTCAGGAGTTCAAGGCCATCTTTGGCTCAGAGCAAGCTTGAGGCCAGCCTGAACTACCAGAACCCTGGTTTGTTTGTTTGTTTGTTTGTTTGAACTCCTAACTAGGTGATTGTTGCAGCTCTGAATTACAGCAGCCTCCACTCTCCTCCGATCACCACGAAGAGCACCAGAACCTCAGGCTGACTGACCCAGAACCACACGGGGCCCAGCGGTCCTTCCATGTCTTACACCTGGCACCTTGTAAGCATCTCCACTCCTGATGCTAGGGCTTCTAGTGAGCATAACAAAGGTCACCTGAAGACCAGCATCTTGACACAGAGACAGCCCAGCTAGTAACAGAGACATTCCTAAGCGACTTGCATGCACTCACAGCATGAGCCCTGGGCTTCCAGGCAGAACTCTGTGACAGCTCAGGATTTAACCACACCATTCAGAAAGATGCACAAGTTGAACTTGATGGACTGTTTTGTTTCTGGAATTTTCCACTTAGTATTGTCATGCTGTGGTTGGTTGAGCATAAAGAGTAAAGCCATGGGTAAGGGAGACATCTGCACTTTAGAGCGTATGTCTCCTCTTAGTATGTAAGAAAGGTAGAAGCATACAATTGGGGCTCGAGGAAGGGAGGAATTTTGGTCACACGGCAGAGCATGGACTCAAATTCAGAATCTCCAGAGAACTTGTCCTGCACCTTTGACACATCTCAGCATGCCCATTTTGGGTACCCAGTACCCAGGAGAAGTCCCATGGTGGCAGATGGACAAACCCCTGCTGCGGAGCCCTCAGGTAAGCAGGACCCAGCCAGGCCTCCCTGTGTCTATAGGCCACCAACTCTCAAAGGGTCACTGAAGGGTGCAGGTGCAGCTCACATCCAGATGCCCCCTTTGGAGCCCTGCCTGCTGCCCTAACAAGATACAGGGCCAGAGGGGTCTCAGAGGATGGACACAAATCCATCTGTCCCCTACCTTGTGGCTGTCAGTGTAGCCTCAAGAACAGACAGCCCTATGGGCTCCAGGATCTGTTCCTCAGCCTTACCCACCTCTATTTGGCTCCCAGGCCGAACCTCTCCCAAGCCAGCAGCAGCTGCCAAGCCCCAGGCAGTTTCCGCTCTCTGCTCCCAGACGGAGGCCCCATCTGTCCTGAGGCCTGGCCCAAGCCCCAGCTGCCTGCCTTTGTCTGGCAGGTTCTCAGTGTCCCCTCAGTGACTGGGTGGAGGGAGCATGGAAAGCCCCATATGCTGTCTCTGCCCTCATCAGCAGCCCAAGATGCTTCGGTATATATGCCCTGCTTTCCCCTTTACCCCCAGCGCAGGCTCCACACTGGGTTCAGAGTCCACACAGCTTTCAAGAACCTTGAGTTCTCTGGCCTTCACACACTCTGCAGCCCAAAGACAAAGCCATCACATCTCCTCCACCAAGACTCCTTCTAGACCCTTCCCAGGCAAGGCTGGAAGAGCTCCATAACACCAGCCTGACCCCCTTCCCTATGGGGAGCTGCGTGGGGCAAGGCCAACATAGAGCGGTGGCTGCCTCCAGCCCAGTCTCAGGAAAGAATGAATGGGGGGCAGGGGGAACTAATAAGAGAGTGCAGAAGGAATGAATAAATAAGGTAATAATTAAATGAGGGAGGGAATTGATGAAGAAGATGAGTGAGAGAGGGAATGAATGAGTGAATGAATGAATGGATGAATGAATGAGAGGACATATGAATGAATACCAGATGGTCTTGCCCAGGATCCAGCTTGGAAGAAGGCAGTGTTAGTGACAGAGGGCCTGAGCTGAAAAGATGGCCACCAACCTGGATGTCAGCCAGTGGGCTGTTGCCAGGGCAGTCTTGCTCACTGAGCCTGGGATGGGGCGGGGATGTCACCTCAGTGGTGGCTGAGACTCCTCCCACTACCAACAAGCTAGCAACAGCTTGAGGCCACCACTATAAGCTGGCCACATGAACCTTAATGCTTTCCTCAGTGAAATAGGGACTATTCTGTTTACAGAGAGGATCTAGAGACACAGGTACAAGATGACCTGCCCACTTGACAAGCAAAGGCCCAAGTCACAGTCCTGTCACCTAAGCCACCTCCTTCCATCATCCTCAACACATACTGCTACCCCTCCAAACCTGGACAGAGCTGAGATGGGAAGAAACAGAGGCAAGGCTCAGCCTGCATAGTCTTAGGTCCTGGGTAGCGTAGGGACCATAGCCCAGTAGCCTACCAGGGGACCATGTTCAGCCAGCAGCCATGCACCATGGTATGGTCTGCTGTTCAGTGCCAGCTCCTGCACCATTTTGCTAGTAACTAACAATGTCCTTAGTCACCTCCAGGGCCTCCAGCTCAGATCTTCCCTCCACCTGGACAGGTCTCAATCTTAGCTGTACACATGCTCAGGACCCAAAATATGATGTGCCCTGGCTGGGCTTCATGTTCATGCCTCATCATGATGCTCCAGTACCAGAATCAGAGGGCTTCAGTGCTGAAGATTCTGAGCCAGGGGCCACTGCAGACAGGTAGGTACTTAAGTGATGGGAGATGGGCCTCCTGGCCTCTCTCTAGTAGTTGTGCCTTTCTTGGGGGACACACAGCTCTTGTCTTCACTTCCACCCCGTCAGCACCCAGAATTTAGGAGTGGCATATAGAACCAGTTCTTGGAGGGGCCCAAGAGTAGCTTTTTGGAGGATGAGAATGCCTCTGGGGGGAGGGGGGTGGGCAGGAGACAGAGCTCCCAGTGTCTCCTCTGCCCTTGCCTTAATCTCCCTAAGAAGGCCAGATGACCAGCTGCCCCTGGCCAGAGCTCTGGACCCTGGGATTAAGACCTGGATTAGGGACAGGCCTGTTCCCATGAGCACAGCTCCAGCACTGTGCCTGCACAGCACATACACTTGTGGCCAGAGGGCTCCTGGAAGCACCTAGGAACACTGTGTGTGTGTGTGTGTGTGTGTGTGTGTGCGCGCGCGCGCGCGCGCGCACGGGATGGGATCAACCGTGGGTGTGGATGCTGTGAGTCTGAGCCTGTTCCTATGGGCACAAGGGGTCTTAGTACCATGGGAAGAGCGCCCCTGCCACTTGTCTAGGAGTCCATGCACATCCATCTGTGTCTTCACATGTCTGCACGCATCGGTACATGTGCACATGTATGAGTGCATGTGGAAGCCTAAAGGTGATGCCGGGTGTTTTCCTGCTTTCATGGTTGAAGCAGAGTCTCTTGCCAAACCCAGAGCTCAGTTTCTGGGAGCATGGTTAGACAGCTTGTCCCAGGGAGCCCTTGTGTCAGCCTCATGAGTGCTGGGATGATACGTGGGCCACCATGCTCACCCAGCTTTTTCCTGGACCCTAGGTCTTCACATATACACACCTTGAACTTCAATTATTGAGGGTCCAGCCTCTGTATACACATCTGACCCTCAGGACATTGCCACAGCATCTCCCAACTTCCTCCACCAAATCCATGTGCCACCACCCGGTTAGGGATGAACCTTAGCAGCTGGGAAAGGGGCAGAGGCCATCTCTGCTACTCCAGACTCCTAATCATCAGCTTAGACTCCTGACAATGTCCATATACACCCGCATGCAGGTGACCTAGTCACTCAAGAGTGTAAGCTCAGACAGAAACAGGATGTTAATAACAGTACATGAGAAAGGGTCACGCAGGAGCCATCACAGTCTCCAGGCCAGGTCTAAAATTATTCCCCCACTTCATGTGACAGCAAGATAAAACAAGCTTCCCAGCTCCCTCGGGTGCAGGACCCTGACCAGCAAGACTAGTGTCTACTGTCCTCAAAGTAGCTTTGACCTCAAATTCCTTGGGACTTGTTCAAGGGAGAGATGGACTTCCAAGGGACATCTATCCCAGCTCTTACCAGATCCTGACCCTCCAAGGAACAAGACTTCAAGTCCCCACTGTCCCCACTGAAGTCCCACAGGGATAGGAGAGGTCTCCATCAGCCAAGGAGGGAGGGACAGCCTCAGGGAATCAGAGTAGGAGAAAAAGAAAACTAAGAAAGAAGAGGGAGGGGGAGCAAAGGTGGAGGAGGGGGAAGGGGACGCCTCCAGGTAACCCAGCCCCCAGGGCCCACTTTCATGGAGTCAAAGCCCCCTACACACACCTCCATGGCTACATCTCCCCAGCTGCGCTTGCTTCCCTCTTCTCCTCAGCTTGGGGGGGAGGGGGGTCCGTCTTACAGGGGAGGGCCAGGGAGAAAAGACAAGGTGTTAGAGTGAGAAGAACCAGAAATAAATCAAAATGAAGATGTGTGAAAATGGGGAAAAGAAACAATACAGCAATGTCAGACTGGGGGAAAACTGAACTGTAGATGTGTGAGTTGGGCCGGAGATGATGTCATAGGGAGAGGGAGGTAGCAGCTGCAACAGTGTATCCAAGACAGGGCTCCCCAGAGGGAAGGTAACAATGTAACCCTGTGGGGAGCCAGACAAGAAGAAGCAACGAAACAGGACCCGGGCTTGGCAAAGAATCTTAACGTCGGGAAAGAGCAGGGCCTGAGGATATAGGAGAGGTAGGATGGAAGGAGGGCTCCCTCTGTGTTTGGCAGCTAGGAAGAAGGGCCATCTGAGCTGGGCTTTGGAGCATAAATAGAAGTTCACTGAAGGACAAGAGAGGATATGCATAGGTGTGAAAAAGTCAGACAATGGACTACTCAAGGGGTCTTGGGTGGGGCAGTGTGAAGGATGCACAGGGCAGAGGAACCAGTCTGAAGCCAGGCACAGAACAAAGGGAATGGATGTGGCCTAGATACCCGAGGGACAGAAGAGCATCTGGGGGCAGCCAGGGGAGGCTTCTGGAGACACACAATGGAACCACGCCTGCACTCTGGGTAAAAATGGAGACAGGTAAAAGACAGAACCTGGTGTAAGGGGTGGTGTCCACCCTGGAACTCTAGAAGGTTCTTAATCTCAGTTTAATAATCAATTTGCTGTTACTTTGGGTCCTCTGCTACCACCAGTCCCCTCTCCGCAAGCCTGGGTTAGCTTTAGCAGGGACAATAATGACAGAGAACTGTCCTCATCATTGAAGTCAAGGAATCTCTGATCTGAGTCAGCACCCAGCAGTCACACAAGTTCAGGGACCTGGCAAGACCTTGGCCTTTACTTCAGTCTTGATGCAGCACCGGATTCCACAACTTCTCTGCTGCTGGCAGTATGTGTAATAGATAGGACCCTAGCAGCACACTACATGGGTTCGAATCCCAACTCAGCTCTAACTAGCTCTGTGACTTTGCACAAAGTATTTCATCTCTCTGTGTTTCTATCATTTTTAAGAAATGAAGATAATACCTGTGTCTTTCTCACAGGGCTGAGTGTGATTTTTTTATTTTTATTTTTATTTTTTTTTTTTTTTGTCTTTTGAGACAGGGTTTCCCTGCATAGCCCTGGCTGTCCTGGAACTCACTCTGTAGACCAGGCTAGCCTCAAACTCAGAAATTGAGTGTGATTTTTTGATACACCAGATTTGGTATCCACACTCCCCTTACAGGTCACACCCTCTGCCTCAGGGCAGAACACAGAGGTCTCACTTCACCAGGCGAGCTGGGTGGAGTCTTCTGCATTAGGATCTGGGCTAATGTGCTGAGGCACAAAGCTAGAAACTTGGAAGTGACCATACACTTAGCAACAGGACAGGGACAGAGAAAAAGCCTTCATTCCAAAGAGTGGCATGCTCGCCTTCCACACAAAGTGCTCCCTCCTCCTCTGGCTGGCAATTCTACTGTTCCTCTCCACAGCTTGTTCTTCCAATAGACCATGACCCTTCCTGCTTCTGAGCCTTTGACCACTCTGACCCTTGGTCATCCTCTGATGGCTGGAACCAAGAACACTTCCTTCAAGAGGCCTCCCTTCAGCCTCCAGGGTCAAACCAACACCTCACTTCCTGGACTTCTTCCTTCTCCATTATTGGAGCTTCAGAAGGTCTAGAGGCAAACATGAGGTGGAAGGGGGAGGGGGAGACACATGCAGCTCAGACAGGGGCTGTGGGTCTGATGGGTTTCAGCAGGCAGGTAAGGACAAGGACCCAGCGATAGATTCCCCAACCAGTGTTCTTCCCATCCCTGGGTGGCCTGGATGAGTGACCATGTCCCCAGGCTCAGGGAGAGAGGTGGCACTCAGTGTGAGCAGAAAGGAAAGGGACTCCTACCCAGGCCCAAGAGGAACCATGAACGGGACACGTGAAGGGTGTGGGACACTAGAGGTCAGGCCATCATCAGCTGTGAGGACTGGCAGACCCGGCTCACTCCCATTCAATGGCTCCATTTCACAGACAGTTCCAGTTCCCTTTCCCTGGATGAATTGCTGGAGGAAACACCTCCAAGCCCAGGCAATCTTAGAGGAAGTTGATACTAAAAAACCTGCCACCCTTGTAACTAGTGACTGCTGAGCCAGCTTTGCCTCCCAAAGCCTAATGAACCAGTCCCTCACCACACAAGAGGCGACCCTTTCTCTGGCTGGGCTGGACTTGCCCTGAGTGGACGGAAGTGGGCTCCAGCCCCATCTCCACAAATTTCACATCCTCCCATAGCCATCCACAGCCAGGCAGATAGGCTGATCAGACTAATACTACAAGCCCCTAGTATGGGCCCTGCATACAGTAAGCGCCCAATAAAGACTGCTGCACCAACTGAGCAGTACATCTGGTGGCTCAATGCCCTGGGCAAGCACCCAGAAGAATGTAAAGCCCTGTGTTCACCTTGGCAGACCTCTTGCTGCCCAGAGAGGGTAAGATAGGGTGACATGACATCCCACAGGTTATGCTGAGGATCCAGAGGTGCCTAATGCCTAGCAGAACCCTGTATGTTCTGACCACTGTCCCTGTAACTATCATTCCTGCCGTCTGCCTCCACTCTCTGACAGGAGGCACCTCGAAGGCAGGAGGTGGGTAGGATTCAGTTGCAAGCTCTGTGCCCCAGGTAAGGCAATGACAACATTCAAGAGAAAAGGACAGATGGACACCCACACCTGCCACACCCTGGAGAAGTGTGCCACTCATGGACTCCACTAGATACCCAGAGCAGAGGCCAACAGCTCTCCCTACCTCCAGGATTCCTCAGCTGGCCCCCAGGGCCTGAAGCTGGAAGGAGGGAGACACTAAAGAACCATCACGACCTCCTCCCCCTCCCTCCACCCATTCTGGTGCCAGCCACGGCCACTGGCGATCGAACTAGCAATCAGCCAGCTGCAATTAGATTCCCAGATGTCACTGGTGCCACTTCTCCAGGACTCTTCCAGCCTGGCTAGGAGCTGAGGTGAGGGTGGTGGAGTCGGGGGGCCCACTGGACAAGGAAAGGCTGCAAGATGCTCTAGAGCTGCTCAGGCACAGTCCACCCACTCTTGAAAGTGTGACACAACATCAGCCACTTGGGGCAGAGCTCCAGAGTAGGAATGGAACCACTGAGTACAGACTCCATGTCCTCTTAGCATGTGTGGGCACTGGTGGGTATCTGTCCATCCCAGAGCCTTGTAAATAAGATAATGCCAGTGTCCTAGAGAGACTGGAAGGCTCAGTGAGCCAACCACCTACGACTACAGAATGTATCACCATGTTTGGGCAAGGCCCAGGCCATCCACTGAGAGGGATTGACTGAGGGTGACCATCTCTACAGGACCCTCCCACTCCAAGGTTCCTAAACATTAGCCAGGCCTGGGGGGACCAACAGAACATAGCCAAGTGCTCTGGGTTAGAGGACCGTGGGTGTGTGGGCCGTGGCTGCTCAGATTCCACAAACACCACCCTGCCCAGGGATTTGCACACAGGCAACCTGATCTTCCGGGAGTCTCAGGGTCATGGGGTCTGAGCAGTAGATAGGTCTACCTGCCTCCAGCCTGCACTGCCGGGAACAAAATTCCCAGAAACTCAGCACCATGGAGCCTAGAAAATACTTTGCCTAATCTGGCCTAAATCCAGCCAGCTGCAATTGGGAGTCCTAACCCAAGTCTCCTACTGAGGGCCCAGGGCTCAGCTTCAGGCCATTCAGAGCTGGCTCCCACACTCCGTACGGAAATTCTGGCCCTGTTTCCAGACAGCAGCTCCTTATTAAGACCAAGAGGGCAAGGAAAAAACAAGCAAAAGTCTAGGCAGTTAAAGCAAGAAGCTAAGATAACATTTGCATGAGCAGCCATTCTCTGTTCACGCCATATCCCAAGTCTCAAGTGCCCCCACCCCCAGTCCTTGCTATAAACAGGCTCAGAGAGGTTGGGTGAATGTGCCCAGAACACACAGCAAAAAAACTAGAAACAGCAGGATTTCAACCCTCACCATTTGGCGCAGAGGTCTCTGCTCTTCTGTCTCAGGTTCACCTTCAGATTCAGTGCTCCCCTTTCCCCCCAAAGAGACACAACACCAAGGTCTGTGTGGGAAGACAAGCCCTGACTGTTCCAGCAGTGGCGATTAAGAGAATGTTGCCTGATATGTAAGGTTAGCAAGATGGCCCCAGCCTGCCACCCTCAGCCACCAGGTGGGAAAGATGCTAGATCATTTGTGAGGGTCCCCGCTCTCCCACAGCTAGGCCCCCCCAGCCTTAGCTGTTCAGATTCCCCTCTGTAATCACTCTCTTCCTGTTTGATTCTCAGACCCAGCCTGGTCTATGGGAGTGGGGGAGGGGAACGGCCACCCCTCTGGCTAGAAGCCTGCTCTGGAGTGAGGGGCCGGAAGTGAAGGCTGCCCAGCCTCCCGGAATCTTGGAAGGCTAGGAGCCAAGGCAAATGGGGGGGGGGGGAGGGAGGCAGTCAATAAGGCTAATGTTCCCTGGACATTTTTATGGGACAGAGATCCGAATGGTCCAGGTGATCACCAGTCCAGCCGTTGCTCTGGTTGGTGTGGGAGCCAGGAGGGGTTGTGGAAACAAGGGGTCAGCCCCCGGCAGTGTCCCACTTGGTCATCCTGCCCTTAGACACAAAATTACAGGGCTGCACAAAGCTGGGCTGAAGCTCAGAGCCACAACCTCATGGTCATGGCCAGACTTGGTGGTGACAGCGTCACCACAGGCCCGCCCTAAGCAGCCCCCTGGCGCCTCCCAGTCCACGACCAATACCCTGAATAGGGAAGGTCCCCGCCCACCTCACCAACTGATCCCTCCACAAGAGCCGAGTCCCTGGCCCAGCTGCATTTTCTGTTTCTATGCTCAGTTCTCACTGCCCAGAGTGGCCTCAGGTGCCCCCAGAAGCTCAAAGTCTGTCAAGAAAGACCTGTGACTCCCCTCATCCTGTCTTAGACCTTATGAGTCACTCCTCTCTGCTGTCAGGCAGAGAGAATGTGAGGGTAGAGAGCTGGTGCTCAGGAGGGAAGGGCTGAGGCAAAGATTTGGGCTCCTAATGGTTTTCTAGGGAGAGAGGGTGGAGGAGGGGTGCAGAGGCAGGCATGGCTCCTGCCTCATGCCCAAGGGTTATGGATCTTTAGCCCCTTATCATGAGATTCTAAATGCTTCCTGCCCTGTGCTCATGTGACCCAACACAAGGTCCTCAAGCTCTACACATCTTTTTTGAGGGGTAGAGGGGGGGAGGTTCTCTGTGTAGCCCTGGCTGTCCTGGAACTCACTCTGTAGACCAGGCTGGCCTCGAACTCAAAGGTCCGCCTGCCTTTGCCTCCTGAGTGCTGGGATTAAAAGCGTGGGCCACCACTGCCCTGGTTTTGTCCACCTCCCTTACACAGTTCCCCTAGCCTGTTCCCAAGAACCCTTAGAGTCACCCCTTCACAGGTGACAAGGAGCTGTGAATTGGCAGCAAATGCGCCCTAGGAAAGCTCCTCTCCCTTTAGCTGCTTGTTACATCCCCCTATCTCCCCCCCAGACTACAGCAGAATGAAATAGGAGCAGGGACAGCATCTACAGGGAGATTGGGCAGCCACTAAATGGTAGCCAAGAGGAAACAGAGTAATGCTTGCCTATCGTTCTAACAATCACAAGTTCGAGGGCTAGCCTGGGCTATACAGTGAGACTTGGTCTCAAAAATTATTTTAATAAGTGGGGTGTTGGTGGAGCACACCTTTAATCCTAGCACTTGGGAGACAGAGGCAGGCAGATCTCTGAGTTTGAGGCCAGCCTGGTCTACAGAGTGAGAAACCATGTCTTGAAAACAAAACGTAATTAATAAATACCTAACTTGGGGGCTAGGGAGAGCCCAGAGAGGTGAAGTGAAGTATGTAAGCTCACAGGATGAGGGCACAGACTAGGACTGAGGCCCAGGGCTGAAGCCAGCCTGGCCCCAACTCAAAACAGCTAACTTCTGGCTATGGGACTCTGAGCAAGTCACCGAGTGTCTCTGTGGCCCGTTTCCTCATCTGTTAAATATGGATTCTGGTTATTTCCAAGACTGTCCTGCACACACCCTATACTAAGCCACACCGAATGCTGGGGACAGGGTGTCAGAACTGCCGAGTGCTCAGCCTGGAACTGTGGCGCCTACCTGGAGTCCCCCTCAGCCAGTCCTACCTTAGAGTCCTCCTCAGAGGGCTCTAAGAGGCAACCCTCTCCCTGGGCAGCTTGGAAAGGTGAAGGGGGGCAGTTTCCAGGAGCCTTCCTTCTCCTGAAAGAAGCAGGTGGTCCCTCCCACGCAGCCCATCCACAGCTGTCTGACTTTAAGAGGCTGATTCTGCTCCCAGAGAGCAGGAGGCTTCAGGTCCAACCCAACCGCCCTGAAAATTCAACCCTATTTCTATAGGTGACAGATGAGAGAGTGTGGAGGGTTAGATCCTGTCAGCTCAGCTCAAAAGGCCTCTTCTTCCAGGAAGCCTCCAAGGCTTCCTCCAAGAAGGGCCATCTCCAGGGAAAGGCAGCGTACTCCAGCTCCTGGGAGGGAGGGGCTGAGCCTGACACTTTCTAATACATAGAGAAGGTCTTGGGATAGATGACAGCATTACCCAGATCACACCGCAAATATCTGCTCCTGGTGCCCAGCAGCCAGAAGTCATGAGGTCTCTAGGTTATGGTGTCTCTGATCCCTTTGCTTACTATAGTGCCCAGCCTGGAACAGCCCCCAGGTTTTCATTTCTATAGTAAGGTCCCAGTCTGGAAGGGCAAATAAGGAGGGGCAAGTCTCACCTGCCACCATGCACCTCACCTTTCCAAACACACGGCAGTAACTCTGACAAAGAACAGGGCACGGTGACTCGTGTCTGTAGTCCCAGCACTTGGGAAGTAGGAGGGTAGGGAGTTCAAGATTATCCTTGTCTATATAGTAAGTTTGAGGCTAGCCTGAGCTACATGAGGCCCTGCCCCCCACCCCCGCCAAAAAGGAATCTGCATGCACCAAGCGCTATGACTACGCTTTCACTCTTTGCTTCATCTTAGAGAGAGAGGAAACCAAAGCACAGGACAGTTAAGTCACTTCCACAAAGTCACACAGCCACAAATCAGTTGAATAACCACCTCTGACAGCAGACTGAATGGCATCTATGGTCACTCCCAGATCTGGACCTTCAAAAGACATTCTCCAAAGGCTATAATTTCTAGTGTCCCCACATTCCACGCCACTCTGGAAGTCACTTAACCAGAGCAGCTGAGGTGGCCTGAGGTCCTCAGAGCCCTAGACAGTCAGTCTCTCAGGACCGAAGCCTCAAATCTGTAGGTCAGGACACACCCCCAACTTGCCAGCCACAGCCTGGATCAAACCAGCCTTCTCCTCCCCTGATCCCGTGCCCCTGATCCCGTGCCCTACCAGACTGGCAATTAAGACCGAGGGTCATCCTGTTTCTCCCTTACTGCAGCCAACCACTGTCAGTCCCTTGCTCTCAAAGGCTGGCACCAGAGACCATTCCTGGAACCACCAGCTGGGCTTCTTCTGGTCTA
Organism: Rhynchomys soricoides; assembly: GCA_019843965.1. NCBI lineage: Eukaryota > Metazoa > Chordata > Mammalia > Rodentia > Muridae > Rhynchomys > Rhynchomys soricoides. Next base: position 747,178 of record JADRCH010000213.1, on the reverse strand, counting down.
GCCTCAGTCCTCTCTGAGAGCACCACCCTTTAACCCTTAGCTTCCCAGGCCAGGTAACAGGGCAGAGCCCTTCCTCTACAGCCCCACCTCCTCCCTGGGAGGACAACAGGCTTACAGAAAGAACACATTTTGAGACCCATCCCTACCACAGTGTCTCCTCTTGCTTGGCCAGGCCCACCACCTGGGCCATTGGTCTGAACTATGCCAGCCCCACTTTGCCCTCACACCTGCCTGGTTGAGGCCCTACTATGTGCTGGGTCCTCACCATCTCCCTGGATCCTTTCCCTACGGGTAGAATATGTATGTATTATTAGCTTTTTCCTTCTTAGGGACAGTAGCTCTGGTGGAGCCATTTGTCTGAAGCCCTTTGTACTCACACCAAAATACCCTCAAAGGTGACTCTATGTCCACTCTTCCTCCAGGGAGGGCACCCTTAGTCCATCTTTGCAGAGGGGAAAGCTGGGGCTCAGAGGAGGGGCCAGGCTGGCTCAAGACCTCACTGTGAATGGGCGGTGGTCTTCACTAGACTTTGAAACCAGGCCTTTGATGTCAAGGGTAATTTTCTATAATGGTGCTGAAAAGCATTCCCACTGCCAGTGTGGGGAGTGCTGCCTTTCTCTTGGAAACCTCTCCCTCACCCCATCAGGAAAGAAAAAATAAATAAAAAGAAGAAGAAGAAAAGGAAAAAAGGTCAAGGCATGCATGGACCACCAGGCACTATCCTGGGGTCCTCTCCCCAAAGCTAACAGTCTTTAGGGCAGCTGAAGACTTGCCTGTCTTCCTACAACCTGGCCAGCATTCTTAGGAGAGAAGGGGCGTGCCGGCCAGCCTGGGCTCTGATGGTCATCTGCGTGGGTAGGGACAGCCATTGCTCCTGGAATCAGCCACGGGGGTAGGACCTAGATCCCCAGCTCACTCAGCCCACATTTAGACACCTGTAAACTCAGAACTCACTTGGGAACTGGGTTCCTCAGAGCAGGGACCTGGCTCGCCCACCTGCAGGACCCTCTTCCTCCTGTTCAGCTAGTGAAACCAGAACCAAGTTCAATCCCATAGCTACTTGGGTTTCTCAAAGGGACAGTCAGGGGTCACCTGGTATCCACCTCTGCCGGCATGCACACCCATGTCTCCTGGTGTGGGAGCTTAGCCAGACCCACTTTTGCTACACACCTGCATACACATGCGTGTGCTTTCACACACTTCCATGGGTCAAAGCACACACCCCCTCACCCAGCAGTCACACAGCCATGGCCATGGTGGCACACAGCATGCACAATGGGTCACCCTAGTGTGGAGCGGGATGCAGATGCCATCCACCCATATGGGCAGAGCCTTTCCCGTGCCCACACCCACAGGTGCCCACGCACCCTTCTTAGAAGCAGACATACACACACAGGGTCACCCTCATTCACCCTCGCGGGTCACCTTCATCGACCCACCCCCTCCTCCTAGAGAGTCCCAAAGGCCCTGCAAGCGACTTGGATTGGAGTGGGGGTGGGGAGAAGGCGACCCTAGCGGAACCGGACGCACACGCTTCCCAGCGGGGAGGGGACCCCATGGGACCGGGACACACCCAGCGCGGCGCGCGCGACGAGGGGACACGCAAAGACACGCGGGGTACACGCTGGGGACCCTCTTGGGGCCCATCACTCACCCCCGCGGCGCGGCCGGCCAGCAGCAGCAGCAGCAGCGGTGGCAGCAACAGCCCGCGGGTCCCGGGCGCATGGGTGGCGGTGTCCACGCGCTGCCCCTGTGCGGTCCCGCGGCGCGGCGGCCCGGGCTTCATGGCGGCCTTTGTTCGCAGCGCGGGCTGCGCGGGACCTGCGCTCGGCTCCTCGGCCGCCGGCTCCGCCTCGCTCGTTCGTTCGCTCGCTCGCGGCTCCGCGCCCACAGCGGCCGCGCCCGCAGGAAGCGTCGCCGCCGCCGCTGCCGCCGCCACCGCCGCCCCCCGCGCGGGCGGGGCGAGCAGGAGGGCGGGGCCGCGGCGACAGCGGCACGCGACACCGCTCCCGGCCTCAGTTTCCCCGGGCGCGATGGGGGCGAGGGGCGTTGACGTCTGCCCCCCAACTGTGGATCCGCGGAGCAGGCCGTGTGCGAGCCGAGGGAGAACCTGCTTCTTCAGACAGCACCCCGAGTCTATCTGCCCCCAGCAGGGTGATGTCAGAGGACCGAAGCTTGGGGTCCCCCCTGTTCCTCCTGAGCTTCTCCTTGGCCTGTCTGTCTGAGAGACACTGGCTACAGCCCCTAGCATCCTGAGTTCAGGAAGCAGGGGCTTGGGGTCAGCTACAGGCTCACGTGGGGAGCATCAGCACGCGTCTCTCTCCACACACGTTGGTGAAGTCACCAATTTCCCATTCACAGGGGCTCAGTTGCACTAAAGGGCCTCTGGGGAGGCTGGTAAGGGTAGGCATTGGTTAGTTGGCACGTGAGCTGATCAGGGCACCCTCGATGTCCCTGCAATCAGCACTATCCATTTGATGGCCACGTGTCCTTGGAAAGAAACCCAGAGCATGAAGCTCAGCACCATATAAGGCAGAGTGTGAGATGGGCTCCCCAGAGGGAGTGAGAGGCTGGGGCATCACAGGTATGCAAGGCCTGCCTAGCTAACCTCAGTAGACATCATGAGCAGAGGGAGGGGCCGTCTACTCTGGTTTACAGATGGCTGTCAAATAGCCAAACCTGAGTCGTTATGCCTGTAAAGCCAGCACTCAGCACTTAGGAGGCTGAGGCAGCGGGATCTCAAAACCTGGACTACATACTGAGTCTCTACCATTACAAAAGTGGGGGGTGGGGGGAGCTGGGGAGAGATACAGTATATTACTTAAGGATGCAAGCGTAGTTCCCAGTACTCACATCAAGCAAGTCACAACTACCTGTAACTCCAGCTTCAGAGGATCCAAAACCTTTAGCCTCCAAGGACACCTGCACTCATGTGCACATGTGTGTGCGCACACACACACACACACACACGAATAATAAAAATAAATCTCTTAAAAATAGTAAAAATAAATGTTGACACTTTTTAAAATTATTTTTGGTTTTTCGAGACAGGGTTTCTCTGTGTAGCCCTGGCTGTCCTAGGAACTCACTCTGTAGACCACGATGGCCTCGAACTCAGAAATCACCTGCCTCTGCCTCCCGAGTGCAGGGATTAAAGGCATGTGCCACCACTGCCCAGCAACACTTTTTTTTAGAAGATGGGCTTTTAAGCTGACCTTGAATGTTCGATGTAGCTGAGTATGACCTTGAACATCTGATTCTCCTACCTCCATCACATCCAATTTATGCCATGCTAAGAACCAAACCCAAGGCTTTGTGCAGAGGAGCATGCGCTCCACCAATTGAGCTATAGTACCACACCCTTAAAAGCATTCTTTTAAACCAATTCCATTTCAACTATTTTGGCTTTTGAAGCTAGGATGCCTTGGAAAATAGGACAGGAAAAGATCAACCGGCCGAGGAATCAGGAGCTGGCTTTATCACTAGCATGGTCGGGAGCTGAAGGACTCTAGCTCTGGGTTAACCAGGTGCTTGGGTTCAAATCTTGGTTCTGACAATCATGAGCTGTGGTACTTGTTTGTGTAACTTCACCTCTCTGAGCCTATTCCCCAATACTTGACGAAAATGATGGCCATATGGGCTTCACTTATTCATTCAACAAACATATTGAATGTCTTGTGTGTATCAGGTCAGGGGACAGGCTGAGAAGTTTTTGTGAGCTCTTCCTTTTTGTGTACTGGGAGTTCAACCAATGTAATTAGGACTGGTTCTGAGATGCTCCCAAAGGTTCAATGGGGATCCAGAAGGAGACCCAAGGAGTGGCATGTCAACTTGGTGCAAAGAAAACCTTGGGACAGCTGGATCTGACTGACAGACAAAGTACTGAGCTGCCCATCCTGGGAGGCAAGCAAGGCTCAGAGTGTTGCTCAAAGGAGCCTACCAAGTTGCCAGGGAGCATGGCCCAGCCTTGCCTTCCTCATTTTCCCAAACTCCGGCACTGAGATCCCCCCCAGGAAACCTTGTGGGGAATCTTTGCCTAGGAGCGCCATCTGCTGCTTTTCATAGGTATAGTCACAGACAGAACTGAGATGGGAATCAGGTGCACATTTAGTCCCTGGGCATCACAGGTCACCCTCCCTACCTGTACCACCATGTGTGTCCTCACCACACCCCCAGAACACGAATGTCTCCTTTCCTGTGCCTTCATCCAGCTGCAGGTCACCTGGCAAAGACTTCCTGACTCCTAAGACAGAAGCAGTCCAGACCACACCCACCCCACCTTCAACAGTCCTTCTGTCTTTCCTGGAACTGGGAAAATCCAGATTTTTAATAGACAACGGCAGGGTTCTAGCCAGGCTGCCTGTCCTCCACCCTTCTCTCTGACAGGACGCTACCCCCTTTTTCAGACGTGAAGAAGAACTGGGCAGTTGTCAAGATGACACACGCTGGAGTCACCCAGGAAAAGGGAACCTCAGTTGAGAAAATGCCTCCATCAGCTTGGCCCATAGACAGATGTGTGTATGGGGGGGGGGAGCATTTACTTGATTAATGATTGAGAATGTGGAAGAACCCAGTCCTCTGTGAGCAGTGTGATCCCTTTGCAGATGTATAAGAAAGCAGGCTGGAGAGATGGCTCCGTGATTAAGAGCACTCGCTGTTCTTCTAGAAGACCTGGTTCAATTCCCAGCACCCATAAGGCATTTCACAACTGCCTGTAATTCCAGTCCCTGAGGATCTGATTCGCTCTTCTGGCCTCCTTGGGCACAATTGTTGTGCACAAACATACAAGCTGGCAAAACACTCTTACACATAAAAAATTAATAATAAATGTTTAAGCCAGGTGATGGTGACATGACTTTAATCCCAGCCACTCAGGAGGCAGGGGCAGACAGATCCCTGATTTAAAGCCAGACTGGTCTACAGAGGGCGTTCCAGGACAGGTAAGGCTACGCAGAGAAACCTTGTCTCAAAAAAATAAAAAAGAAGGAAGGAAGGAAGGAAAAGAAAGAGAGAGAGAAAGGGAGGAAGGAAGGAGGGAAGGAAAAGAAAGTAGGCTAAGCAAGCCCTGGAGAACAAGTCAGTAAGCATACTTCCTTAGCTTTGGTTCCTGCCTCTAGGTTCCTGCCTCCAGGTTCCTGCCTAGAGCTCCTGCTCTGACTTCTCTCAGTGACTGAGTGTGATCTGAGAGCTGGAAGACCAAATTAACCCTTTCCTCCCCATGTTGCTCTTGATCATTTTATCTCAGCGGTAGAATGCAAACTAGGGCAAGAGTCCAGCCCCCCAACCCCCACCCCACCCACCACCACCATCTTACAGCTAAAGCCCAACCAGAGAGAACCATGACCTTGGCCTCTGCTCTTACCTCCAGGCTGTGTTGGGGAGTGTTTTTGTTTGTTGGTTTTGGTTTGGTTTGGTTTTGGTTTTTGGAGACAGGGTTTCTCTCTGTAGCACTGGCTGTCCTGGAACTCACTGTGTAGACCAGGTTGGCCTCAAGTCAGAAATCTGCCTGCCTCTGCCTCCCGAGTGCTGGGATTAAAGGTGTGCGCCTCCACTGCCCGGCATGTGTTGGGGAGTGTTTATTGAGTGAATTAAAGACCCCAGGCTGTGTTGGAAAGTGTTTGGTGGGTGAATTAAAGAGATACTGAAAGCCAAGCAGTGGTGGTGCACGCCTTTAATCCTAGCAGTTGGGAGGCAGAGGCAGGAGGATTTCTGAGTTCCAGGCCAGCCTGGTCTACAGAGTGAGTTCCAGGACAGCCAGGGCTACACAAAGAAACCCTGTCTCGAAAAACCAAAAAAAAAAAAAAAAAAAGTTACTGAAGGAGCCACACTCAACACCAAGGACGGGTGCAACCTAGCACACAGATGATCCCCACAAGTTGGCTGAGCCATGTCTCCCCAATCCTTTGTACCCCTGTGAAACTGTCTAACTACAAGGGCCCCCCCAAAAAAGGCTAGAGGGAATGTCATCAACATTCCACTCTGTTCAAGGTTGTACCCAGGTTTGACTGAGGAGTGATTATCTTTCCACCTGCCTCTCCCAAAGGTTTGGCCAAGCAGGGGTCCTCAAAACCCCTGGGGAGTAGGAAAAGCTGAATTACAGAGGTCATCTCATCACCAAGCCCTGGCCAGGCACCTGCTCTCTTTGACTCCTCCCAGGCTGGTGCTGTGAGGACCAAGTGACTAATTCCTCCGAGAGAGCCCAGCCCACAGTGAGTGCCTTGCCTGCTGGCTCTGAGTGCCCCTACTCTTCAGTTGGAGAACCTGGGGCTTAAAGGTCAGTAATTTGCTTCTGGCCTCACGGGTGGGAAATCTGTGAACCAGGATTTGAACCAGGAATCTTGACCCAGATCTTTCAAAGTAAAAAAGTTTATATTGTCTGGGTATGTGTATGTGAGGGTACCTGAATGAAGGTGGCTTTGGAAGGCAGAAGGTGGCATCAGACCCTCTGGAGGTAGAGGTACAGGTAGCCATGAGCCATTGGATGTGATTGCTGAGACCCGAATTCAGGTCCTCTGAGAGCATGGCAAGTTTGCTTAATTACTCAACCATCTCTCGCCTTAAAAAAGAAATTAATTCATTAAAAGTAAAAACAAATAAATAGAGATGGTCTCATGACTTAACTCAGGCTGGCCTGGAATTCTTTCAGTCACCCTTTCTTTTACAATGAATGAGGAGCAGCTAAGAAGGGTCGGTGGAAGGCCTGTCTTAGGCTATGCAGTGTGCACCCATGTCTCATGCCCGATTTTTATTAGGGCAGGGGCTCTGTCTTAGGCTATATGGATGGCCCCTATTTCCGGCATCGACCTTTTATAGTCTCGATGTGCACCCGGATAATAGATCCATAATAACTCCTGTCGTTAAGCTACCCTGCAGCCTTTAAGGGCGTGCGTTAAGAATCATGGCACTGCAATACATTCCCGTCATTGGCCTTTCCACAGCTTATGGCCCAAAAGCCGCTCCTGTTGACTGAGGGCTGTCAGGAGCCATAAGGCTGTTTAGGAAAGCCTCCATAGCCTGCGATACCAGGGAGTCTCTGCCTCTGCGGCTAGGGCTGAAAACTGTAGACCGTCAGACAAAACATCAGAGGGAGGGTCCTCGGTGGATTCTTGGATACTGAGTCAATGGTAATGAACAGCAGCTGGCTTCTGGAGGGCGGAATCAATCTGTGACTTAACAAAGTTGGTTAGTCTATTAAAAGCCCAAGGGCCAAATGTCAAAAGCAGTAAAAGGCCCATAAGGGGTCCCAGAATGCTGGGGAGTAATGTAGAAAGCCAGGGAGAAGTGGAAAACCAATTTTGATACCAAGCCTCAGCTTTCTCTTTCTATCTGTTAAGATCTTTTTTATCTTTTCTATGCTGTCATCAACTAACCCTGTCATGTCTGCATAAAAGCAGCATTCCTCTTTAAGGGCAGCACATAGACCACCTTCCTGTAGAAAGACGAGGTCTAGCCCTCTTCTGTTTTGTAATACTACCTCTGATAGGGATGCTACAGATTCTTTAAGATACTTTAAGCCTTGCTGTAATTCACGGATATCATTATCAATAGCTATGGAAAGTTGATTATACTGTTGAGTAGAAGAAATCAAGGAGGCTATACCTGTTCCAGCTCCTGTGGCAGTTAGGCCCAAAAGGACGGCCAGTGTAATGGCTGTAATGGGTTCTCTTTTGGCACGGGTTGCACCCCGCTCCCAAAATGTAAGTAGGTCTTCTGCATGGTGAAAGGTAATTTTTGGAATAAGAAGACCAAAACACAGTAATCTCTGTGTGTCAATAAAGAAGTTGAAACTACATAAGGAGTGAGTCCGGTGGAACAGATAAAATAAGAGCTATCGGGTGCCTGAATGTACTGAAAGGTGGAGTTGACAGTAATTGTTTGATTACAAATGTCGTTCAATTGATGAGGGGGGAGCATATTAGGGGCTAATAAACAGAGGCCCAATCCAGAGACCTGGGAAAGGGTTAATCCAAGGCGCTCAGTATTGCCCCACCTTAACTGACCAGGATCATTAGTAAAGAGAGGTTCACCAATAATAGCCACTCCCTCATAGAAGGGAGGTCGAGGGGAGCAGCAGACCCAACATTCTAAATAGTCTGTCTGATTGTTGTCTCTCAAGGCCTTAATGGAAGCGTTAACCAGATCGAGTATAATGTTGGATGACAAAGGGGGTCCCACAGGGAGGGTCGGTTGGAAAAGGGTACTAGCAAAGGGTTTTAAGGTTGGCCTTATAATAACTGAGGGAGCCCCTATCTTAATTTTTGGGCTCGTCTGTCCAGGATGTAGGGCTGCGTTAGGTCCAATAGCTATTGTAGGGCCCTGTGGAAGCGTCTTAATGAGTTTAATTTTAAATGTGAGGCCCAAGTCACGCCCTGGCATATAGTCTCAATCCCCATTCATAGCCTCTGGAATTATCCCAGGAGGCCTTTTTCCCAGCGTTAGTGAAAGTGATGGAAAGGGGATTGCACCAGTTACGTATGCATTCATTAGCCAGGGGGGCAGGTCCACCGGTAAGGCTGTATGGGGACGGGTTTATTCTCTTTACTGTAATATAATCCCATGAAGAGGAGGGTTTCCAATAAGTATCTCCAGAGGTCTCACAGCCCCAGGAGGCACAGTAAAAATCAGGAGAGAAACCGAACTTTGTGCCAAGAGAGCGGTCTCGGTGTCCTCCGGGGCAGATATAGAAGAGGGCCATTTGTAGGAGGGTCCTTTTTATCGGGGATCCACATCCTGGTTGCCATACTCGCTGTAAGACAGGATTGGGGGGCTTTCGTTGTGGTACAAAGAAGTCCTGGTAGTCCCAATAGTCATGAGCCCCAAGGGCCAGCACACATAGATCAACCTGTAAGGGGTCCCAAGGGATATTGGCAGAGAGCCGAGAGGTTGAATTAGCTACGTCTCCTGCCTCATTAAGAATTACCCATGTAAAGTTGAAAAGTTGATGTGGCGAGGGGTTGTTCTTGCCGCTGGAGCACAGTAGGGCCTCAAAGAAGATCCAAGGGAGCAGCAACATTGGAGATAGGGACATTTCTGGTCCTTCTTAGTCTCTGAAATTAAACACAATGAGAAGCCTTCTCAGGGGGGTCCCTGGGTGGGTTATAGAGTTTTATGAGGTGATCTGGAAGCCATCTGGCATTTTGTGTCTCTGAGTCATAAATGCAGGTGTGCCCCTTGCCCCAGATGAGGACTGGGTCTGGACCCTGCCATTTGTTAGATAAAGGGTCTCTCCACATAGCCTGTGCATAGTTATCAGCTGTGGACGGGTGCCAGAGGCAGTCTGCAGCAGATCTACCCGCAGAGTCATATATAAGAAAGTTTAGAACAAATAAAGCATGATTGAGGAGAGTCTTAACATTGCCTGCTCTGGGGTAGAGAGCTTCTCCCCCAGACTGTAATTTGAAAAGCATGTTTTTAAGTGTCTGGTGGGCTCGTTCAACAACCCCCTGTCCTTGAGGGTTATAAGGGATGCCCGTGATATGTTTGATGCCCGTTTGAGCACAGAATTGTTTAAAGCTGGAGCTGGTATATCCTGGGCCATTATCTGTCTTAAGAATTTTAGGTATTGGGGTGGTTGCCAGGCTGGCAAGGACATGGTTGATAACATTTTAGTAGCTTCTCCGGTCTGTAAGGATGCATAAAGGAAGCCACTGTAGGTGTCTATAGAGACATGAATATATTTAAGTTTTCCAAAGGCAGGATAATGTGTAACATCCATTTGCCACAATTCCCCAGGAATCAGCCCACGCTGGTTGACTCCAAGATGTGGCTCAGGCAGAAGCGTCAAACAACCTTTGCATTGGCGGACAATCTGTCTAGCCTGTTCACAGGTAATGGAGAATCTTAGCCTGAGAGTATGAGCATTGAGGTGATGCAAATTATGAGCCAGCCGTGCAGCGTCAAGAGGCTCAACAGGCCTATAATCTATACTCCCCAGGGCAATCAGCTGGGTGGCTCGGTCCACCATATCATTTCCCTCTGTTAAGGGGCCGGGCAGACCGGAGTGGGCACGAATGTGACCCACAAAGAAAGGGGCATCACAGGCGAGAATCAATCTTTGTAGTTCAGAGAATAAGGGAGAGGCATTTGTTGAGGGGCGAATATATGGGACTGTTTCAAGAAGAGGCACAGAGGTGGCTACATAAGCACTATCAGTATACAAGTTGAAGGGCAGATCTCGTAAAACCTCAAACACCTTTATAATGGCTGATAATTCAACAAGCTGTGCGGAGGAGAAATCTGTCATAAAGCGAGAGACTGCTCCATCGATATTAAAAACTGCCATACCCGAAGAAGACCCATCAGAAAAAACCAGTGCAGCCCCAGCGATGGGGGAGGTTTTTGTCCTTTTAGGAAAAACAATTGGCGTCTTTTGTAAAAACTGGACTAGCTTATCAGCAGGGTAATGATTATCTATGGTGCCCTGAAAAGAGGTGCAATTAATGGCCCAATCATCATCGGTCTGGATGAGCCACTGGACTTGTGAGGCATTATAGGGAAGGACTATAATGTCAGGGTCTTTGCCAAAGAGTTTAAGGGCAGCCTCCCTGCCAAGACGTAGCAGGTGGGCGACCAAGAGAGGGTAGGTGGGCAGCACACGTGGTAGGGATGCTGGTAAATGCACCCAAAATAAAGGCTTTACTTGCCAAAGTAGGCCAGTAGGAGAAAGGGGTGGAAAAGATGAGGAGGCGAAGGGGCAATTCTGGAGAATAATAACCAACAGATTGATTGACTATGGCTTGTTCTACCCTGGCTAATGCCCTCTGGGCCTCTGGGGTCAATATCCGCGGGGATGATGGATCAGAATCTCCTCGCAATATATCAAATAAAGGTTTTAATTCACCTGTAGTTAGCTTTAAATAAGGGCGCAGCCAATTAATATCACCCAGTAGCCACTGAAAATCATTAAGTGTTAGCAGGGAATCACGCCTCAGTTGAATTTTTTGGGAAAGAATCTTATTGGGGAACAGTTCGAACCCCAAGAACAAATGGGGAGGGTGTACTTGTATTTTTTCAGGGGAAACTTGGAGCCCTCGATCTTGAAGGGCAGCAATAAGTTGTAATCCTGCCTGATGGAGCTGCTGCTCATTGGGCCCTGCCAGAAGAACGTCATCCATGTAATGAACCATGTAAAGGTCAGGGAAGAGTGTCAGAGAAGGGGTCAATGGTTTGAGCTACATATTTTTGGCAAAGAGTAGGACTGTTGGCCATGCCTTGGGGGAGAACCCACCACTGGAAGCGAGGGAAAGGTCCCACACAGTTGGTTATGGGAAGACTGAACGCAAAACGTTTACAATCTTCAGGGTGGAGGGGGATGGAAAAGAAACAGTCTTTTAAATCAATGACTAGTTTTAAGTATCCATCAGGAATGGCCACAGGGGAGGGTAGACCAGGCTGCAGGGCACCCATAGGGACCATGGTTTTATTGACTGTTCTGAGATCCTGTAGCAGATGCCATTTACCATTTCGTTTTTGGATGACAAAAATAGGTGTGTTCCATGGTGAGGTAGAAGGTTCAATATGTCCTGCTGCCAGCTGTTCCTGCACTAACACTATGGCTGCAGACAATTTTTTGGAAGGGAGGGACCATTGGTCAAGCCAGACAGGAATGTCATCTTTCAGATGATCTTGTCTGCCTGGCATGCAGGAGGAGCAATGGTCCTTATGAAAAATGGCTATCAAACCCTAAGCCTGTGCGATCTTTTTTATGAGGGGGGGTTATGGGTGTAGGACTTCCCTGGTTTTGTTTGCCAAGCCCCTGCCCAGGGAGGTAACCCTGCACAAGCATCTGTTGGGCAATCACCTCATTGGGGCTGCACATAAGGACTTTCATCTGGGAGAGGATATCTCTGCCCCAGAGATTGACAGGAAGGCCAGGAACCACAAACGGCCGGACCGTGCCCTTACATCCTTCGTTGTCTTCCCAAGTTAGAAGCTGGGAACTCTGTAAGGTATTTTTGGACTGCCCAATTCCTTGTAGATGGGTCATGGAGGCTTGTAAGGGCCAATGGCGGGGCCAAGAATCCTGTGACAGTATAGTGGAATCAGCCCCTGAATCTAAGATTCCTTCAAAAATCTTTCCCTGAATTCAAAGGTTTAACGTAGGGCGCTCCCTAGTGATAGTCTGAACCCAATACAAGTCCAAGGAGCCTGGTCGGGAAGGGCTGCGTTGTGTGCCCAGTGCAGGGTGAGAGGTGTCTAAGGGTAAAGGCAGAGCCTGGGCCAAACGTTGGTCCTGGGAGATAGCTATTGGACCCCAAGGGGCGCTGGCCAGGACCTTAATCTCTCCAGTATAGTCATTGTCTACAAAGGAGGGGTGGACACTGAGTCCGCTCAAAGTAGAGGATGCGCGGCCCAAGATCAGAAAATAAGTATTTTTAGGGGGAGGCCCAAAAATTCCCGTAGGAAGAATCTGTACTCTGTCCTCCAGTCTTAGTATTGTGTGGGCGGAGGCACACAGGTCCACTCCTGCGCTCCCTGGGGTGGCTCGGTAGAGGGCGAGAGGGAGTTTATTGTCCGGCTGTTCCCCAAGGCCGGAGGAAATGGGGTGATTATCGGGACCTGGGGCTGGCCCCTCAACCCATTTTTTTGAAGAGGAGACAGTGGTCTTCCAGAAATGTCAGTGGCAGATCGACAGGTGTTTGCCCAGTGTTTGCCTGGCCGACAGCGTGGGCAAAGGGTGAAAGGCTATGAGGATCTGCCCGAGGGGCCCGAGGACACCTGCGGGGGCTCAACTGACCTTGGGACCCTGGAGCACTGACGGGCAAAGTGGCCCATCTGGCCACACCTAAAGCAACCCTTTTGAGTATTCTGAGCCTGGAGCGCGGCGCCCACCGCAAGGTGGACAGCCTGAGACATTTTAAAGGAAAAGGAATCTACATCGCGGCACAGGCGAATCATCTCATCGAGAGTCTTGTCTCTGGTTTTTCCGAGTAAGGCAGCCCTGCAGGCTGAGTTTGCATTTTCATAAGCCAACTGTCTGATAATCTTATCATTGGAAGCCTCGTGGCCCAAGGTTCTCTCTGCAGCCTCTAGGAGGTGGCTCACAAATTCACTATAATCCTCTTGAGTTCCCTGAGTTATTTTAGTTAGAGGAGTAAGTGCTGAGCCAGCAGCCGGAAGAGCCCGCCAGGCACCGAGAGCAGCGTTAGCTGTCTGGTCCAAGAGACCAAGGGGCAGACGCCTTTGTTCTGTCTCCACTGAATACTTTCCCTGGCCACTGAGTTTGTCTAAGGTCCATGTCCCAGAAGGTGACTGGGGGGGATCTTAAATTCGTGGCTGCAACTGCCTGGCATTGGTCAATAAAATCCGCCTTCCAAGTTAGAAATTGACCGCGGGTGAGAACCACTTGAACTACACGAATCCACTCTCCTGGGAGCAGATAGCCGCCCCGAGACAAGGAGTCTAAGACTGAGAGAGTAAAAGGGGCGTTTGGCCCATACGTTCTGACGGCAGTATTTAGTTCTTTTAAATTTTTAAAATGTAGCTTATGGAACTTGCCGTGCCCATTAGATGGCGCTGGCGGTTCGTGGAACTCGCCGTGTCCGCCGGACGGTGCTGGCGGTTCGTCCTCTCCTTCACTTTCACTTTCTTGAGCTCCCTCCCCCTCACCATCAGGGTCGCTCAGTGCATCCTCAGAGGGATCAAAGGAGGTGGAAGGGTGTTTAGGCGCCCCGGAAGAACGGGTTACCACAGGGAAGGCCAAGGAAACACTATGGGACCCTCGAGTTTTTTTAGGGGGGTTGGAACTGAGGAGGGGCTTATTTGCTGATCCAGAAATCAGGGTGAGAACAGTCTCATGAAGAGCGGATTGTAAAGAACTGAGTTCGGCGGAGAGCTGGGCAAACTGCTTCTGTAACTTTAGGACTTCTTTTAGTTCACTTATCTGTGCCGAGAGTTGCTTTTTGGACTCAAGGAGAGACGAACTAGGGACAGACAACGCAGGCGTATGCGGTTGCCGGAAAACACAAGGAGGAGGTCCATAGGGCGGAGCCGAAGGCTGCAGCGGCCTGTCAGGGTTACAACATGTCGCAGTTTCGTCATCTAAAATCGAGGTCTCCGCAGGACCCAAGGGATTATCGTTCAGCTCCCGGGCCACAATCAGGAATGTCAAGGCAGCTCTGGGGTGGGAAGGAGGGGGCTGACCCTGAGAAAGAGGGTGGTTTACTGTATTTCTTAATTGGCTTTGGCAGGGAAGACCTGTTTTTAAGTCGGAAAGTCTTGGAGAGAGTCCGTTGAACAGAAGAAGGTTTTTTCTGGGGTAGGGTAGATAAGGAGGTCTTGGAGGAGGTGCCTCTGCCCCCAAAGGCTTGGGCTCCAGGGTGGGGATGTCTGAATTTGCGGACCTGGACATATCTATAACTACAGAGGGAGACTTAGCGGGGACTCGGGTGTCTGATTGTTTATCTGGGAGGGAGGAGGAGGTTCTGCATTAGAAAGAGGGCGGAGGCAGTACTCCGCAACAGACAGTAACTGCTGTTTGTCTGGATCAGAAGATGCAGCTTCTAGTATATCTCTTATTAATCCCCAATATGTAAAGACTGTGTCAGGGACCGCATCCGGCCCTTCGCGACTCAGTTTCTCATTAAGATCATGTCCCACCTTTTGCCATTTTCCCCGGTGAATTTCTGGCCCATTTATTATGAACCAGGGACAGGCTTTATCTATAAAAATAAAAAACTTAATTAAATCTTTCTTTTTAACTTTAACTCCTCTCTCTCTGAGAGATCCCTTTAAGTCTTTGATAAAGACTGCTTCTTTAGTCAACTTTTGGCCCATTTTTATGAGACGGATGAAAATCACTTACTGAGGACGAAAACTCTTTCACAGGGTCCTCAATGTTCCTGGAGCTGCAGCGACACCTCTTTTGGGTGGGGTCTGTCTGGCAAAGTCCGTGCCTCGAGCCCCACGTTGGGCGCCACTCTATCCCGTCCAGCAGGACTTTGTTATTCGTGAGGAGCGAGGAGGACTAAGCCTGAAAAGAAAAAACGGGCGAGAGAGAGGAGGGAGGCCGAGCAAAGTTCCTTCAAGGTCTCAGCTTTATTCTTGACACACGTTTGCTTTTAAAGAAAAAGGAACCTAGAGGGGAGGGGAAAGGAGGCTTATGGCCCCCCGGCTGTCATGGTTTAACTATTTTAACAAGCCAGACTATCCAGTGTCAAACTGTTTTATGATCGGTCTATTTCCAGGAGGTGGGAAGGACAGTTTAGTCTTGAGGAAACACAACTAGCTCTCGGAAGGTCACTAGGGTCAGATTCCCAGGAATCAG
This sequence comes from Rhynchomys soricoides, assembly GCA_019843965.1. NCBI lineage: Eukaryota > Metazoa > Chordata > Mammalia > Rodentia > Muridae > Rhynchomys > Rhynchomys soricoides. The sequence goes on along the minus strand of JADRCH010000213.1, from coordinate 731,913 downwards.
TGTGAAGATCCTGGCTCCAGGCATCTCCAGCTTATCTTGTGCAAACACAACTGGTCCTCAGAAAGTCTCAGATTCCCAAGGACAGTGTGGAGGCTCAGGCAAATTCCAAGGAGGGTGTTAGATTCTCAAGGACAGTGAGGAGGCCCAGGCAGATTCCAAGGAGGGTGTTAGGGCCTGGCTCCTAACATTTCAGTAAGCCAGGCTGTCCTTGAGCTAACAGACCTGCCTGACTCTGCTTCTGAGCACTGGGATCAAAGCTGTGCACCACCATTGTGCAAGCTGGCTTGTTAACCTCAGTACTGGGTGGTCACCTTGGGACAACGGGGTCCTCACAAGCATCTTCTGCATCTTCAGCTCCTCTTCTCCTCTACTCAAACTTCTCTTTTGCCCCAAGAGTCAGGATGGAGGTCAGAGTCAAGATTTACTTCTGGGAAAGTCTTGGTGAAACAAGGCTGAGGAGTCAGTGACCCCCCCAAATGTAGGAACTGAAACAGGATCCTAGCAGGATTGCACCAGACATGGAGGAACCAAAATCATCTTTGCAGAACTTGGAGAGGCTCAGAGGTCATCCTTTCTTTGTCTTCATGTGGAAATCCTGCGTGGGCAGCAGCTGGTTACCACAGTGTCCAACCATCCCTTGGGTCTCATGGGCATGTGGAGGGGAAGTCAGAGTCCTAGCTAATAGGGCCTTCGTGGATGGCTGTGGATGGACCAGTAGAAGCCTCAAGACCCCAACAGGTCACTTGGCGCACAAAGTATCTGGGGCAGAACTGATTCAGGGTTGCGGGAAGGCAGATGAGGCTTCTGGACCTGCAGCTGAGAAGGGAAAGGGAGATGGTGGGACTGGCTCTAGGGAGCCTGAGCTGCCCAGAGCTGCCCTGAGGTACCCATGGATAGCACCAAGAACAAAGCCTTGAAAGGGGGCTGTGCAAGTGAGGGGCTTGAGGCTGCCGCCGTACTGTACTGTTTCAACAGCCATTCCCGACTGAACAGATCCTTAGACCCAGCCTGGTGCCAGGATGAGGCTTCCCCCGGGGGAAATCTAGGAGGTCTTCCTAGTAATGACATCTCCTAGGAGGCTGGGGCAGACAAGTACTCTGAAGCCGCCTGGAGCATGACTTGGAGCTTCATCCTGACATTCTGCTCATGCAGAGTCAAGAGCTTCTATTTATCTGAAAATCCTAGATTAGGCACTGTTATTTTTCCTTGAGAGATGGACAGAAATGCCTGTTCACCCAGACAGGATTCAACATACCATCGAATGACTCCATTCGAGCCCAGCTTGAGGTGACGCATAAGAGCATGGTGACTCACTCAAAAGCAGCTGCATCTTCAAAAAGCCACCAGTACAGGTGACTCAGAGAAGCTGCATCCCCTCCGAGTCCAGGGACAGCTACCCAGCTGCAGAGTGCTGTTGAGCTAATGTGGGGTCCAAAGTCTGCCCCAGGGGTCGGGCCACTTGGAGAGGCAAGACATGGGAAGTTTGACCGTGCTCACCCCATGACACTGCTGGGCAGTGTTGGGCTGTGGGAAGCTGAGGGACACCATCCGGGGTTGGGGAAGTGCTGCCTACAGTCCCAAGGACTTCACAGAGCTGGCTCTGTCTGGTTCTCAGGCTCTTGGGCATCCCAGGCGCTGCTAGATGCCCCTCGGAAGAGCTGAGAACGGAGTGGGGGCCCTCTGGCTGGCTCTAGTCCTGAGCGGAGGGGGAAAGGCGGGGAGGAGCCTGGCTGGGTCCCACCAAGGACCAAGTCTTTGGCTTGTTGGCAGCTAGCTGGCTTGGTTTGGTAGAGGCCGTGGCTGGGAGCATGGAGAGGTCTTCTGTGGGAGATTAGACGAGGCTCTTTAGAGGAAGGCCTGTTCCATTGTTCCCCACAGCAGATCCTGATGAAAAGGAGACAGTCCATAGTTTTAAGGTGTTTATTGTCATAGCAGAGAGTGGCAATGAGTAAAACCATACCCCACAACCTCAGGGCAGGCCTGAGGTTAAATACCTTTTGTAGGAAGGAGTGTCTGGGAAGGGGAGTTTATTGGCTAAGCCTCTAGGTACCTCATTAAAATGGTGATGTCTCTAGGCTACATGACCACACATCCTCTACCTGTGGAGGGGCTTGGGGCTTGGCCTTATGTGACTGATGGTCACAGACCTATGGAGAGCTGTGGCCTCATGTCAGGAGCCTGGGGCCCAGGAGCATGGCAAAATGTCTACTGTCCCTTTGCACGGTTATCCCCTGCTGGGGACCCTCTACTGGGTCGCCAAGGGGTTTTAAACCTTAGCTCAACCAGAAACCAGGCTGCCTTTCACGGTCCCACAGAGTGCCACTGCACTCCAGGTTACTGTTTCTGCTTTATATTAACTCACACCAGAACGGGCTCCATCTCCTAAGGGTGTGGTGTGGCCATCTAACTCCTCTTTAGATGGCAACTGTCCTGTCCAAAGAGGTGAAAGCAGCTTGCCTTGCCCTACTCGGACAATTTCATCTGTTTGGTTCACACTGAGAAAAGAGAGGCATAGAAAGCGAGGGGACAGGTACCATGCCACACACAGTCTATGACTGAATGGGGACTGGATGGCTCGTCATCCTGGGGCCTTGTTCACATCTTACCAGCTGCCCCTGATTTGTAAAGTCTCAGGACCTGGTCCCCTCTGCCCGAGACCCTGGCTGAGGTCACAGAATTAGGAAGGCTGCGGGGAAGCTAGGCTTAGACTGACCTGGCTCACACCTGTCCTCTTTGCTGTGTTGGGGACCCAAGGACTGACGGGGAAGGAGAGGAGAGGGCAGGGGGAGGGAGAAAGGACTAAGAGGAAGAAGAGAGAAAAGACAGGAAATGAGGGAGTGAGAGAGGGAGGGAAGGGCGTTACCTCAGAAGCTTCTCTCCATAGCACACCCGAGCTTCTGGGAATAAATTGCACATTTAAAGTCATTTTCCCGGAAGAAAAAAAAAAACAACAAAAACAAAAAACTTCCTAAAAATATTTTTCCTGTCTCATCCCATCTTGAGACTGGAGCTGGGGGCTGGGAATCCTGACTCCCCCTGGGCTGTGTAGCTTGGCTGTTGGCCATGCTCTCTCGGCACAGCTGTTGTTGGGATTATTAGTACATTTTAGGTTTTGGGGGTTCTTGTGAAATTGGCATCCAGATCTGCCACTGTTGAGCCCCCCTCTGGGTGAGGCAGAAATCTGCCATGGAAGGTCATAGGGAGGCAGTAGCTGCCCTCAGGTGGGGGTCTACCCTGCTCTGTCTCCAGCAGATTTGTGTTCCTCTTACCTAGACGGGGGTTGGCAAGGGAACCTGGCAACAAGGGACAGGTTTGGGGTTGAGTCCTGGATCCACTATTTCCTGATATTCAGAATCCAAGTGATGACACAGAGGTGTATCCTACCACCACCACAGGAGGCTGGCAACTGTTTGGGAGTTACTCTCTGCCTGAAATAGAGAGATAGGCTGAGATACCTCCCGGGGTCAGGGAGTATCCAGCTGGAGTGGTTGGCTATGTGGCTGGGTCTTTCCCAGGTGTCTGGAGCCTCTGCAGCCAGAGTGCCAGGTGCAACTTCTACAGGAATCTAGCCAGCAGGACGCTGTCTGATCAGTCCCCAGAGCTACAGTGCCAAATGTGACCTTATGGTCTGCACCACTGTGGACTGTGGTTCTAGGCAAGAGCACCACCAGGCAGGACCCCTGGGCTCCCCAGTGAGGCTTTGTCTCAAGTGTCCCAATTCTGGAGATGTGACAGCCACCCTAGCAAAGAATCCGAGTGGCTCAGTACAACTAGGGAAATGAAGGGTAGTGTTCTCTTCCAGCTGTGTACCCAGCTCAGGGTCAGGGGCATCCACATGTCTAGTACAGTTGTTTTCCTCCTCCTATTTTACACAGGAAGAGAAAGCTACACAGAGATGCCCGGAGCTGGGCTATGAAGCTCGTGGTTATGCAAACACTTGGAGGTTTGGGTTGTGGCCCTTTGGGAGCTTGGATGAGTCAGCTGGGGCCTAAATCCCTAAAGGCTATCTTGAAGCTGAGAGTGCTCTTCTCAGGCCCCACACTGACTGACTGACCTCACTAGGTGACAAGTGGGAAAACAGAGGCCCAAAGAAGGCAGAGGCTCCACGAGGGTCGTAGAGCAAATCAAAAGTGGATTTGAGCCAGATGTGTGAGCTTGGGTTCCCACCCCTGACGATGAAGCTCTGGCCATGCACACTGGGGATTCTTGGGGAGGAGTGAAGAAGAAACAAACCTCCAGGTCTTGAAAGCCAGGCCTTGAGTCCTGGTGCCCTGGAGACTCCAGTGTTTGGATTAGGCAGCAGCGCCCTCAGGTGACCAGAGCTGATAACTACCAGAAGTCACGAGTTTCTTGCGACTTGATTGGTGAATTTATTTCTGTGCAGCTGTTTTGGAGGGTTTGTAATTTAATATTTTTTCATTTTATTTGTGAGCCTTTTGTCTACATGTCTGTCCTTGAACTACATGTATATGGTGCCTAAAGAGGCCAGAAGAGAACCTCATATTACCTGGAACTGGAGTTAGTTAGGAATGGTTCTGAGGTGCCATGTGAGCACTGGGAATTGAATCCAGGTCTTCTGCCACCTCAACACACTGTCTCTCCGTGTCTCTCTGCCCATATGAGTTCATGGGTGTCCCTGGAGTCTAGATGAAGGCTTCAGATCCCATGGAGCTGGAGTCACAGGCAGTTATGAGGCTCTTTACTTGGGTGCAAGACTAAATTCGGGTCCTCTGGAAGAGTGTGTGTTCATGTACACCATGTGGGTGTATGTTCCACTGTGTGCATGTATGTCAGAGGTCAACTCACAGGAGCCAGCTCTCTTCCTTTCTCCATGTGGATTCTGGGGCTCAAACTCTGTCACCAGAGTTGGTAGCAAGCACCTTCACCCTTGCTGAGCCCTCTCACAGACCCCTGCTGCAACTCTTTAAAAGGTAGCAATCCCTAGGCCACACAGGCAGAGCAAGATGTAATAAAAACAACACTGGATCCAGGGAGTCAGGACACCCAGAAAAAACACTGGCTTGGTTTTTAATGTATACCAAGCCTGAGTTTCATATCTTCTGCAATATGGGCTGAAACATCTAGACAACCTCCTGGTTGTCTCAAGGATGAGGGGTGGACACAGCCTGGAGTCCAGCTTGCTCCAAACAATCCTGCAGAGAGAGGATCTCACAGAGTGTCTCATCTGAATGTGGAACCTTGGCTTATGGATCTGAAATGGGCATTCCAGAGGTACCTTCAGGTGTGGAGTTAGTGTCCAGTGAATTTCATTGGACAGATTTCTTTACTTAAAAAAAGGTTTCTCCTGGGTTTTTGCTTGTTAAGACAGGTCGTAGGCTGGGATATGGCTCAGGGTAAATAAAGTGCATGCCACCCAAATGTGAGGATAAAGCCCATGTAAAGCCAGACGTACCCACCATGTGATGTGAAGAGACATAATCAACAAAGTAAAACCCGTTTCCAAAAGGCTGTAAGGTAAGGATGGTCACACAAAAGATCCTCTGAACTCCTGTGTCGTGGAACGAGCATCCCTTCCAAGCCTCCCCAGACAGGATCTCACACAGTCACTCTGGCTGTGTGGCCAAGATCATCTCGAACTCCTAAACCTCTTGCCTCCCAAGTGTTGGGATTTATAAATTTGCACTGGCTCAGTTGGCGTTGTTTTTCTGCTTCTGAGACACTCTTGTTATTGTAGCCTTAAGGTCAAACCCTCCATCCTCCTGCCTTGGCCTCTTAGGGTTGAGATGACAGGCTTGCGTATCCCTAAGATAGTCCATGTTCTGTTCGTAGCCACTGAATGGGCGGGGGGGGGGGGGGGAGAGGCTCTGTATAGTCTCTATCCAGAAGCTATTAAAATGAAGTCTCCAACAGTAAATAGGGAATATGCAAATATTGCTTGTTATACAATGCATTGGGCACTACTCAGTTACAAAATCTCAATCTACACAACTTCTTTTGAAAGTGCTTATTATCAGTATTCAGGTATGTCTTTGTCAGGGTTTCTATTCCTGCACAAACATCATGACCAAGATGCAAGTTGGGCAGGAAGGGTTTATTGAGCTTACACTTCCATGTTGCTGTTCATCACGAAAGGAAGTCAGGACTGGAACTCAAGCAGATCAAGGAGCAGGAGCTGATGAAGAGGCCATGGAGGAATCTGCTTACTGGCTTGCTTGCTTGCTTCTCCTGGCTTGCTCTCTTATAGAACCCAAGACTACCAGCCCACAGATGGTACCACCCACAAGGGGCCCTCCCCCCTTGATCACTGATTGAGAAAATGCCTTACAGCTGGGTCTCATGGAGGCATCCTCTCAACTGAAACTCCTCTTTCTGTGATAACTCCAGCTTGTGTCAAGTTGACACACAAAACCAGCCAGTACAAGGTAGTTTCCCTTTTTACAGAGAATTGGGTCTCGGGGGCATGGGAGGATTAAAAGCTCCATTTAATCCTGATTCTAAAGACTCCTGACACATGCAAGGTTTGAAATTAGGGACCATCCCCTTTCCAGCAGGGTTTCCACACACTTGCTTCTCTTCTCCACTGAAATGCTAAAAGGAACCTAAATCAAGAAATTACAAGGAAATGCAGAGAGCCCCGAAACATCCCAAAACATAGGCCCCAGCCACTAGCCACCATCCCTCAGCACATACCTGCTCTGGGACGTCCCAACAGACAAGGCCAGGGCACGGCCCAACTCCAGCTGGTGAAGCAGAATCGGGCCTTCAACTGGAAACCATCACTTCTCTTTTCTGTCCCAGAGGGCTCACTGGCATATATTGACTACAGAGGCCCCAACATGCAGGAGGCCAGGTAAAATTCCAGGTTCTGTGGCCTCCAATCTGGTCTTCCTGGCTAAACAAACCTTTGTCAATTTTTGCCAAAGGTGACTCTTGACAAACATCTGGGTGGAGGAAAGGTGGACATCCTGAGGACAGGAACTACTGTAAGCCCAGAGGTTCTCAATCTGAGGGTAATCAGAGCAAGCTAGACACTGGATAGCCTGAGTGGGCATTCCCAGGTATGGGAGCTGTCAGTCTCAGAAAAAATACTTCCCAATGCCAAAAACGCCAGAAGCCAAAATGAAAACCCTGCAGGATGGTACTTCCTTCCCTCTCTGGTTTTCAAGATAGGGTCTCTGTGTAGCCAGGGGCTGTCCAGGAACTTGATCTATTAGACCTGGCTGGTCCTGAACTCAAGAGATCTGCTTCACTCTGCTGGGATTGAAGCCACCACACCAAGCTTGTCTGGCAATTTTCTCTTAATTGAAACAGCCTCTCCTGTTTCATGAGACTCAGGAGGTGGACAAAAGCTCACATTTAGGAAAGCAGAAACTGAAGATTCTCAAGGTATAAGGCTCTGACTGTGGAGCTGCTTACATGCTGTGGAGAGACACCCAGGGCTACTGTTTTGGGGGGAGGAGGGTTGGAGGAAGGGAAGCTCTGATGCCGCTGTGAGTAACCCCTCTTGTTGGTGACCCAGTAAAAACTCACCAAGATAGGTTCCCTTTCTGGGGTGAGCAAGTAAGAGTGAGTGAGTGAGTGAGTGAGCGAGTGAGCGAGTGAGCGAGCGAGCACACGCGCACACCCACCCATCCCCAGGGTGAAATCAGACATGAGGCAAACTGAACTCAACCTCTTAGGTCAAATGAGGCCCAGAATCCATCAGCTTGGTTCCCTAGCCCTACTTCACTCTTCGACCCAAGAGCACCAGAGCAGGCTGGGGCAGGTCAACCTGAGCAGGTTTGAGAAGTGAGAACAGTACAAATTCAGATCCCAAAGTTCTGTATTTTTTCAAAATAAAGATCACACATTGTTTAGAGACAATCTACACAAGAGTTACAAAAAATAGTTGCCCAGGCATAAGCATACACAGGTTTGTTAATTATACACATATGGTTACAAGTGTGCTTGCAAAAAGTTCATTGGAAATATACACAAGGCTCTGGAAATGTACACCGTGTAGTGTTACAGTCTATATTCAAACGATTGACAGTATGTTACATTCACTTACAAGTAGACAAAATGCAAAATACAGCTCATCTGTACAAAACGGAGGGTGAGTCACTTTACAAGAGGAGGCGCTGAGCAGGGAAGGGGCAGGCGAAACTTCTGCACATCCTTTTTGACTGTCACAAAATAAGCGAAACATTACCTTTTTTAGGATTAAAAAAAGAAAAGAAAAAAGAACACTAGTGTGAACTGAATCATCTGAAGTAACATTTAGAAAGGCTCTCACTGCCGTCTTGACTAGCTGACAGATAAACCAAGCTATTTTTTCTTTTTAAACATTAACTAGGCTGTATAAAGAACATTTATTCCTTCAAAAGAAAAAAAAAAATTTACTTCTGGTTGAAATTACAATTTACAATATACAACACTATCTGCTATGACCATAAAAGGTGGGATATACAGAGTGCACGGGCTGGCTGATTCTCTTCTTACCAAAAACGTGTTCATGTTGATTCAAACTTCTCCACATTTACATTACAGGTATACAAATGTACAACTGTACAATCAAAAGTATGTCCGACTACTAGGGTACATTATAGATACAGATTAGACATCAAAACGGGAAAATACTACAAATCCGTATATATGCAAAGTCTACACAAGTGTACACTATGTGTGTGTCTATAGAGGCCAGACCAGGAGCAGAGCTGGGCGCTCCCATGCTAGACAATCAGAGTCTGCTTCCCAGTGTCCACAGAAGGTAGCCCACAGGCGGCAAATGGCCATGCCCACTGGTCTTGGGCCTCTGTGGTTCCCGCTCCTCCTGGATCTGCAGCTACCACCTCCCTCAGCACGAGGTCATCTCCAAAAAAAAAAAAAAAAGAGTGTCATAAACTCCGTATCACAGGCTGATGCTTTAGCAACTCTGAAACGTTCCCATTTCATATATGTATATATGTATATATATATATATATATATATATTTTATAAACAGTGTTAAATGCCAGTTTGAGATCATTTAACTAAAATTCAAATTTCTCAGGTTTTTGTTTTTTTAATAAAATGAGGTGGGGAAGAGCTATTTGCAAAACTTGCCACAAGGCAAATGAGTTAAAAAACCTTTTTTTGTCTTTTTTTAAAACTTTTTTTTGTTAAACCAACCACCCTGAAAGTGTCCACATGTGGAATATAGATACAACATTGAACAAAGCATGTGGTCTCCCATGTACACTGATTACCTATGTACAAGTTCCTATACACCAGTAAACAGCAGGGCAATTAGTCAATTAAAAAAAATAATTAGTACATGTTATGTGTAATAAAATGAAATTTACAAAGGCATTTCCACAAGTGGATCTGATTCTGTTTTTGGAGGAGGGAGCAATCCCGGAGCAACCGTTGCCCACTTCCGACTCTGAGCTGGGCACCTCTGGTTGCTGGTTGGATCTGCCAGGGTCAGTGAGGTCAGCGGGACAGGGATGGGTGCACTGCTCAGATGATACCATTAGGAGGACCACAAATGGGCCCCAAGTCCACGCCATTCTTCATGTAGTACTTCTCCAGCTTGGCCAGGATGTGCTTGCCATAGGTGTACTTTCGAAGAGTTGCGATGTGTGGCCGGATCTGCAGAGGACAGTGTAGGTGATACAGAGGCCCGAGGCTTCTCCTGCACCTTCCCAGACAGACTCAGACTGCACAGTGCACTTATATGACACTTCATCCCACAAAGGTACTTTTGTCCTCTTATTGCTAGCAAGCCAAGAAAGAGGTAAAGACAGGAGCTCTTGCCCTAAGCACTGACACAGGACAGAGAACCCACCCACGACAGAATAGCACATGCCAGCCAGCTGCACAGTACCTACCCACAGACACAAAGAAAACCAGGCTGTCCTGACAGTTGGGGTTTCCTTTGGGGAACCATCTGTCTGAACTCACCACCGATCCCTGCCTCTCCAGGGCACAGGATTGCTTCCAATTGCACTGGCTAGTTTTTATGTCAACTTTACAAGTTAGAGTCATTTTGGAAGAGGAAACCTCAATTGAGAAAATGCCCCCACCTGATTGGGCTGTGTGCAGACAAACTTGTGACACATTTTCTTGTTTCATGATTGATGTGGGAGAGCTCAGCTCAATGTGAGTGGTGCCACCCCTGTGCTGGTTGTTCTGGGTGCTGTAAGAAAGCAGGCTGAGCAAATTACTGCAACCAAGCCAAGAAGCAGCACTGCCCATGACTTCTGAATCAGCCCATGCCAACAGGTTCCTGCCCTGACTGCCTCGGGTGATGGAAAAACTGTAAGATGAAACAAATCCTTTCTTCCTCAGCTGCTTTTGGTGATGTTCACATCAGCAACAGAAGCCCTTAACTGGGACGTAAACTGGTACCTGGTCAGGAGTACTGCTGTGACAGACGGGTCATGTTTTAGGGAGGATCACAGTAGCACCTCAAGTTTGGGCTGGAAAAGCCACTGTAGGCTCAGAGCTCAGTGGGTCTCTGTGGGAGCTTGAAGATAATGTTGCTAGCAGTGCAGACAAAAAAGCACTAGCTTGTCAAGCTTCTGAAGGAAGCAAAGGCTATCGGGGCCATTCAAGTGATATTTCGTATTAACTGCTGAAGTTAAACTTTTGCTTTGCTGGTATAATTGATACTAGTCAGCCGGGGCTGTGATTAAGAAGAGATCAGCACCAGTGAAGCAAATCTTCCGAGAGTATTTCCTCAGGGTCAGTACACAGAAGCTGTAGCCCAGAAGGGGCCAAGGGGCTCCTCATGCTGCAACAAACCTTGGTAATATGCAAGAGTCTCTTCCAGGTGGAACTGCCTTTTAAAGGTCATGGAGAGAAACTGAAGCTTGGCACTGTGGAAGGATAGGAGGGCTGCTGCTGAGGTACAGCCTCAGTGGGTAAAGGCCCAAGACTGAATGAGTTATAAGAGAAGTTGAAGCTTGGTAACAATATGGCAGGGTCAGAATCCCTGAAGAATACTCAGGAGAGGTTACTGGTAAAGGTGGAGTCCAATATAGCCCTTGATGCTGCTTCAAGGACATTGGCAAGAATATTTACATTGGGCTAGGAGGACAAGAGAGTAGGCTCAGATAAGAACATTTACACTGAGCTAGCACAAGGCTCAAGATGAATACAGCTGAGGAATGTATTGTATTCCTTGTATCTTGGTCATCCTGATAACCCCCGACACAGTGACCATAGGACTGACTCTCTTGCCTTGTTTGTTCCTTGACTACTTTGTCTTCGACGCAGAACTGAGAATGTTCTTTGCATGTGCCTAGAGTGGTATAAATGCAGACCCGCCTCAGCACTGGCTGGGGCCATGTTACATGTTACATGTTACACGCTGTCTAGTTGTCTTTTCTTTCTTTAATCCTCACTCCCTCCTTGTTGACTGACTGGGGCTTGGCCCCAGGACAGCAGTAGCTGTCTACGCCTAGGGGACAACTATGTGGGCTGTGGGGGGCTTGTCCAAGCCCTCTGGGGGAACCCAAAAGATCCTGGGTGAATTCCAGAACTCTGCCACTGAGCCTTTCACTGTAGTTCTGTTTTGAGCAACTATGCCCTCCTCTGCCTTCTTGGATTAAGAAAGTATTTAACTTATTTTGTTTTTACAGGAGCCAGTTGAGAGACTTTGGAGTTTTAGGAACTACGGATATTTTAGAGGCTTGGACTTTTAAGAGACTCTGGATATTTTAAAGAAACGGAACTTGTAAAGTATTTGTAAAGACTGCAGGGCTTTCAACATTGAAATGTTTTATATTTTGAGGTTAATAGTAATATGAGATCTTGGAGATAAAGAAGAAAGAAAAGGCTATGCTTTAAAAGTAATATGATTGTGTGTTAAGCTGACAAGGGGCTGACCGTGTTAACTAGTTTTTAATGTCAACATGATACAAGCTAGTTACTTTAGAAGGAACCTTGATTGAGAAAATGCCCCCACCTGATTGGCTTGTGGGCAGGACTGTGGTGCATTTGTTGATTGATGTCTGATGGAGGGCCCAGCCCACTGTGGGACCCTGGGCAGTGGTCCTGGGTGCTATAAGCAATCAGACTGAACAAGACAAGCCAGCAAGCAGCGTTCCTCCAGGGATGCCTCCAGGTTCCTGCTGTTGAGTTCCTTCAACAATGTAGTAGGCTAAGCATTTTTAAATATGAGATAACCCTTTTCCTTCCCAAGTTGCCTGTGGTCATCGTGCTTTTTCACAGCAATAGAAACCCCAACTAAGATACAATAAACAAACAGAAAAGGGAAGAGACAAAGGAGGACGGACACTGTGCCAGTGCAGCTCTGTCATCTCTCCAAAGACACACTAGGGATAAGGAATAGCAACACCCACGATCCATCTCTGCTATCAGTCACCACTGCCTGACCCCCACCTCCCAAGCCTTACCCCTCCATCCTGAGCTCTGGTTACCCCTGGGGGCATTCTTTTGTGCTCCCTGCCCCGGATCTATTCCTGTGCACCCATGTAAGAGGGGACCTCACTTGGAGCTCAGAGTCACCTACAGTGCTGACTTCCTTCTGCTCAGATAGTAATCTTTCCACCAAGGAAATAGAAGATGGGGTAAGGGGCATCTTAACTGTGTTCCTAACCCCAAATCATAAGAATCTCAAGGAGTACCATGCCAAAGGACAGGGGTGGTAGCCTACAAGGTCAGTAGTTAGTCTGCTCAACTGCAAGCTCAGAGCAAGGGAAGGGTCAATAAGCTCTAGAAATTGCTATGAACCCACAAGGAACACAGGCCAGGAAACAGCACACCACCTTCTGGGTACCCACTGGGACAGTGGATGATAATAAATTGTTCTAGGTAGCAATCTACATACTTTCCCAAGTGTGCCTATCCAAAAGACCCAGGAGTGCTGCACCTCCAGGTATGGTAAGAACCCAGTCCTCAACAAGGGTTTCTTCCAGACTCAAGGGCCCTTGCTTTGCACCCCACCCCTCAATATGAGTGTAATCTGGCTTTCACTGTTCTTAACCTTCACATTCCCCTTCCATCTCTCCAGCCTTCTTGCACTCCACTTTTAACTTGACTAGTAAGTGAAAGGGACCCCCCGCTCTCCTCCCACAAGCCCCAATTGTATGCAGACAGTTCCTGGCCATCCTTAGCTCCTTGATTCCAGCTTCTACTGACCCTCTCTTCAGTCTCAAAAACAATACCAGCTATTGGCTCAGCTGCTTCCATGACTGTCCCTGAAGTTACAGTGGCAGTGAACGAGCAGGACAATTATTTAAACCATAGTCCTGGGTCTGAAAGATTGCTCCGTGGGTAAAGGCATATGCCACTAAGCCTCAGAGTCCACACAGTAGAAAGAAAGAAATCAAGTAAGCTGTCCTCTGACCTTCACATGCATGCTGAGGCACACACATAGGTCTCCTCTCTCCCCAAGCCTTCATCATTGTGCGCCCTCTTCCTATACTTCCAGCTCCTACATACTCCAGCCCTGCCTCACAGCACCTTCACACATCAACAAGGTGTGAGACCTTCAGTGCTCCAGGCTCCACCAGCCTTCAACTGCCACCATCTGCACACTGGCTGGTAGTGGAATTGGTCTGAATCAGAGCTGGTGGGATCCTGTCTGGCTCAGAACGAGTCCATAACAAAGGTTCTCATTATCGAACTGTGTCCTCAGTGAGGGCAAGTGGGTCATCACTGCCAGACAATGGCAGCCCCTCCGCTGTGAGAAGGCTGAGGGAGCTCGGAGCACCAGGCTGAG
>JADRCH010000213.1:427231-718231 GCA_019843965.1 Rhynchomys soricoides | reverse complement strand
AAGAGGAAGATGGCACGTGGGCTAAATCACAGGTCAGGTTTGCTGGAATGTTTGGTGCCACTTATGGCAAATAAGCAGATTTACCTCCCGGTAAAACTGTAGCTACCCAGGCTACACTGGAACCAAAGAGATGAGGCTGCAAACTATCTGATCCACTAGAATCTTGTAAACTAACCAGGCAATTCCTGTTTGCTCTGCTGATGGGAAGCCACGAGCACAAGCATAAACCAGCAAAGAACCTCCATACTGACAGTCTTCACAGTTCACTGCACAAACCACAGAGAAACACCAAGAGAAAAGTGAAAAGGAAACTTACAATTACCTGCTGGTCTGAGGGAATAAATTCCAAAGCTTTCTGGATGACCCGGCAACCATACATCTGCAGCGCCAATGATAGGACATGGCCTCGAATCCGTTCGGCCAAAGCTAGCTTCTGTTCATGGCTGCCAAACTAGAAATGAGAGACACCATTAGTTAAGTAAGGTTATTCCTTAACCTGTGTTGTGCCCAGCCTCTGCCTCTTACTGTCCTACAATCAACCATACCTTAAAGAGCCCTGAAGAATTAAAGCATTAACATTCATTTCTGAAGGGAGGGAGCCAGACGTTTAATTGTTATTCCAAGCCAGCAGCAGGGATAGGACTGTCTTCAAGGCTCCATATGCTTAGGAGTGATGTAGTTAATTGTGTTGCATAGACAGATATGTGCAAGGTCTGTGGATGGCAAGCCTTTCACCCAAGTGACTCTGCCAAGTGTAAGGTGGATTAGTGTCTTTCAAGGACCCCCGATATTCACGGGAAGTCATTGAGAGGAGAAGCCAAGGAATCTGAAAGGTGACACTGCAGAATTAAAGTTCTCCCAAAAGTCCTTTTCCAACTTTGGCTTTTTGTAGTCATTTGAATACAACCCAGGAAAGTTCTCTGGCTTGCTCTAAATCACAGGACTACACTCACGCCACATTTGTTATGACACCCCAGCTGCGTAGCCCCCTAAGTCAGTGACATAATGGCAGTGAAGAGAGAGAACCAGAGAAGCACAGCTGCCAGTTTTAATACAGTGAGTGTCTGTGAGGAAGTGGACAGGTGAAGTCCGAGGAAGCTACTCTGAAATCGTCACACAAATAAGAGGCTGTGAGGAATGTGCAGATGTTAGTAGATAAGCTTAGATTTCCAGCAACTGTCCCCAGATCTGATCCTTTCAGTGTCTGTGTCACCCAACAGCTTGAAGCTGCTGGCAATAATAAGCAACGGCAATTACATTATTATGTTAATAAAAAATTTTAAAAACCCAAGTCTTTAAAATTTGAACTTATTAGAGGCAGCAGATAATATTCATCACTAATTTACTCCCAAAGACTCAAGCAAGTTTATTGGCAAAAGAAGGTGACATGGTCAAAGGCCAGTCTCAGGCCACAGTGGAAAAGCTGAAGCTGGGGTACAGAGCCAACTCTTTGGCATCTTTCACTGTTTCTCATTTTCACACGATGTTACTGTTAACACTGCTAAACAACCCACGTGACCATCTGAACCACTGAGGTAGATGCTGCAGACTGGGGCTCAGCACTTAGGGTTAGCGAGCATCACTCTTCCAAAGGACCTGAGTTTGATTCCCAGCGCCCGTCACGAAGCTCATAACCACTTGGTTCCAGCTTTCAAGGAATCTTACGTCTCAGGCCTCCTCGAGCCACCCCCCATCTCCATACATTAACATGATTTTTTTAAAAAACAATCTCTTTTAATGCACCTAGGCGGGGTGGTCCATGCCTTTAATCCCAGTACTTGGAAGGCAGAGGCAGGTGGATCTCTGTGAGTTCAAGCCCAGTCTGGTCTATATTCTGTGCTAGGTCTTCTGTAGAGGCAATTATCACACCACACTCCCAGAGCACCTAACACATCAGGGAGCACAATGGTGGCATATAAGGAACTGGAGAAGCACTGACCACTTCTCTTCGAGAGACCCAAGCACTTCATTTTAAAGGCTGGAATGAGCTGTTGTGTTTCAAAAAGCCAATGAAAATCAAATCTCTGAAGATTCTCAAAGTCAAAGTGCAGAAAAAGCAGGGCAGTAGTGTCGCACACCTTTAATCCCAGTACTTGGGAGGCAGAGACAGGCAGATTTCTGAGTTCGAGGCCAGCCTGGTCTAGAGAGTGAGTTCCAGGACAGCCATGGCTACACAGAGAAACTCTGTTTCTTCCCCCCCCCCCCAAAAGCAACAACAACAAAAGAACAAAGTGCAGAAAAAAAAATGAAGACATACTTCAAAGAACTTCTGAATGACATAATTTCCAAACACATCCACCATAAGTTGGTACGCAGCCTGGAGGATTTCATTGAAGACAAGCTGGCGCTCAGCTGCTGTGGCACGCTCTAGTTTCAGCTGAATGAATCTGAAGAACAGAGTGAAAGGGCAATGAAACCACACACAGAGAAGACTTGCAAAGATGTGAGGGCATCACTTGATAGATAAATTCTGCAGCATTCAGCCCATAAACCCAATAAATGCGCTGGGTTTTGTTTTGTCTCACTATGAAGATCAGGCTGGCCTCCTGCCTCTGCCTCACCTTATCAGAAACTTATGGTCCTTACCCCCATTCTATAACTCATAATCGTAAAGAGAGTCATTCATTAGCTTCTGAAACAGTGCTCCCTGTTTGACTCTTCAGGAAAACCCTTGCTGTCTCGCACCTAGCCTCTACTCCTCAGGGAAGGCAGCTAGCAGAAGCACCAGAAGCAGGGAAACCATTAGGAGTTTCCCTGAACACAGAGAGGAGGAAAACCACAACAGAGATGGAAGGGAGGATGAGTGACCCTGTCTCACCTCACTGGGTCCCTAGGCCCAGTGCACCCCTCTGGGCAGCTCCTGGAGCAGCAGGGATGAGAGCAAGTGCTAGACCTGTTGTGCTCCTGGGAATAGGGGATCCACACTGCCACATGACAGTGCCTCCTCCACAAGAGGCCTTATAGCGCTAAGCTATGCACAGGACTTCTGGGAAGACTACTTCTTCGAGTACAGAGATGGATGTAACTAGTGTACACACAACAAGATGTCTGAACTGGTAGCAATCTTGTAAAGTAGAAACACAGAGCACTTGCTCATAAAGGTAAAAAAGTTGTTCAAAGACGACCATGGTTCAGACCACTAAGAGCTGTTTTAAACACGTAGCCATCTAATGATCCCCATGCCCTCTGAAACAAACACTGAGAGGCACAGCAGAGGCATACTGTGAAATCACAAAAAGGCAGAAAAGTCTCTGTGGTGTGGTATATACCTATCTGAGGCATGGAATCCAGGGCACAGATTTCAGTTATGCTAGGGGCCAAAGCCAGGTCCTTACCTAGAACCATGCTGGTCTTGGGAAAATTCCATTATATGCCCCGCAATCTCCCGCAGTTGTAAATTAGGATACCGATTGTTTCGAAAATCTTCCAGAAGTCTGCTCCTGCCAGAGGGCATAACATCAGACATTCCATATCTCAAACGAGAGGAAGAAAAAAGAGTGCTGCTGGGGCTGAAAAGGCTGGAGGCACTGCTTGCACTGCGGTACTTGGCTTCGGCACCGGGAGCAGCAGAGATGTATCTTCCACTGCCGTTTGTGAGTCCTCCTGTTGGTTACAGAACAAAAAGACTTGAGTCCACGCTTAGGGAAGCTCATCTAGGAGGAAGAAGCACCACTGCACCATCCCTCGACCTCCACAAGCCTTACCATCTCTCTTCTCCTGTGGCACTGAGCTACCATCAGGTAATTTTCCCCACTACCATGGCTATCTAAGGCCCACACACCAATCTGGAGAAACCATTTGCACAAAGATTAAGAAAGAAATATTTATTTAGGGTTTTTTATTTGTTTGTTTTGGTTTTGTTTTAACCACTGCTAGCAAAATTGGTGCTGTAAGGCTGGAGCTATAGCTCAAAGATGAAGCACTTGCTAGCATGTGTAAGGACCTAGGTTCAATCCTCAGTACTACTTAAAAAGGAGAAAACAAAACCAACCAGTAAAAAGAATGGAACAACACTTTGTATTTCCTTACCAAATAAAATGAGGCACAGCACCTACAGTAAGGATTCAGAAAATACAAAGCACACACACCGAGGCTTGTCCACTGCAAGCACTACAGGGACTCACAGACACATTTTGCAATCATTCTTCTAATGGGTCACATAGTTTTGGTTATAGTTTTTGGTTTCTTTTGCTGTGTAGGCCTGGCTGTTCTCAAACTCAGACAACCACCTGCCTCTGAATCCCAAGTGCCAAGATGAAAGGGGTGCACCACCACACCTGGCTTGGTGCTTATGTTTTAATTTTCGCTGTAAGACATCAAGAATATGAGATCTTTGCTTTTTCTGGCATTCGGAAGAAAGGCTGCCATGGGGCAGTCTGTGCAGCAGGTGCTACTCTACCACTCTACCGCTCAAGTGCACCCCAGCACCAGAATGGTTTCTCCAATCACTGAAAAACAAACCAACCTAAAGCAGCGAAGTATTGAGAAACACCACATCAACCCCAAAGCCCTTGAGAAGCAGCAACTTCAATCCATGGACAACACCATACACACTGCCTCCCTCCATCTCTGTGTGCTTGGACAGAACTTGGCATGGCATTTAATGGCAACCACAGAAAGACACCTTAGCTTGGCTTTTTTCACAAATTCTAAGTGAAGGTCTCAACAACAACACCTCGACATTACACTGTGGAGAATAACCAGTGAACATCTACATCTAGTTCTTCACAGGTACATTTACCTAATAGAAAACTAGAACTAAGAGGAAAAAAACCGGTCATCCAAAAATGCAATGCATAGTTCAACCAGAATAGAAGAAAGCCAGGCCCTTGGCCCAAAGCACCATGTGCCTTGTGTTCAGGCTCAGTTTTATCAACGTTCCTCATTCTTCAAGGTGCTGCTAACTCTCACATGTCACAGTACTTCTGAACACTAGTGGATTTGTTCAAAAAGAAAAGATCAGCCTAATGATTGCTCTTTATGACAGTAAGAAACCTTGTTCTTCTCTGTTTGGAAAGAGGTCAAAGAAATGGTCACAGGGTCAGTGGTGCTCACAACAAATATGACCAAGGAGAACCAGCACAAATACACACAGCTTCTGAAGTCAAGCCAGGTACTGTGCCTGTGGGTCACTGAAAAAGGCAGATGATATGCTGAAAGGAAGCCAGGTCCTTGGCAACTAAGTCAATGATGGAACAAACTAACCCTCAACCCTGTGCCGCACTTCTCAATTTCCAGTTATATGCACTAATAAATGCAGTGTTGCTGAAGCTAACATTAGCTAGACTTTGTTACTGTGGCTAAAAATATACTAATACATAATTCAAAGGGCGAGAGGGAACAATAGCTAATATGCCCATAAATTATATATTTATACATTTATGCTCAAGTTTTGACATACTGGCTCTATTACTGAAAAAAAAGTATATACGAATCTCTGAAAAAGAAAAACTTTCTTGGGTAATTAATCTGGCAATTCACAAGTATTCTGCAGAGACCAAGTAGGATTTATCTATACATTAAACCAATATGTCCAGTTTTGCTTAATACTGAAGTTCTCTGGTCCTTTCTGAAAAGACCACCTAGCAAACAGATTTTCAGTATTTACTGACCAAATCTCTCTTGGGTTAGGAATGTGGAAAGCAGCAGTTAACCATCCAGTTCCTAACAGTCAGTCTACCAGCAGGTACCTGGCATCTGAAAGCCTTTTGTGAAAGAGAGAATTAACATGGACTGTTAAAAGCTGACTGAACATTCCCATTCTCTCTAGTGTTTGGACAGTGTCTTGAAGCACAATTCCATGGTCTACTTAAATTGTATCACAGCTATTTAAAGGCTTGGTGTCCTGGCATCATCATCTCACCCCTCCTGCACCCCTGCACACAGAGACACACACACACAGACACACACCCCCTCCACATTCTCCACTGTGGTGAGGACTGAAGCTTGGGCATTCATGCTAGGTAAAAACTCAACCACTGGCTACACCCTCACCTCCAACATTTAATAGAGGCTGCAGTGTTCATCGATGCCTTAACATGTCTTGGTAGTCCTAAATTAAAGAAAACTTAGTACATTAAAAAATCTGTCCAGGCAGTGAGACTCATAGATGACAGGGCCCAGGGAGAGACTCCTACTTCTGTGTTGCTTCTGACCAAAGCAGAAAAGACTTCTTTCTATGTGCTAAAAAAAAAGGTCTCCAAGTGTGGCTCTCAATCCCTGCAGCACTAGTGAGGCCCAGGCAGAGGCACGTAGATCCGAGTTTGAGGCCAGCCTGGTCTACAAAGAAAGACCCTGTCTCAACAAGAAAACAAAACCCTTCAATGATAGGTAGTAGAACCTTTCACCTTGAGTCTGGAGGATGAGACTGTGCTTCACCTGTGGACGTGGGAAGTGAACGTGGGAACAGGCACAACTCACCCGAGTTCAAGCCTGAAGGTTTCAGACTGTCTACAAGCCAAGCAAATTCTCTCAGCAACTTTGGATTCTCAAGAGCTTTCTAAGGCCCAACCTAGGGGCTGCAGAAAACCATTTGCATGGAGAAACAAACCAGGGAACAGGAATGTGATGGCCACAGAACAGATGCATGGGTAAGCAAGCGGGGCAGACAGAACTAACACTCACAACAGAGTGGACATCAGCCCTCATACCTTTCCCGAGAGAGCTCCTTTAGGCATAAGTGAGTCCACAGGCTCCATTAATCCACATGTACACTGCAGAGGAGCTCTATGACAACAGCTCCACTATGTGGAAGGAATGCTCGCTCAGACTCACATTTTGTATGCTTTCCCAAGCTTGAGTGTGTGTTTGCATACTGTGTGTGTGTGTGTGTGTGTGTGTGTGTGTGTGTGTGTGTGTGTATACATACAGTGTGAGGAAGAGACTGGAGGAAGGGTAATGCCAGTGGAGGTCTAAGGACCCTTGATTAGTACCACCTTCATGTGGGTCCTGGGCAACCAACAGAGATCACCAGGCTTACATGGCAAGAGTTGTACCAGCTAAGCTATGGAACCACCCCTAACTGTATTATAAATGAAGTTGAAATGCACAAATCTGGACAGCCCAATCACCATCACCAAACCTGATTTAAGAAACACAAAACCTGCTGGTTGGCAGTTTCACATCCAAGCCTACACAGTTGAGTTCCAGGAAAGCAAGAGTAAGACCCTATCTCAAAAAATAAAACAACCCAGTGGTAATAACAAAAAATGAAGACAAGTGGTGGTGAATTAAAACACACCTTTAATCCAGCACTTGGGAGCCAGAGACAGGTGGATCTCTGATTTCAAGGCCAGCCTTATCATACAGCCAGGGCTACACCAAGAAACTCTGGTTTGAAAAACAAAAGGGGAATAGAATAGGAGAGGTGGGAGGGGTGGACAGACAGATAAACCTAAAGTCATGCATAAAACCCCAGACATAAAAGAAAGTAGATGAAAACCTTATGAATGTTTTTTAAATAACGCCTGTACTACACAACCTCCAGAAACTACAGGAGACTAGGATACTTACAGGCATGCAACACAAAACATTACACAAAAGAACAATACCTATATTTCACTAATACAGACAATATAACTCAACAAAATCTTCACAAAATGAGTCCTACCATGATCAACAAAGAAAGTACTCGACAATATCAAAAATCCATCCCAAAAACGGGGAGGGGGACCAACACCCAACCTGTGATGGTGGGAAGCTTTCTGGTCCTCATAAAGGTCCACCACAATAACCAACTGTCAACAAACTTCAGGGCAAATGAACAAACACTATCCCCAGGGCCTGGATATAGCCAAAAATATATGATGCTCTCTGTTCTGTTATATAGAAATCCTAGGGAATTTATCTAAGACTATTAGAATAAACAAGACAATGAATTTTCTGGATAAGATCAGTGTCTTAGTTAGGGCTTTACTGCTGTGAAGAAACACCATGACCAAGGCAACCTTATGAAGGACAACAGTTAATTGGGGCTGGCTCAGAGGTCAGCCCAGTATCATCAAGGCGGGAACATGGCAGCACCCAGGCAAGCATGGTACAGGAAGAGCTGAGAGTTCTACATCTTCATCTGAAGACTGCAAGCAGAAGACTCGCTCCCAGGCAGCTAGAATGAGGGTCTTACAGCCCGTACCCACAGTGACACACCTACTCCAACAGGGCCACACCTTCTAATAGTGCCACTCCCTGGGCTGAGCATATACAAACCACCACAATCGGTATACAAAACTCAGTAGTATTTCAGTAACAAAATGAATAACCCTAAACTAGAATACAATCCCACTCCCAGTAACATATAAACCACACACTGAAAACTACAAAACTTTGCTAGGAAAAAAAAAAGTGCAGGAACAAACTAGACAGCCACATGTCAAGATGAATCCCAACCCACAAGATGAAAACATTAACTCAAAAGGAATACATAAGCTTAAGAGTTAAAACAGTATCATTTTGGAATAAAGCACTTGCTACTCTCCCAAAGGACAAGTTTGGTTCCCGGCATGTAGCTCACAACTAGAGCTCCACAGATCCAATGACCCTGGACTCTTGAAGGTGCCTGCATTCAATGCACAGATCAACATTCAGACACACACACATAATTTAAAATTACAAAAATGCATCTTAAAGAAAAAAATAACACCAACAAAAAAAAGCAGGGGGAAAAAAAACCGTTTACAAGATCCTACATAACCAAAAATTCAATGAAGTGAATTTCACCAACACTTTAAAGACACCGATTTTAAAATAGAAGAAGCAAAAGATAAGAACACAAAGATCTCTTTCTTATAACTCAAGTAACCCAAAGTTTTAAATGAGCAAAACACATGAGGAGAAATTTCAAAGATAACTGAAGGGGAAAAGCTCATAAAACAATGCTCTAAAGCCAGGCACACAAAATTAGTTAGTACCTGGGAGGATGGAGCAGGAGGATTACAGTTTGAAAGCAGCCTTCCATCACAAATTAGGAGTGAAATAGAAAATAGAAGCACAATGAGATACTATTCCTTGTCCAAAGAAAGAGCTATTATCAAATCAGAGGAGGGCAGATCTCTGAGTTCCAAGCCAGGCAGGACTACATAGCCAGACCCTATCTCAACAAAAATAAAAGGCAGATCATAAAGCTAACACACAGGTACACCTACAGAAACACTTGCATTAAAATGTTCACAGCTGAATGCCAAGTGGTGGAGGGACACGCCTTTAATCCCAGGACTCAGGAGGCAGAGGTAGGCGAATCTCTGCTTTCAGACCCAGCCTAGACTACAGAGGGAGTTCCAGGATAGCCAGGGCTACTTGGAGAGACCCTGTTGGGGGTTGGGGGAGTTCACAGGTGTAATACAAGTAACAGCCAAGGCAGATGAGATGTGAGTGGACAGACAAAGGGCTGACAAAAATTGTTCAATAAGAAAGAACTACCTACTGGCATATAATGTATCATAGATAAATACTAAGGGAAAATAAAATGCAAATTAAATACATCATTATTAACTGCAGTTGAGAATGAGGTGCAGATGGGTATGAGAGATTGAAAACATTATAAAAGATTTACCTTGACAGCCACAGAACTTACAGCCAATAAAATGGATCCAACAGATTACCTCAAACGAGGTAAATTTTACAGTCGGCACTAGAAGTTTTAGTTATTAAATTAAGAATGGAAACAAATGGTAATGAAAAGTCACTGAGGTTCTTAGATACATAGAACTAATTACTAAGCAGACCAATTGCTTTCTTAGAATCCTCTAACGCGTGTTCACTACCGGGTCTCACTGAGACTGCACACAGACTGAAAGTGGAAAGGTCTCCTACAATCAGCATTTTTAGATCCAGTGTGCACCCAGAGCCACCGCACACAGTTCAGGAATTAAACTCTAGGTCACAGGATCCATCTAGTTTAATTAGAACTAGTTTAATTAGAAGACAGCTAGATGAAGAGATGGCTCAGCAGATAAAGAACACTGGCTGCTCTTGCAGAGGTTCCAGAATAAATTTCCAGAACCCACATGGTAGCTCACAACCAACCCTACACCTCCAGTTGCAAGGGATCCGCTCCTCTCTTTTAGCCTCTTTGGATACCAGAAACATATATGGTGCACAAGCACACATGCAGGTAAAACACCCAAACACATTTAAAAAAAAAAATTTTTTTTTAAAAAAAATTCAAAACAATGACATAAGCCAACAACACTAACAACACAGACAACTCAGCAAAACTTTATAGATTTAGTTACAATGTGCTGGCTCAAATGATATACTGGACACATCATATAAAAAGGTTTTACATTGGAAATGCATGATTTAGAATTTTAAAAAATTTTGTTCAAATCTGATACAAGTGAGGCAAGGTACTCAAGCTCTGAGAAGGCTCCCCACCCTTGTGCTTCCTTCCCAGAGGCGCAGGAAGTGAGCGTCTTAATGTGAGGAGGGTAGCACAGGTCAGTGGCTGTTCAGTCCTCCTCTGAGCCTATCTGAGCCTACACTACAGCCAGGCTTTCTGATGCTAAAAGACGCTGCCTACAACATGCCCATCCACTCATCTACCCATACTGGATAGCCAGTAAGAGTGTCCTTCCAAGTTTTCTCCACTTCAGAAAACACACAAATGCCCATGCACACACACTGCATGCATCGCTCGCCTTCAAACTCTGTTCTAAAATAACTGTTTATTGTAGACTTTATCAAACTTTTCTTGGTTTGCATAAATGTCTCTCCAAATGAGATCATGCTATTCAGTTTTATTCAGTCATCACTGCCATGTCCCTGAAGCCACATTTAAACACGTTAGGCAATGGCAGAATCTTCTAGCACATGCATTCTTGCTGGTTTGTTCAGGACACTCTCATTTTAAAGCCACCACCACAAAAATAACAACACTCGCCATTTGCTCAGAAAATGTGCTCTCCACTTCTCTAATTCAACTTTCCCCATCTGGGAAGTAAATCAGTACCTTGAAATCCATACCTGAGAGACAATGAGAGGGAGGGGCATGCCTTGTTTCTAGGTAAAAACTGCACCCCTGCCCAGTCAGTGCTACAACTGTAATTTTCCTATTATTCTTAAAGCCTGCTGTTTGGATCCTTCATCTAGTTATTAACAGACGATATAGGTTTGGATTTTTTTTTTTTAAAAAAAAAGTATTTACTAATACTTAAAAATCTGGCAAAAAATTTCAATAAAACGCTACTAACTTTTGTGAAGCTACTAACGTTTATACAAGGGGGACCTACAAAGAAACTTAGCAATATGTCAGAGTGCTGTCATCACAGGAGTTGTACTAGTGACTATTCTTCTTCCTCTGGGTCCTTCTGCCTCCCTGCAATGACTTTTACTGTGTTTGCCCAAGAGTAAATGTTCATACTGAGGATGGAGTGAATACACAAGGTGTATCCAGATGCTAGGCAATCCCCAACTGCTATGAAGCTACAGGTACAACCTGAGCAACTTGAGGAATTTATCAAAGGCACAGAACACCAGGACACTTCTAGGATAAAGGGACTGTCCTTTGCTTATGCAAAGTACTTGAAATGTCATCCGTGGCAAGAGACGTCTAGCGTTCAAGGTGGTGTTAGAGTAATGGTTCTTACCCAGGTTTAAGCTTGAAGAGGATCCATGTGAAGAGAGGGAAGGAGGTGGTGTCTGTGAATGTCCTGGTCCCTGACTAGGGAGAGGCATGCCCACGGGTCCAGGAGAGGAGGAAAAGCTAAGGCTGTTATAAAAACTGTGTCCAATGGGGGCCAAGCTGCTCGATGTCCTCTTATAAAGGTCACTGCTGCCAGTCAGGGAGTCACGGCGGGAGCCACTGCCAGTGTTGGAGTTTGCAACTAAAATGGAATTAAAACAATGCAAATAAGAACAGGCCTGTTCTTTGAAGAACAAGCCCAGTGGCCTGTTCCTAACACTTTGATCCAGACTCCTTACCACTGCAAATGTGTCAGCAGAGACAGCCTAACTGTTAATGTAGCAGTTCTAGGGGCAGCTAAAGTCAGAAAGAGGACATGGCTTGGGTTAACAGAGCTATTATCCAAGCCCTCACACATATATGGCAAATTTACCTTCCTTTAGTGTCACAGATAGAATAGGATGGGGGCCACATGAGCTGCGGGAAAGTGAAAGGAAATGACCTACAAGGAATGCCTTTCATCAGCTGAAAGGTTCTAGCAAAAAAATGGAATACCGAAAAAACAAAAAGCTGTGTAAGCGGGGACCTGCGCGCTACAAGGGACTTTCTAATGCAGGCCTGTCATCTTTGGAAGCTACAGCTAGCCTACAACTCTGATTAGTGCACCTTCTCAGACATGCCGTTCTGTTCTGAAATCACACTGCTAATAATAACCACTCCACGTATCCCACTGTCCACAGACTACATTCTTGTGTTCTTCTCCCATCAAAACAACTATTTTGATCTAGCATCCTTCCTTCCAATGTTCCACAGCATCTCCCTTACCGCTGTTCAAAACACTGGATAAAATGCCTGTTTAAGATGTTCCAGCCAAGCCCCAGGCACAGGTCTAAATGTGGGGCGCCCAGCCCGTGACCTTCTGTGATTCCTTCTCCCTCAGCCTAACATCTACATTGCTAGAGTCCCCTCCACAAGCTCCCTAATGCCCGAAGAACCTCTCTCTTTAGTTTTCAACACCTGAAACAAACTGACAAAGTGAACATAAGTAAGTATAGCAACACGAACATGGACCTGAAAGAGGCCCTGGCTGCATAACTTGATTTCTATAGTCCAACATCTCAAAGGTTAGGTAGGCTGGCTAGACTGCCAGGGACTTGGTCCACATCTGCCTGTAGTATCTGTGCAGGGTGTCATGCATTGTCAGGGTTCCAGAAAGATTATAAATCTCATTCAAATTCATTTTAACGGCTTCTCAGCCTAACTTGTACCTGCTGTTCCAAACCCTCCAAGGGCCGATCCCAGAGTGGCACCAAGGGAACTGCTGCTTCCGAATCCCAAGGACGTGTTGGCAGGCTGGGCAGAGCCCTGAGAGAAAAGGGAGCTGCTCTGGGAGTTACTGCTCAGAGAGTTGTTGCCATAGAAAGAGCTGGAAGCCAGATTGTTACTGGGCTGCTGTTGAGGCTGGGGCTGGGGTTGCTGGGTGCCTAAAGGTCGAAATGGTCCATTTGTAGTCCCAGCAAGACCACCAGCTGCTCCATTTGCTGAAGCTGCAGCTGCTGCAACAGCTGTGAGGAAGAAAGCACAGCATTAGGCTGAGAAAGGTGCTAGCCACATACCCACACTGTAACTGTATCCACTTTAAAAAATACGTTTAATGCTACATTATCTTTTCAAGCCTGACACAGGCTTCATAAAGAACTGTACAAATCCATCTTTGATGCCTTCATCTGAAGCTTTTACTGTTTATTTCTATTACGGACCTGAAGTAAAGATCCCACACAACAAGCTCTCTATGCTAGAAGCAGATGTAAAGTGGCTCCGGTTTAAAAGTAGCTCAAGCATTTTATAGATCCATTAAATACAGCAACTTCCTAAAAATCCCCAGCTCTTCCACATGAGACTTTTTCCACACAATTGTTTTGTCCGTACACTTTAGTCCTTGAGTCATACACTTAACCTCCTCTTCTAGCAAGCACATCTTTTCGCAGCAGCTCTCTACTCCCATTCATCCCCCCACCCACCTGTGCTTCTAGCTATTTAAGGACAGGATTGCATTATGTAACCCTGACTGGTACGGAATATGAACAAGAGATCCACCTGCCTCTGCCTCCCAAGAACAGGAATCAGAAGTGTGTGCAAACACAAGCAGCTGAGTCTCATTAAAAAAAAAACCAAAAAACAAAAAACAAAAAAAACCAAACTCTCCGCACTGTCAACCGATGCATTGTATACCAGTCCTCTAGGGTCCCCACAGTTTTACTCTGTCCCTATGCCAAAGCAGTTCCCCCCAACCCAGGAGGAAAAAAACACAAAAATGTTGTTAGCCCTTGAGTGCTGCCCACTGTGCCATTTCCTGTGCATCTAACCAGGCGCCACAGAATCTGAATCTACCAAACTGCCTTGCAGCTTCTGATCCTCTTTGAAATATTACAGGATGAAAGAATAGAGATTTACCAACTAAAGAGCATTAGTGCCTATGACTGTCAACCACCCTTCCTTCCCCTTTAGCTCCCTCACAGGAGTCCTCCAAAACGAAGCTCACCTGCTTGTGCAGCTGAGGAGCTAATGATGACTGGGGCTGGAGCAACAAGCCGAACTGGAGCTCCAAGGCCATTTCTTGCCCCTGCATTCACCACAAGGGCACCAGTTTGGTCATAGTAAGCAGCAGGTGCCAAGACTGGATAACCTGGGGAGAGTAAGCAGCACACAAGTAGAAACTGTGTCGGTTAGTCTCCGCTGCCAAGGTTTTAACCACCATGCAAGGTATTAGGTGGAAATTCCTCAAATAAATGATTTTCGAGCGTTACACCACATGGCCATTCTAAGTGACATGATGAAATTTCACAGTACTCCAGTCCCACCTCCCTACGAATGCCACCTGCCCATCAGTGATAGCAGCCTCAGTTACCAGACCAATCATATCAGTGTAGGTGCTGTAGTGCTTGAGCACTGAGGCTGCTGATGTGCCAGAATAAAATCTCCATATTGCAGTTTCTAGTCTACAGTAGCTCTTAGCTGTGCTGGTGGTCTGGAGAAGAATGGTTTCCATAGGCTAACAGATTTGAACACTTGGTCCCAGTTGGTAGAACTGTTTGGAAAGATTACAAAGTTTGGCCTCTGTGGTGTTATCACAAGAGGCTGTTTCTGGTTTCAAAAGCTTACACCATTCCCAGTTAGCTCTCTCTACCTCAGGCTTACGGATCAAGACAGAAGTGCTCAACTCAACTACTGTTCCAGCACCATGCCTGCTGCCGTGTTCTCTGCCATTATGACTTAGACTCTAACACCCTGAAACTGTAAGCCACAAATAAACTCACTCTTCTGTAAGTTGCTTAGTCATGGTGCCTTATCTCAGGAATAGAAAAGTAACAAAAACAGATGCCAGTCTCCTTCTAGGCATTGAATTCATATTGTTTATAGTACAAACAAGATTCAGTACTAACCAGTCTGAGTCACATATATGCATCTTGCGACCCAGAGTAATCAAAGGAACTTCTGAATTACACAAGGAAAATGTATACCGAGTACCAACATATTATAAATAGACACAAATCCAGCTTTGGTATTACATGGACCTGGATGTACAACCTGGCTTTGTCACTTACACAGCTGAAGGGCCTCAAACTTCTAAGCATCTACTGCCCAATCTATAAAAGGCCTTGAGTTTAAAAAGACAAGTGAGAAGCACTTAAGTTAAGGGACAGGAGTGCTCACTTCTGCTGGTCAATTTAGGACAGGGAATACTGGTCCATCAAAGTGCTAGCTAAGACCAATTTACTGTTTACCTTACTGAACAAGTAACGTAAGTGTGAGTACAACCACCACAGTATTTGCATAGCCCACAAGACAGTGAGAAGAGCCAGGCTAGGTTCAACTGACAAAATTATTCACTGCTACTAAGCATCTCCAGGTCTTATTAAGAACTGTATGCACAGCACAGGAGACCTAATACAACACAGAGATAAGTAACAAAATACACAAGGCAAGTTGAGGCTTCTCAGTTTATAAATGGCTATATTCGGACAGGAAAGTGTCACAAAATTAAGGACCTTGTTTGAATTAAGTACATGATATCAATCTATGTCCAACACATGCCAACAACAAGGCAGTGAAAAGACCAACAGACACTGGTGACACATGAATTTATTTACAACTCAGTGGGTAACCAAACACTTAGAAATCCCACAAATACAAACAAGTGGCTAGTTAAGACAACAGGAGGAATTCTTTCTTAGTCAAGCCGCTCAAATACACAGGCATTCAGACCAAAGCCAAAGACTACTGTGATGATAGTTCTGTTCACTTTAAGCTCTGAGGCAAGAGACCAACAAAACAAAGCTCACCTTCTCACATGCATGGACACACACATCTGTCACGTGTTTGGATTACCATGATGACCAACGACTGGCTCAGAACGAAGCTCTCATCAACGACCTCTGGTCTAAGTGAGGGCAAGTATGTATCATCCCTGCCAGTCCCCAATCCTAAGTCAGAAACATTCCCTGAATTCACACATTTTTGGCTCCACAAAATATTAGGAACATCAGTGCAAATCTTACCTGGCATACCTGCAGCCAACCCTTGTCCAAAGGCAAGAGCAGAATTCACTGCTGCAGCTGCTACAAGGGGATCTGTTTGTTGTCCCTGCTGGTTCTGATTTGGGGTCAAAGGACGCTGGCTAGCTCCTCCACGAAGAACCTGGGAATAAGAAGCAGAAATGCTATCTCACAGGAGTTACAGAGGACACGCCACATGCTCTACTAAAGTCAGTCTTTTAAATGAGAGCAAAAATAAACTAGTCCCTTTTTTCCTTTCTGGTTTTCCAACCAAGGCAGGGTTTTTCTGTATAGCCCTGGCTCTTCTGGAACTCACTCTGTAGACTTCAAACTCAGAGATCCACCTGTGTCTGCTTCCTGAGTGCTGGGATTAAAGGTGTGCGTCACCACTGCCAGTAATAAAATGTTTATTATAATGGTTTCATCACACTTAGTATGGCTACTAAGGTAAAAATTCAATTCATCTCATCCTATGGTAAAATGTCATTCTAGTATACTTTGTTGGAAATACAACCTTTTTAGAAACAGTAGATTATGCCAGACAGTGGTAGCACACACCTTTAATCCCAGCACTAGGAGGCAGATGTACACAGAGAAACCCTATCTTCGAAAGAAAGAAGGAAGGAAGGAAGGAAAGAAAGAGGGGGGGAGGGAGGGAGAGAAAGAGAAACAAAAAAGAGAAGAGAAAAAACTGAAATACAGCAGTACTCTTTAATCAAACAGTTAACTCTTACCATAGATCAGACAATAAGAACATAACTATAAACGAGGGGGGCAAAGTGTGTGCACCCTAGTCAATAAGGAGGATGTAACAACAGGACTGCAGAGAGAGCCTAGCCTAACAGTCAGAACGCTTACCTAAGGACCCAGGCTGTACGCTCAGCACCCACAGGGCGGCTCACAACTGCCTGCAACCCCAGTTCCAATAGAGCCAATGCCTTCTTCTGGCCTTGCAGATACCAGGGGGCACATGTGCATACATACATGCAGGCAAAACACTCTTCCACATAAAACAAAAGTAAATAAATCAAAGAAAGGAAGAAAGGAAGGAAACACAGTGCAATGTCAGAGTTCTGTCACATGGGTGACAAAAGACTAAAAAGGACTAGGAGGGATCAGCCCAGACAGGGGCAGTCTCAGCTACACAGCCATCTCCAAACACAGTGTATACCTCCACTAGGCATGCCACCATGCTCAGTTGTACATGGTGCTAGGGATTGAACCCAGGGCTTTATACGTGCTAGGAAAACACTGAGCTAATACCAACTGAGCACACTCCCAAACCAGAGCACAAAATTCTTAACCACAACATTTTCATTTTTTATCTTATATGGAGCTTCAAGTAAAAATAGGCCCCATAGGTTCATGTTTGACTACTTTGTCTCCAGGTAGTAAAAAAAATATGTTTAAGAAGAATTAAGAGGTGTGGCCTTGTTGGAGGAAGTAGGCCAGTACGGGTGAGCTTGGAGTTTCCCAGTATGCTCTTTGCTTCCCACTTTCACTCTCTGACCCCTCTCTCAGCTGTTGCCACCAGCTTCCCTCAACCATCATAAACTCTAATGCTTTAGAACCTAAGCCCTCTTAAATCCTGTGTGTGTGTGTATGAGAGAGAGATACTGAGATTCTTTGTGTAGTCCCGGGTGTGTGTGTGTGTGTGTGTGTGTGTGTGTGTGTGTGTGTGTGTATGTATGAGAGAGATATTGAGATTCCTTGTGTAGCCCTGGCTGCTGTTCTGGAACTCCCTCTGACCTTCTGGTAGGGCATGGTGACCTACACGCTTAACCCCAGCACTCAGGAAGCAGGGGCAGATAGATCTCTGAGTTCAGAAAATGGCCTGGTTTACACAGTAAGTTCCAGGATAGCCAGGGCTACATAGTGAGACGCTGTCTCAAATTTAAAAAAAAAAAAAAAAAAAAAAAAAAGGCATTTAGTGTTCGCTGCCCAAGCATGGGAACCAGAACTTAATGCCCAGCACTGACGTAACAAGGACAGTATGGTCACGGACTTTCCATCCCAGTGTCCGAGAAGGACAGAAAGAGGATTCCTGGATCACTGGCTGGATAGTCCAGCCTAATTGGTGAGTGCCAGGTATGGGTAAGAGATACTTGTCTCAACAAACAAGGTGGCTGGCTCCTGAGGAATGACACCAGAGGCTAATAACCTCTGGCCCATGTAACACTCAACAACAATAATTAATATATCAGCTAAATGAGCACTGGAGCAAGTATGTGGACAAGCACACACAGGCACTCAGCACTTTATGCTTAAGAGCAATATCACCTGTGATAGACAAACAAGGACCCAGACACACACAGACAGACACATACAGGCACCCCGTGTTTTATGAAGACATCAACATCAGCTGTGAGTTGCTTGTACACAGATGCACTCATTGGTCTGTCAGCAGCACACACCATATGACACCCCCCCATCACAGGACTGACTTTACCTGCTGCTGTCCTTGCTGGGCCTGTGGAGCACTCTGCTGAGTAGCAGAGTTTGTTGCTGCTGCAGCTGCAGCGGCTTGCTGCTGGAAAAGACTGGCAGGGTAGACACCCCATGGCGTGACTCCATAATATTGGTGAGGGACCACAGCTGGGCCTAAAAGGAACCAAAGAAAGGTAAGAAAAGTTTAAAAAACATGATCTTAGGATTATTCAGATCTTGAAAGGTGAAATCCAAAAACTATTAAAGAACACAAAGATTTGTGCTAACTAGTATTTGTGAAAGAGAAGGGAGGGCTGAGATGTGTATTTGACCCTCACAGCAGGAACCTCTGAAGGCAGAGGCAGGCTGTACTACAGCCAGACATGTATAGGTACGGTGATAAAGCTACTGAAGAGAGGCTGGGAGGGAACTGAAGGAATGGGGCTTAAAAGCAGGAGAAGCTGCCTGGACCAAGATTTGTCTGTCAGACAAAGTCATGCTATGTAGCCTAGTCTGGCTTCAAACTAGAGCTGCTCCTTCCTTAGCCTCCCCAGTACTGGATTATGATATGAGACAACATACCCAGCCAGAAGTTATGTTACCCCATGAGAAAGAAAAGATGCATGACAGACATCAGACAAAGTTGGCTGTGAAAGAGAAATACACAGAAGGTGCATGAGCTTAAAGAGAAAGGAAAAGAGCAAATCCCAGCAGCCTTCTTCCTTCCCCAGTCACTGAGGACTAGTTGAGGCTACCGAGCCCCTGCATCGCTAACCTCAGATACCATCTATTACCCTTCTCATAACTGGACTTCCACATGCAATTTCAAAAATCTTTGACTATTTTTTCCATGTTTAAAGTCACAACAAGCACACACTCACATACTGTTATATCAAAACTCACATTTCAAGCTGACTGCTAGTGACAAAAGCACAGTGCACCTTAACCCTGACTCACCAGAGTCACTGAGCACAGCACAGAACTCAACACTCTGCTCCAAGCCAACTGTTCCCCTTCTCTGCTGAGAAGTGACACACCAAAGTCGGCCACTCAAGGCAAAGCAGCAGATCTGAACCTAATAAGGTGGCTCAGAGAGCAAGCAGCTGGTGGGGCCAAAATCTAGGTAAAAATTCTTTGCTGAAGTTGATACGAGGAAACAAAAAAAGATGTGAATTCAAACTCAAGACAGTGATGGGACTCTAAGAGTAAATAGTTTGAGTGTATTTTACATAATTAAAGGAACTTACGCAAGAAGGAAAAAATAAAAAACTGTTGAAAGACAGCTCCTAGAATCTGGTGAAACTTGCCTTCCTTCTCAAGTCACAGCACAAGGCTAAGCACATGCAACATGACTAACAGTGAGCAGCCTTGCACTTATGCTCCAAGCTGTTCCAAATAGTACAGTTGTGCTGGCAGAGGAGCTGCTTCTCATTAAACAACAATAAACCAGCACACACTCGCAAGGTTCTAAACCACAAGCGAGTCCGACTGCATCACTGCCCAACGATAGGCTCCAGCATTTCTAGGTGGGTACTGTTTGATGCCTATGGCTTACCGTGACTAAGAATGTCCACTGTGTTGTTGAGGAAATGTGTTACAACACCAGCCATCTTCTTACAGTATATGGATTAAAGTGCCTTGTTGACTTCTCAGAACCTAAACAATTCAAGAGCCTGGTCTCCAAACTCATCTGACAAGTGTCCACAGACTAGTAAGGTAAAGAAAGCCACAAGGGGGAAGGGGAGAAAGGCACCTAAAGAAATTGTCTGAGTGCCTAGGTTTCATGTTCACACAGCAGGTGTACCAGGTTAAAGGTGGCCCTTTGGCCTCTGAGAAGATGGGTGTGACCTGCAAGGATAGCACCCTAAACACTTACACTTTGCCTTCTGATCTTCAAGCTGGTACTTCTACTACTTGGACCTTGGTCACATGGTAGAAATTAAATGCCCCAGAGTGCTTAGCTGAAACTAGCCAATCAGAACTCCTGGTTCAATTTCTGTGTTAACAAAACCCTTCCTTCCATGGTTTGGGTAGTTGATGTGTCTTGTCATCTGGCAGACTATTTAAGTCATCTGCAGTCTAGGGCATGTGCAAACAACCTATCATTTCATTAACTACACATTCATCATCATCATGATGAAAAACTCAGAACAGCACGAAGGATAGCGCATAAATAGCACTTAGGTGTGGCAAAGTGTTAGTGGTAGCCAGCCAAGGTCAGGGCTGGGCAGTCTACAATCCCAAAGGCAAGCGTTAAATAAGCTGCCATCATAATCAGGGAAGCAATTCTGGAGATAACCTACATCATCACTGAGAACCACACACTAGTCACTGAAATCTTACATTGAAACCAAGTTGAAAAGAGTGTAACTTACATGGGTGTGCACCCCAACAGTTTCAGAGGTTGTTTGTTGTCTTTGTCCTCATACCGAAATGAAGCCACTTAACATTTATGGCCCCTCTGAGACAGTAACTGTGCTACACAGTCTCAAAGGAGAAAGATACTTGACTTTGAAAAAGTTCAGCAAAGGAAAAGACTATTGTGAATCCATCCATAAGCAAATAAAATCCACAGTTGTCAGCAACACAGAAACAACAGTAATCCAGGCTAAAATCAGATCAACTCAGGCACAAACCGTAATTAATACCTGGAGACAAAGGCCCAAGTTGGTACACTAAGGAACCTGAAATCAGACGGAACTGGCTGGCTGTCATGTATGGTGTGAGCCAATGTGACCATTCAAGAAAAAAAAAAGTGGTGCATTGGTCAGCTTCACACACAAGTCATGGAGAATGGATGATACAATGAGCCAACCTCAGCCAATCTTCAGAATTCTGACACTAGAGTTCCTGTGTAGTATTAATCCCCAGGACCAACCATCATCATCTCCTCAGGCTCTGATGATAAGCCGTATGTGACAATAACAGTACCATGTCACATTTCAGAGGAGGGAGAAGAGAAATCCAAGGGAGAAATGAAAGACTTGTGCTCAAAAGCTATGCAATTTAGAGAACTGGAGGAAGGAAAAGCCACAAAGCAATGAGACGGTAAGAAAACAGTGAGCTCCCTATGGAACCAGCAGAAAAAGCTGAGCAAATACCCTTCACTATCAACAAGCAATTCAATGGACCCAAGCTACTGTGGGACAGAATAAGTGACCATCTTATTTTCCTAGGCAGAACGGGACAATAGCTCAGCAGAGGAATATCACTAACAAGGGACGAGCACTAAAACCAGGAGCCATTGTTGTTGGAGACATGGCTTTGGCAGAGTAGAAAGAAGGCATGCCCATTTCAAAGGACTTTTCTAGCAGGTGAGCAAATCCCTCATGCAGCACGTGTCTCACCGAGTGTCGCTGCTGCAGCCAATCCAGCTGTGTAGGGGTCCGTCCCTGGGGGAGCAGCGCTGATGATGTATGGGTTGGGGACAAACGCAGCGGGAGCTAAACCTGCTGGAAACATACCTGTCAGTAAAAACAAACGACCAAACTGCAGCCCTACTACACGCCTCTCTAGTTGGCTATCATTCCAGGCTATAGATGAAGGGGACAAAAGGGAAGAGAGAACAGGCTGAAAGTGAAGAGGAATTTCACAAAGATAATATAACCTCATTAAAAAGTCATAGTGACATTTATCCAAGTAAGTGTGTGTGTGTGTGTGTGTGTGTGTGTGTGTGTCTATGTACCTGTGTGTATACACAGGGAGGACAGAGAAGACAACACATGCCTTCCTCTATGGCAGTGGTTCTCAATCTTCCTAATGCTAAGAACCTTTAATTCAACTTTTCATGATGTGGTGACCCCCAACCATAAAATTACTTCATTGCTACTTCATAATCGTAATTTTTCTACTAATTTGAATCATAACATGAATATCTGATACAAGAGTCCAAAGGTTAAGACCCATAGCTCTAAGGCTTTTTAACTTATTATTTTTTAAGACAAGTTGTCTTGTTGCACATGAAGCTTGCCATTTTGACCATACAGATAGGCCAGCAAGCTCCTTGGATCCTCCTGTTCCCATTCCCCCAGGGTGGGATCTACCTGCCTTCAGGTGAGTACTGAACACTTGAACTCAGGTCTTCTTGCTTGCCCAGCAAACACTCCTATCTACCAAGCTTCACCCCAGGCCTGGCTGGCTCTATGAAACGGGGGGTCACTATGTAGCTTACACTGGCCTTGAACTTACTTCCCTTGAATCCCTGCCTCAATCTTTGAAGTGCTGGACTACAGTGCCCAGTTTAGACCATTTTGGGCAACCTCTCCCATCTTTACTAAAGAAATGTTTGCAACAAATCATTTATATAACATTTTTGTATTGTCTCCTTGCTTAAAATCAAACTCTCCTGAATTTCAGGCAATCCCTCTACCCCCAAACTATACCTGACCCATTATAGTTTTAAATCCAGTTAGACAGACTCTTAGAAATTAACTTTACTGTTTGTGTTGCTGGGGACTGAATCTAGGGTCTTGTGCAAACACTAAATCCACTGTGCATACTGAGTTCCATCTCCAAGTCTTAAAATCATATTAATTTTCAATTTTACTACTAAAATTGTTTCAAAACACTTTTATTAAATGAGGAATTATTCCTATTAAAAACAATGTTTTAAAACAGATTTGGTATTAATGACAGTTTACATGTATATAGCACTGGCGGGGTCTTGTGGCAACTAGGATGGGACTGAACGCTCTTCTTCCTTGCATACCACATCCAGGGCTGCCATGTCCGTTCTGCTCATTTCTGTTACTTTTAAAGAAAGAACAAAAGAAATCTCCCCTCCTCCTACTTAGTTCCAGTCAGTGTATTTTGTTTTGAAGAACCGTTAAGGTCTGGCAGGGCTTCCAGGCACAGCAGTCACATCTGTGATATCAACACTTGGGATGCTGAGGCAGGAGAACCAACATGAGTGTCTAAGGCCAGCTGAGACTACACCATGATCCTGTCTCAGAGATCTAAAAACAGAGGTCCAAATAGGCAGAAAGATCAAAGTGAAGATAAAAGGGCCTGCCAAACTCACCCGAAGAAGAGGAAGAAAAGACTCAGAAGATAGGTCTTAAAGGGAAAAAAGCACTATCTGCTGTTCAGTAAACGGAGACGCGGATCCGGTCTATTCACAACTGCACAACCTAATCACGGGTGCGAAAATCTATTTATTTATTTTGGGGGACAGAATGTCATTGTGTAGCCCTGGATGGCTTGGAACTCACTATATTGTAAACCAGGCTGGCTTAGAACTCATAGAGGTCCTCCTGCCTCTATCTCCCAAGCTCTAGGATAAATATGTACATCACCACACCCAGCACTGTTGCCTGAAATCTTACCAAGAGGTATCAGTAGTCATTTCTCTAGTAAATTATTTAAATCCTGATTTTGGGGGGGGGGGGGGGGGGGGGGGGAGGAAGAGAGAGACTAGATTCCAGAGAAGTATTATGAGTTCAGGTCTAGCACATCAAAAATAAAATATGGGCCAAGAAATAAGTGGATAAAAGAAAGAGGCCGCTTACTCTGTACAAGGCATTTGTCTGAATTCCATCCACCCTTGCCTTTTCTTTTGTGGATTCAGGGAATCACTGTATAATCCATGCTCACCCCAGATGTATTATACATTATACAGATCAGATTGGGCTGGAACTCATGACAGCCTCTAAACTCTCTCTGCCTACCAGGTGTTAGG
The DNA here is from genome assembly GCA_019843965.1 of Rhynchomys soricoides. Taxonomy (NCBI): domain Eukaryota; kingdom Metazoa; phylum Chordata; class Mammalia; order Rodentia; family Muridae; genus Rhynchomys; species Rhynchomys soricoides. The sequence continues at coordinate 693,954 of JADRCH010000213.1, read as the reverse complement.
ATGGACTTTGATATTAGTGTAAGTTACTGGTTTTCCCAGCATCCACCTCTCCTAGAGAGAAACAGACATGGGTTTAAGGACTTACCGATGTGAGGCTGGTGGGCTGCTGCAAGTGCATACTGCTGCTGCTGGGCAGCTGTCAACTGCTGAACAGCAAGCGCATTGGGTCTTTGGAATAGCTGAGCAAGAGAAGGATGTTATAGTTAGAGAACTGTCCTGTAGAACGGTGTTTGAAATCTCTTAACAATCTCATTAGGCTCTGCTACACATGATACTTGACAAAACGGGAAGCCTCGGGCCTGCTCCATCGCTGAAGAGTAATGTTTCAGTCTATTTATTCTCTCTTCCTGCCTCAATTAGTTCTCCCCACTCCATAGACAGGTCCTAGGTCTCATGTTCCCCAAACCCCTGATAGACACACATATGAAAATTCCTTAGTAACAACCAGCAATTACCACGGAGTGACTGAAGGTACACCTTAAAGTCAGTAAGAACTCTGCAAAGTGACTTCCACGCGATCCCCAGGTTTAGAGTCTACCCAAAGGTCTTTTAAGACCCAACAAGTACTGAGTTCTTACCTAGTCATGCTTTGGGGGAGATGAGAGAAGTTAGCTTTATTTTCTAGGAAAATGATTTTGCATACCTTCCTAAAGTCGTACCTCTTCCTAATGAATGAATTAGAAATGTCTGGGTTTGGGAATTTCAGGGTCTCCTAAACTTATTCTTCTTGGGCAGTGAAAACATAAGCCTAACCACCCAAGTCTAATCCCTGGGACCTACAAGCTGTCCTTTGACCTTCTACGCTGGTAGCATCTGCACTTGCACACAAAATTTTAATTCACAGGAAAGAGATAAAAGTGTAAAACACTTCTCACTAAAATGATCCCATAAATGTACCTATTAATATAGAATATTCAGTTAGTGCTTCACCTATTCATTTAATCAATATTTACTATGCAAGGAACAGGACCATTTTATCATGAAGAGTGATGAAGATCGGTGAAGCTGGCAGCCTGACTGTACAGAGCCTCAAAAGGCTTCCTTCCAGAGACAAACTGCTCAATACCACTATTCCCAGAACATAGCTTCCAACCTCTTTCTACAGGACCTACCAACGCCCAGTTCACGTCACTAAGTGAAATCTAACTGATAATACAGACATAGAACTACAGCCATATTTATCAAGAGACATCAGAAGGTGTCATCACCTCAACTCAGCAAAATTACCTCTGCAACTATTCTTACTGTTAATGTATACAAACAATAGAGATTTAATTCTGTGGCCTTACACCCTACCTCTGTCTCAATCAGGTCTGGAGAGATGGTTCAGCTGATCAGAGCACGTGTTGCTTTTGCTCCAGGTTTAATCCCAGGACCTATGTAGGCACCATGTAAAGATGTGCATATATATACATGCATGCATACATGCAGGCAAGACATTCACACACATAAGCCTAAAAATAGTTTGATTATTTACTTTCCTTTTATGTACATTGATGTTTTGCCTGTATGTGTGAGGGAGTCAGATCTCCTGGAACAGGAGTTACAGACAGTTGTGAGCTGCCATGTGGGTGCTGGGGATTGAATCTGGATCCTCTGAGCAGCCGGTGCTCTGAGCTGTTGAACCACTCTCCAAGTCCCTACAAATATTTTTATAGAAAAAGTTGCATATGTTGAACACAGTGGCCACTTTAACCTGAATCTTACTTTCTATACCTCAAATCTTTCTAAGAAACAAGCAGACAAACAGATTCTCATCTTGCCAGTCCTTAGGAAACATAATCATATATAGATTAAAAGAACAAAACAAACAAAAAACCCTTTGGCTTTCCTTTTCAAAGGTTAATGAAAAACTTCACCATAATGCTGATAAAAATAAAAAGGCATACCTTGTACACATCTAATACCAAACAGTGAAATAAAGAAACTACATGAACCCTGTCTCGCAAAAACAAAAGAGAGAGACAGACAGACTAGATTAATTTCTCAAGCATTCAAAGCACTTGCTAGTCAGTGTGTCTTAGAAGCTGCATTTACGTATGGGCTTTGCAAGTTTATCTCAAGAACAGTGTCTCTAGCAACTGGAGGCAGTTCACAGAAGAGAAGTAGCCAAGAGGGAAAAATAAAGAGGCTGGGAACAGCTTAGTGATGAAACACTCACTAAGCATTCACTTAGCATGTAGTAAGCCCTGCAATCCCAAGTACCAAAAAATAATTTTAAAAAGCAAATAAATAAAAACCAAGGTAAAAGCCACATAAAATCCTAAAACTTTTTAAAACAGTCCCACTCTCACCAATGCTTCCGTTTACTTCTATGCCACCCTCCAGCCCTGCTTTAAACAAACCATCTCAATGAAGAGTCCCACCACTATTGGGCTTCCAGATAGTATGGAACTGGGAGATAAGGGTGATACACGTAGCGTGTCACTGTCGAGGGCATCCTGACATGATCCACAACACTCCAGACTTCCCTCACTACATCCTTCATGTACTCAGTATGTATGCACTGTAAACACACACAGAAGCACATGTATGTGAATATCGTAAAAGCACTTCTCCCTAAATCTGCAGTCCCCACCCTCATGTGGTCACATTTCAAGGTAAGGATTACTACTTCTAACAGAACCACATGCATTAGCCTTATAGGAGGTCACATTAGCCTGTGGTCAAGGACTGCTTAACAAACAGGAGATTTTCTTTTTGAGAGCATTTTGTAGTAAACCATTTAACAAAAGCTAATTATGCATGTACAGCCATCATATTTGATTATAAGATAGATTATGTCAATTTTGTCATATTCTCTTTGGTACAATACTAACTAGAAATAGAGTACTCAAAACAAAATTGGGTAATCGGCAAGTGACTCTCTCCAAAGATCCCTACAAACTCATACTAATGCCCTCTGGTGGCAAACCCGAGTTCTGCTACCACTGTCATGAATTCACAAAGGAGCCAGTGCCACTGGGAAAGGAGCACTGTGAGCACTAGGAAGTACTTACAGCAGGACAGCACAGATGAGCACTATGTTAATTACAGCTCATTCACAGGGAGCACAGGGCAAACCCAGCAAACATTTCCAAGTCATAGAGGGATTCACAACAACTACTGAAAGCACAGTTCGGCTCTCTATGACAAACTGCTTTGCCTTCCTTCTCTGTCCCTTACTACATGAGTTTACAAAAGGCAATGCTCCTGTTCCAAAAGCTCAAGAGCACACAGTGCAACAGTGCCAGTCAGTGGGCTTCTTATAAAAGAGAGTTACTACCAGTATGGAGCTATTAATATTACTATTGTTATAATCAGATCCTACACAGTGGAAGGGGGCTCCCACACGCACCCTCTGTACGGTCTCCCCACCTCATGGCATGCGCGCGCGCGCACACACACACACATTTTTGGAAATTACAAGGAAAGATGCTAAGTTAACATAGAAGAACAGTTTTCCCGGTTATACTCCTTTCCATAAAAAAAAAAAGCTATGGCTAAAGCTGAAAGTGAAGGTGACAAATCCACATAACAAAAACCTCTGCATTCCTAGGGTAAGAGGAAGAAAGGGAACAGCCTAGCACTAGAGACCAAAAGATCTCACCATTTTCTTTTTGTTTGAGTTTTACTGTTGTTTATGTTTCTCAGACAAGAGTCAATAGTCCATATGCATACCTGCATACCAAACACCCATACACATTAAATAAGCAAATGCTATATTTACATAACAACAACAAAACTTTTACTGTTCCTTAACAAATAAAAAACTAATTACAACCGATCATGGTGGTGCATGCAGAGGCAGGAGGATCTAAGTTTGACGCCAGCCTACTCTACATGAATCCCAGTACTGCAGGGCTGGAAAGACCATCTCAAAAAGTCAACGGGGGGGGGGGGGGGGGGCAGTGTATATGTAAAGATATTGAGATCTCAGATCAAAACTAAAACCCAATATTGTTTCTGTATAACTCCACACTGAGGAAACCTTAAATCATCCTGTAACTAGTCAATATCAAGTCTTCCTCAGTAATAACACATAGGACACTTGTGAATTCTAAAAATGTTTTGCATTATTAGCCTGGCAGAGGTGGCGCACGCCTTTAATCCCAGCACTTGGGAGGCAGAGGCAGGCGGATTTCTGAGTTCAAGGTCAGCCTGGTCTACAGAGTGAGTTCCAGGACAGCCAGGGATATGCAGAGAAACCCTGTTTCGAAAAATCAAAAGAAAGAAAAAAAAATGTTTTGCATTAAAGTTATGCAAATAAGCCAGTGTGGTGGCCTTTAGGTCAGCATTCAGGAGGCAGGTAGAGTGAGGAACTTCTCTTTGAGTTTGAGCAAAGCTTGATTGATCTTTGTACTAGGACAGCCATGGCTACAAGGAGACAATAAAGTTATGCATACTTATGGCCTCTTGAGAATGATAATTAATCACTAATAAAGCAAATGAGTGAGTGAGTGTGTGTGAGGGAAACAGACAGACAGGGGATGTGTGTGTGTGTGTGTGTGCTTTCAAAGTGCACTTGGGTAATGAGAAGAAAGCACTGGATCCCCTGAAGCTGGAATTATAGTCAGTTACCAGTCACATGTAGTCAGGAGACAGAAACAGAAGGATCAATTCAAGGCCTTCAGCTATACAATTAACACTTTCTGGGTTAGTCCCAGTAACATGAGACCCTATCTTATGCTATATTAGGCTATTTTTCAACTGACTGTGTTCTAAATAAAATGTGTCAACACTCTAGCTTATGCTGACATAGCAGTTTTAGCTTCAGTTACATGGTGAGGTTATAATGAAATCTAGTGATAATTTCCAAAATATTTTGGTGGGAATAGATGGAAGATTATATGATACTTCATTTAAAAACTGCTCAAATATCATAACTCAGAATTTGGTAATACAAAACTTTTGGAGACTGTTTTTCAAGATTAAGAAGGCAAAAGGGAAAAGCATGAAAGTGGAAAGAACAGCTGGGCAGTGGTGGCGCACGCCTTTAATCCCAGCACTTGGGAGGCAGAGGCAGGCGGATTTCTGAGTTTGAGGCCAGCTTGGTCTACAGAGTAAGTTCTAAGACAGCCAGAGCTACACAGAGAAACCTTGTCTCGAAAAGCCAAAAAAAAAAAAAAAAAAGTGGTTAAGAACACTCCAGAAGGACATCAAAAAGGACACTGTGTGGAGAAAACAGCCATAGACTGAGGCCCCTTTCCACGAATGGCAATCCTGCAGGCTCACTGGAATGGTTTTTTTATCCACCTGGAGACTCTTCAGTATACTCTTCAATTGGGATTCTTCAAACTCTTGAAATATTCTCCAAAAAGGTTTACTATTAGCCTTACAGCTATGAATTATTACAAGCAGACAGAAACAAAATACATTTTCCTCTTATGTTGTAGTCCCAAGCATGCTTCATATGTACAAAGAAGCAAATACAGACTTTGCTTTTAAATACCTTGTCACTGTATTTCTCATGTAATGTTTTCTCCACACTCTTCTGCATGCCATGTATCTAGAATACACTCACAAGCACACCCTCAACACTATGGTTGGTAAAGTAGTTCAGAAGCAAAGCACATGGCAGACAAGAACGCAAGTCACACGGGTCACCCAACTGCCCAAAGGATTTGGAGAACTCTTGCTCTTATAAATCTGGGAGGGTACTTTCACAATGAGCACCAGTGACCAGAGAAGACTAAAGAGTCCGAAGCCCAAAGAATTAAAGGGACTAAGTCAAAATCACCTTTCCCCTACTCACTGGGCACTTTGTATCACGTATCTCAATAAAGCTGACAGTTTGTTACAAAACCAACTTCCATAAACATCAACAACAGAAACCTCCCAATGGAAAGGAGCTGGGACAGACAGCATTTATTCCGTATTTGTCCACGCTAGCTCCCCCTCACCCCACTAGGAAAGGAAAAAAAAAAGAAGAAGAAAACAAAACTGCGCTACAATCTGAAGCAAATTAAAAAAGATGATGACCACCCTTCGTTCCTCATTACAAAACCCAAATCAAAGAGCACACTGTGCAGGACAACACGTAGTGAGCTAGATCGCCAGCTTAACAAGCCTCAGTTGTTTTGAGTACTGTCTGAGAAACATCTGGTTCAAGCAAGACCTCTATAACTGAGACTGAATTCTCAATGCAGTCTTGTACTCGATGCTAAAATTCCAGTCCAGGCATACTGTGAGTATATACAATCCTCTCTGCTCTGTCAACCCAAACACCTCCTTTAAGATGGCCTTGGTCATCACTGAGCCCTCCCATGCCTGAGCAACAGCACTTATACCAACTGATTTAACATGATTCCACTGCAAGCAGAATTCAGGTTTCCAGAAGGATCCATGAGTCAACAACTAACTAATATATTAACATCAAAGTGTCTAGACCTGTATCTACACAAACACCATAAACCACAAAAATTAGGCATTCTTCCTAAAAAGAAAAGAAAGCAGCATATGATAGAAACTCATGAGTTCCAGGCAAGTAAAAGAAACATAGCAAGACTGAATATGTATGTATGTATGTATGTATGAATGATAGATAGGTAGACAGACAGAAAGACAGAAAGACAGATATATAGATCCTGCTAAAAATGTATTACTCAGTGTAAGTAGAAATGCACAGAACCTATTCACCGTCATAGTCTATTCAAATTACCAGCCAGGTTAAACACACTCCAGATCATCTGCATTTTAGGCATTACTATTATAGGTTTTACTGTTTACAACATGAGCATTTTTGATTTTCAGCTTCTTCCTAAAGAAATAAGGCTTTTAAGGAACAGCTCACTGGCACTTCTATAAATGTTTCCTTCCTCTGTAGACCAGAAACCCTATGGATAGGGTGCAGACATGAATGGTCTATCTCTTTTTGTTACTTGAGTTTGTGTGTGTGCATATGTACTAGGCACTACTGCTACTGAGGTCAGAGGAGGACATTAAATGCATATACTTCTAATCCCAGCATGGGCAGACAGACACAATTTGAGGCCTGCCTGGTCTACACAGCAAATCTCTGGACAGCCAGAGCTATATAGTAGAAATTGGTGGTAGTACCAGCCAGTAGGCAGTTGTAAGCTACCCAACATGGGTACTGGAAACCCAACTCAGATCTTCTGCAAGAGCAGCAGGTGCATTTAACACCACTGAGCCATCTCTCCAGCATTATCCCATCTCTTATCATAGAGTGTTATCCTGCACTACATAAATGATGAAATGCATTCTAATGACTGAATGGAACTAGGAAGAAGAGAACAAACAGAAAACTTTGCTCTATTCATCAAAGATACACTTGCCTATAGATGAAAAAGGTGCTAACTACATGTTGTTATGAGTAGCCCACAAAGCCATAATCTCCCTGACTCAATTCACAAAACTGAGTCCCAAAAGAATGTTTTCTGGATGTGAAGGGACATGGTTTTTGGTCAGACGGCCACACAGAGCCCCTAAAATAGTTCATCTGATCCAAGAAATAACTACCCTGGCCATTACACTGTAATATTATATTACTGGAGGTTATTTAACAAACCTTCCAACAACAACCAAAAACTTCCCCAGGTATTACACAGTTTCAAGTTTGAATTTGAGAAACTTTCTAACAGAAACAGAGGAAAGGCCCCCTAAAGGCTCATTTGGCTCAAGAAGCAGAGGATAGCCCTTGCTCTCAATGCAGCTCACAAGCAGACAAAGGCAATAATACCTTATCACACGCAGGTAAAGAAAAGACACTTGGGCTCCTAGCTCACTGAGCTACTTCAAACAATGAAGTTCAAGAAATGAGGACTTTCAGTTTGCACACAAAGAAAACAAGAGTGGTGCAGCTAGCCCTGAGAGCGAGAGTGGGAATGGGGTTAAATGTGGTCAGAAATACGGTGGTTTGAATGAGCTGCCCCATGGCAATAGTAATCCTAACTAAAATATAAAACAATTAATGCCCAATTTGTAGTCTATGCACATAGCAGCACCCCTAAACTGCAAAAACTAAGACTTCTATGAAAAGCTATAACTCAACAGGTTCCAAAGTGCAAATCATTTTAAATTAGCCAGTCTAAAAGCCATCTGTGACACTGTACATGGTTTGTACAACCAGTATCTCTGATATAGATAAAAGTTCATTTATGTTCAAGTCCTAATAATTAGCTAACTTCAAAACTCCCAGTAATATGAAACCATAGACTAATAATAAACCAAAAAGACCACAATTCCTTCACTATGAAGTAAAGGACAGTTAGATAAAAGAGAATCAAAATTTTAAAAAACAAACAAACAAACAAACAAAAAAAAAACTACACACACAGGAGATAAAACACTTTTTTTCCCCCCAAGATTTATTTAATGTATACGAGTACACTGAAGCTGTCTTCAGAAACACCAGAAGAGGACACTGGATCCCATTACAGATGGTTGTGAGCCTCCATGTGGTTGCTGGGAATTGAACTCAAGACCTCTGGAAGAGCACTCAGTGATCTTAACTGCTGAGCCATCTCTCCAGCCCCAAATAAACTCTTTCTTAAATAAAAAGGGTTCAATTAAAATAGAAAACAAAAACATTGAGCCAGAAAAGAGAAAAACAAGAGCGACAATTTTTGTAGAGTACACAGCTTCTGGGAGCTACAGAGAGAATAATGTTCAATCATACTTTTCATTCTATGAGAGAAATGGCTTGCTAATTAAATCACACATAGGCTGTGGGTATGGCTTGGCTGTAAGCACCTGTAAGCCAAGCACAGGCTTTACTCCCAGTACCGCAGAAAGCAACAAAAATGTGACGACCATATATACTCAGCATATTTTAAAGAGACTTCTTTTCATAAACTTCTATGGATACCTGTTTATCTACCAGTCAAAATTCACTTGGGATTAGTTAACTGACAGCAAGTAAAGGCACAGCACATTACAACTCATCTCCAAAGACAGTAAGTAATTTCAAAACATTGCCATCTCTCACACTTTGAATTTATATTTTTGTACCAGTCCAAAGAGTAACAGAAAGGTGTAATCTATCAGACCTTTTGTGGATTGTGAAACTACATAGTAGTCCCTCTGAGTCTCACTTCCTTTCTAATGAATTAGGTCTACTGTGCCCTCAAAACCGGCTGCCATTGTTTCAAGGCATAGTGGCTCACACCTGTGATCTCAGTACTATCAAAGAGGCTAAAAAAGCAATGACCTGGAGAAGTGACTGTGTAGTTAGGAGCGCTGACTGCTCCCAGGTTCATTTCCCAGAATCCCACTGCAGCTCATAAGCATCTGTAAATCCAAGCACAAGAGAACTCAAGCCTCTTCTCCTTCCCTTGAGCACTGCATGCACATGGCACACAGACATACACATTCGCAAAGCACAGAGGTGGAGACAAGAAGGCCATTCTGGGGTACAGAGCAGATTCCAGGCCAGCCTTGGGTTCATTAGAAACACTGTCTCAAAAAGACTAAAACAGTGAATACCCAAACACATTTTTTAGAAACTTCTAAAACAGAGTAAAGCTTGGGGGGGGGGGGGGGGGATGGATGGCTCAGTGTGTAAGAGCACAGAAAACAATGGGTAGCACTGGGAGGTAGGATAGGCTGGGGAGGAATAATTGGAGCTTACTGGCTGGCTAGGCTAGGAAAAAGGCCAGCCGAGACGAAATGCTTTATTTTTGACTTAGTGAGAAACCCTATTTCAAGGGAATTAGGCAAAGAGCAATAGAGGAAAACATCTAACATCTTCCTCTGACCTCTGAATATATGTGCAGGTAAAATGCACACTCTTTGGCTCTCATGAACACCCCCACCCCAAGCACCAAAAAAATTATTGTTTGGTGTGATCAGTTTATCATTATTATTTTATAATAATTAGAATGTCTGTTATGTGTGTTATAAACTGTATCTAGAGTAAATAATTTAAACAAAAGGCATGACTGATAGAAAACAAGTTGGTATTATACTGAGGTTACGGACAAAAGAAATCACTATTTCGTTTGTTTGTTTATTTATTTACTTATTTATTTATTGGGGGTATAGAAAGTATACACGCTTGGGGAATGGATACATGTGGCACTGTGTACACATGTCTTCCTTTATTGTTCTCTATCTTACTTTTTGATACAGGGTCTAAGACTGAATCTGAAGCCCACTGTTTCTGCTAGGCTATCAGGCTGGCTAACAAGCTCTAGAACATGCCTATCTCTGACCTCCAATCCTAGGATTACAGGAGGGCACAGCTACTCTAGCTTTCCCAGGGATGCTAGAGATCTGGAGTTGGATTTTCTTGCTTTCAAAGCAAGCACTCTAGCCCTTCATTATCTTTTAACACAAAACAAACCAGCAACAGCATATAATAGAAATCTTCCCAAATGTAACTTAGCATCTGAGAGGATACTTATCCATTCCCCAGGGGAGGGCAGAAAAGAGCCGAGCAAGCACGGTGTGTATAGAACAGGGTACTCTCTTCCCAGCAACTGCAGCCTAGGAACCAGCTTCCTGAGAAGGTGAGCTTTTAAAACTTATTCCACTGCTGGACCAAAAGCAACTGGCTAAAGACGTTCTAAGCTGGTAAGACCCTTGCCCACCCCACCCCCCATAATGTGCTGGCTGGAAAGAAAAGGAAAGGTGACAAAGACACACACTGTACCTGTTGTTGCGAATTGTAGTCAAAAAGTCCCACAGTTGCTGCTGCTGAATCCACAGGTACCTGGGTGCCTGAATAATCAAACTGCAGAGGCTCCATGCCCACATGTTCCATGGGGTCCAAGGGGACACTCTGGGACTCCATGTTGGAGAAATCCTCCACAGGCTTGGCACCATTGGTGCTGGTCAGCTGGGCTAAGCCCTCAGAACCATTCTGGTTTGGACCCAGAAGATCCACTTCATTAGCAGAGCTCTGGCAATTACCAGGGGTACGGCTAAACAGAGAAAGTAAAGGGCATTAAACCTTATTTTGATCGAGGTGGGACACTACAGCAATCCCCAGTTTATGTCCTTGGCATAGTTCATTAGCAATCCTGAAAGCTAGTTCTACAAAATAACCAGAGACCCTTGACAAGGCTTACAGGGTTGTAGCCTGTAACATGATTCTTCCATGATTCTCCCACTGTTTGCCTTCCCTCTTAGACAGCTTTCTGCACCCGTATCACCATCTGCTATTAACATATAATACCTTTACTATGGAATCTAGACTGAAGAAACACAGAGTAAACTAAAAACAATGCTGCCTGCAGCAGCCAGGAAAACAAAAACAAATGTTCCCCACAAACATGGGTAAATCCGCTCCACCAGAGCAGCAGATCCTCTTTAAACACAGAGCAAACTGGAATGGTTGGTTTTCTGGGCCAGGCATAATGGCACACACCTATAATCCCAGCACTTAGAGCAAGTCTCAAAATCAGGCTGGAGTCCGCCCAAGACTTTGTTTCAAAATAAAGCAAAACACCTAAAGTGTTTTCCTAGGGGTAATTCCAATTCCTATAATGATTCTAATAAAAAGATTTTCATGTATTATTTATATTTTTACCAGTGGTGAACACTACCCTACCTGCCAAGGAAATGGAAGAAGGAAATCAGTTCAAAAACGTCAAAAATGTGTACAGCACCATTACTGACCACAAGTTCCTACTCCAAGACAATGCTAAAGCTAAGCTAGTGTATTTATAGACCTGGGCCAAAAGGTTTAAGCGAGTATACTGTTCTGGGACTTGAGAAATACCACAACCCTATATATAATTCCATAACCCATTATAATTACTGTAAAATTCCAAACCATTATAGGCAAGGGAGAGTAGCCTATGGCTACATTCAATCTCTCCATTTCTCTCTCTTTTTTTTAAAAAAAAAAAGAAAAGAAAAGAAAAAAAATTCCGCTGGTACAAATTAAAGGAATTGTCATGTTCCATCACATACACTACCACCTCCACCACCTCCTGCCCCAGCCAGATACCTCAAAGCATTGGTCAAGATGCTTGTGACTCATGGAGGTAAGGCCGACTGAACACATACAAATAACACAGGTAAGTATTTATAGCCCATTGCCTCAAATTTCAACGACTCTAATTCTATATAGTTCAATATATATAAAATTAGGCTTACAATTCTTCTGCAAATAATACAAAACTTTTTTTTAGTACTAGTAGGTATTAGAAGGGTATAAAATGCATGTTTGTATCTGTCTGTAGATGAACACCCATTAGCTTTAGAATGGTATTAAATTATTTGTATGTGTATGTATAACACTGAACAAAGATTTTTTTTTTTTAAAGGCTTTTGGAAATTACACACTGTAACTAAAGTTTGTCTACATAAAGAAGAACGGTTATCAACTATGAAAGACTGATATTTAATACTACGGATGTTCTATTACAGGGAAATCTGCAACTCAGTCATGACCAGAGATGGGATAAGAGGCATCCATGGAAAGTACATGATTAATAAACAAGCCATTTGCTGGGTGTGGCAGTATACAATTGAAATTCCAGCACTCAGAGGACGAGGCAGGAGGATTGCCAAGTTCAAAGCCAGCCTGGGTTACATAGTGAGCCCCTCTTACTTTGCACCTGAAGTTCTACTTCTTCCAACTGAAGTAACTGGTGACTGGCCTACCTACATAGAATGGAGCTGCTGCTGAGTGTGTATGAGACAGGGAAAGTGTAAGACATCTCAGTTATTTCTCTCTCCAATGTGAGAGAGAAACACATCCCCCAATGTCCATGGCTCTGGCGTATAGGGGTGTGCCCATACCAAAGCTGTAGAACTACTAAATGTCCTCTGCAAGCCCAGCTCCATACAAATGCAAATTCTACTATTTGGGCAAAGTATAGAACATGGACAGCTCTTGGAAAATTCCACCTTACCAGTTTCGTTTACGGCTCTACAGCATCGTCTATACTAGATTTTTAAAACTGAAACAAGACGGGAGGGACTAAAATAAAAACAAAAACCCACAGCCCACATTCAAAAAATCAGAAGTGTAAAATATACAAACCTAAAATCTTTGACGTCTGCATCAATCCCATTCTGCACTGGCAAACCATTGGTCTTGTCCATCACATCACCCTCCTCCTTCAAATCTCCTAGCTTATCTCCATCAAACGTACCCTTGTTCTTCTTTTCACCTTTGTCGTTTTCATCACTGTCTGCATCCCTTGGGCCCTGTTTAAAAAATAGCTTCAGCTTCACTAATCATCATCAACTAATTATGGATACCCACTGTGGACACCAGACTACACTAGATGCTAACTGGAACAGGACAGTGCCCATGCCTGACATTACAGTCTAGTTTACAAACAACACAAAGGCAGGAACACTGCAGAAATCTTTGCCAAATGAGGGAAGACAGACAGACAGGTATGTTACAGAACTGAAGACATCTTATCATACCATGTGCTCCCACTCTGCCCCACCCTCTTTCTCCCCAATTGAAACTGTGTACCTCTCCAGCCTACTTCTCTACTCTCAAATCTGTCTAGCATATTCCTAAGAGGGAAAGCATTAAGCCTGCTTTAAAAACTAAAAAAAGAAATCCATGACTTCCCACTATCCTATATAAGCCCCTCCTTTACTTCTAAATATGGAACTTAATGTGGGCTGAAACCATTTGAATCTACCTCGTCTCCACTTGACCTAGGAATATATGCTTTGCCAAACTATACTACTGCCCAGACTCACCCTGTTGCACTAAGTCCTTGACATTTTTGTTTTATGTTTTAATTTTTTTGTCTGGTTGTTTTTGTTTTGTTTTGGCTTTCTGAGTCAGGTTCTTGCCGACCCTTGCTAGCTTGGAACATATTACATACAAAGCTCAGGTTGGCCTGTATTTTTGGCAACCATCTTGCCTCAGCCCTTTAAATGCCGAGATTACAAGTGTGTACCACACACCCAGCTGACACTGACATTTTTAATAAGATGCTTCAAAACAAATTAAATCTTCCTTTTTGGAAGTATATTCTAAAAACTCTTATCTTCCATTAACTGCATATTTTGCTACGAATTAGTTCTAATGATATAATTGGGGGCATTTTATACAAGAGACTTTATTTCTGAAATATTTCAAGCTTTCCAACACAGACACTACTGTAATGGATCTATTAACCAGAGATATTCGGGTCCTGCCTTTTAAAGAATGTGAATGTGTCTCCTCTTAGTAGCACCCAGCAGAAGCCCTGGATATAGTCATTTTTAATGCCTTGATTTCCAAAAGGAAAGCAACTCTCTGTTGACTCAATATGGCAGAGAGCTTTGCAGACCCTGGCACTGCATGCAGAGCACTAAGTAACCTTAGCTGTTATAGACTGAGAGAAGCAGCCTTGTCCCACCACTGACTCAGGTTTTAATGGTGGAAAAAAGTGCACATGGCTCAAACTAAAGGTCCCTGGTACAAGGCAAGCCCAATGAACAGAAGACAAGCACTTCTACGACAAATCTCCAATCACCAGCTAAACTCCAGTAGGACTTAGAGGAGCCCAGAGTAGCAGGCAGTTTTGTGAGCAGACCCACTGAGAAATGGTCAGGCTGCACAGAGAAAACAACATAAGCTCACCAAAGTGGTAAGAAATCACTTAATCAAAAACTAAAATTCAGGAGCCCTGACCATCTTAGACCTGTAGGATACTATTTCAGAGCCAATTTTCCTTTTCAAGGCATTCTCTGTTTAAATACACACAGAAAAAGAAAGTCTTTGTGGATAATATGAAAATAGGACTGTGTGTGGACTGTATACACAGTTTGGTCTCAAGTAGACAGTGAAGCACAACTGTGGCCACCTGCCACAGGATGTGCCTTGGAGACTGCTTTTCTACAACATGCAGCTTAGGAACAGAGAAGCACTGAAGGAGAGCTCTGACACCCAGCAGACATGGGAAGACAAGGCTCTGAAGGCCAAGAGCTTACACAAAACCAAAAACAGCAGCAACTTCCACAATGCAGAGAAGGATAAAAGTAGAGTTTTCATTTTTATAGCTGTAGCTATAAAGATGAATACACTGTGTCTAGCAGAAGCTCAATAAATATGACCAAGAGCTGTTGTAACGGTGAGGGTCAAAACCTCCTGGGAAACTGAACTGCCAAAATATGAAACTTCATCTTGTCTT
Organism: Rhynchomys soricoides; assembly: GCA_019843965.1. Taxonomy (NCBI): domain Eukaryota; kingdom Metazoa; phylum Chordata; class Mammalia; order Rodentia; family Muridae; genus Rhynchomys; species Rhynchomys soricoides. The sequence goes on along the minus strand of JADRCH010000213.1, from coordinate 678,913 downwards.
TATCATCTTAACCCAGTCTAGATGGTGAGAACATGACTGCAATGGCAAAAAGAAACCATTAATGTCAACCAACGGCCAAGAAGAATCACATGATAAGGCTATGTCTCAAGAAAAACTGTCCAACTCCAATATCTCCCCAAAGAGTTCAAAAGACTTGCCCATAAAACTGCACAGGAAACAGGAAAAAGCAGCAGCACAAAGGTAATACAGCACGCACAGAGCATATTCACGGGAGGGCTCCCATTCAGCATTCTCCTTGATGACCTTCACAAGGCTTCCCATTACCTGTTCAGCCTCCATATGCTCACTGGTCTGCACTAAGAATACAGCCACTATCAAATTCACAGCCAAGAGATAGGTTTGCAAAACACTCCGAGATGGGAGGTTTTCACTAGCCCTGTACGTCACATTCCTACAGCTTGTTACCTGACTTTTTCCCCCTATCAAAATATCAAACTTTTGGCAGAGCACTAGCAACTCTTTCTGCCTGTTGATTTTGTCGGTGCATCACGTCTTGAAGAAGTTTGTGGAAACATTTATAACCTCAGCACTTGGGTGTGTATACACGAATAGATATATATGCACATATATATCATTTTTAAGAAGAAAAAAGCTCATTTAAAACAATTACATATGCCAGGCTGTGGTGGTACACACCTTTAACCCCAGCATTGAAAGGCAGATGCAGAGGCATACAGAGCTCTCTTGAGTTTGAAGCCAGCCTGGTCTTCAGAGCAAGTCCCAGGATAGCCAGGACTACACCGAGAAACCATGTTTCAAAAACAAACAAAAGATATGTAACAAAAATAGCTGGCAATCCAGTCTACCCTGTGCATTATGCCAAGGTCAGAGTGGAAATCAGCTGCTATGGAAAGACAGCCCTGGGTTCAAGATCATAAGAAGGCTTTTTACCGTAGTCCCAGCACTCGGGAAGAGAAGCAGTAAAGTACCAGCCAGCCAGGGCTACAGTGATACACTGTCTTAAAGAACAGCAAAAAGGCCTCTGAGCCAGGTGGTGATGATGGTGGTGATGCGTTCCTTTAATCCCAGTGCCCAGAAGCAGAGATAGGAGGATCTCTACAAATAGTCTGGTCTACAGAGTGAATTCCAAGACAGCCAAAGCTACACACAGTGAAACCTTTCTTTATAACTGGGCAGGGGAGTTAAAACTTGTAGCCCCAGTTCTCAGGTAATAAAACAGGAGAGTTACCATGAATTCAAGGCACTTGGCTACATAGAGAGTTCCAGGCCTCTATTAGACCTTGTCTTTTTTTAAAAAAGAAGGGAAGGAAGAAAATATCTTGTGAAGAGCCAAAAATAGAAAAGTGGAATGGAGAGATGGCTCAGCAGTGAAGAGCACTGGCTGTTCTTACAGAGGACAAGAGTTCAATCCCAGCTCCTATATGGCAGATCAAACAGTTCCTGGGGAAACTGGCATCCTCTTCTGGACTCCAGGGAAATGGCATGCATGTGTTGTACATATAAACATGCAGGCAAATCACCCGCATGCATAAAATAAAAGTAAATGTAGGGGAAAAATAGAAAAGGAGTGTAAAAAGTGTCAATTTTTGGCATCTTTGTGGTTTTTAATAAATCTATAAGGTGAAGTGTTTATAGTTAGGAGGTCTCTCAGAAAGTATTAATACAGGTGCACTGAATCTATTTTGTGTTCTATGTGTAACACTGGTCATAGGATTTTGGTCATTTATTCTTTGAGTCAATTTTCTCATTTATAAAGCTGGGATAATTTTGTTTAATAGTTATGAATAGCAATGAAATGCTACATTGAGGATCTTACTGTATATACACATAAAAATACAGCAGAACAGATGCACACAGCAGGGTTTGAAACACTACCAAACACAAGTACATAATTGGTGTGGTCCTTCTAGAGTTGTCATTTAAAAGTGGTTCTATAGTCTAGACTGCTGAGCACAATCTCAAACTTTAGAGATTTAACCTTAAACGGTAATGTAAACAAACAAACAAACAAGCAAGCAAACAAACAAAAAACCTCCAGAAGCCTGGAAACCACTCGATCATCCAGGCCCTATCACATTCTTCACAGCAGCAACAAAAGATCACCACTGCTAGCAGCCAATGAGCCAGGAGCCAAGCAGACATGGTAAGAACCACAGAGCAGAGTTGGCCTCTTCACTGACTGCTCAGCCTCCTCAGGACAACCATAAAGTAGGATAACTCCATATATTTCTCTTGTTCCTAAACAAGTCAAAACCAAAACATTTCACATGGCAAAGAGATCCATTCAGTGACATCAGAGGCTCTCCTCCAACTGCATCAAACAGGCAGTTCTGTGTGTATGTAGTTGCACAAAAACAAGCAAGATGGTGCTGACTAAGCTAAGTCTTGTATATACTTGTTTCACACAACATATCCCTGAAATTTTTTTAATTAAATGTTTTCAAAGTATAACAGTTCACATCTCTGATAGGAATAGAAAATGAGAAAAAAAATCTGTAGCTGCTGGCCTTGTGGACAACTTGGTGAGAATGCACCTCAAAAGCCAACATAGCAGAGCAAAGGCCATCCCAGGCAAAACTGAGATGAAAGCAAAACTGGATTGAATGCAAGATCCTGACTTTGCCTCCAAGTCTTTTTTTCTCATCTATAAATGAATCTGCCATAAGGATTGATCCAAGGATTAAATGAAGCAATCCTTAAAATTACATTTCTTCAAAAGAAATTAAAAAAAAAACAAAAACAAAACAACTTGTTTTTATAAAATCAGTATGAAAAAAATGCAGCCACTAGTATACGTCACTGACTCTAGAGCACTTTCATGCTATGCAACTCTTAAGAGGACACAACAGTAGCACAAGTGTGAAAAGGGCCCAACTCAACTGGCACTCATTTCAGCGGGAGCAAGAGCTGAGAAGCGTACTGTGGAGCATCGCCTACACAGACATGGTCACAATCACCCAATCCTGCTGTACAGAAAGGTGAGAGCAGCAGGCACCTGCAGTGATATTTAAGAGGAAAAAAGAAACCTATCTTACAGGCAAGAAGTGATGTTTGATTTTATTAGAAAACCCTCAAAAATAGTTTGGTTTTGTTTAATAAGTTTGATATTGCAGACTCCAGCATGTGGTTTCTGTTGTGGAGCTAGCCACAATTTGAAGGCGCTGCATCCTAATGATCTATTCTTCCAAGGAGACTCTAGCAGTGCAGCAGAGTTCACCTACTTTAATGTGCATGTGATCACGGGGGGGGGGGGGGGGGGGGGGGGCTCGCTTGTTACAAATTCAGGTATGGTGGGTAAGCTTTGCCAGCCTAGCACTCAGGATGCTGAGGCAACAAAGACTGGGAGTTTGAGGCCAGCCAGGGCTACAAAGTGACACCCTGACCCCAAAACAACAAAAGCAGGCTTCAGTTCAGAAAGGCCAGGGTATGGCCTAGGAATCTTAGGCCCCAGAATGATGCTACTGTTATCAGTGCACAACTGCGTATCAATATACTTTGTCACAATATTGTGATACTTCCTTGAATGGTAGTTGTTCCTACTACACAATTAAAAATCCAGTTGAGACTCAAAACCCTGGCTTCTCTATGTAAGGCAATATCCCAAGTTTCACAAAAAAATCAATTATAATACTAGCCTTACAAGCCAAATAGTTGTGACCCAAATGAACAGCTACAAGTACGTACCCTCCAGGTCAGAAAGCAGGCACTTGACACAACATGGGAGACCTACCAATATCTCTGCAAAGTTAGAGTAGCTGTCACTGATCCGATGTTTGCAGTGGATAAAACAGAAGCTAGATTCATGATCCACTGTTCTTAATAACTAGGCTTCAACCTACTTGAAGAAAACCAGAGGACCAAGAGCAGTGCCCTATGTGATTTTGTAACTACCTCTGAATTGAGGAGATGGGGAGAGAAATATCTTATCCCAGGAACAAATAAAATAAAAGCTAAGGGGGCAAAGACTTGACTACTGAATTCAAGTTTTTCAGATTATTCCAAAATCTGGTATTCTGAAAGCTGGGGATACACATGCTGGGTACTAGCTAGCATTCACAGTAAGTGTGAGAATAGGTCGTCTGCTGAACCTCAAAGTAAGCTAATTAGTTTGTGGCAGGTTCTGAAAAGCTCTGGCTGGCCTAGAACTCACTATGTAGACCAGGCTGGTCTCAAACTCAGAGAGATCATTTGACCACTCTCTGGCATAAAATACTAGGTCCCACCTCCTAAAAGCAACCCTTACTTCAAACCAAAACTCCTGAAGCATTTATAGCACCAAAAGGAACTCAGGGAAGCACAGGAAGGGTAGTCAAAGAGCTAAATCCTTTTATTCAAGCTGTGTCAAGGAAATCTCAATGAGAACATAAAATTACTGCCTCCACATGGGACATCATCACTTGAAGAATTAACATCTGGACTGCCAGCTGTCAAATCCAAGAAGGACTTCTGTGTACCTGCTGTGAGTTCTATATAATCACTGTACCACAAATGACGCTGGCCACTCAGCTTACTACTAACGCCCCAGAGGCCCTGCCCAGGAGCGCTGTGCTCTGTAGAGAACTCCCCTACACAGATGGTTTGCTGTCCTTCCTCTCCAAACTTAACACTGAGCTACTTGTGTTTTGAAAAGAAAGAATGGGACAGCCCCTTTCCCAATGTTGCATGCACATCATGAGAACTAGAATGATTCAGATTTCCCATAAACAGTTTTCTCTAGGACACAACCTAACCGCAGCAGAGCAAGCCCAGGTTAACATCAACAGAACACAACACCAGTGCTGACCAGCAGTTTTCTGGCCGGAAGGCCTTCATCAGTTGGAAAATGGCACCTGCCAACACCCTGGCTTGACATCCATCGGTATTCTTCTATCAACCTACAGATGGCATAGACGTCCAAATACTGAATAACATTTTATTCTCCATGGCCATCCTCTTAAGAAAGATGATGTGGAGAATTATCCATGTGACTGCTAAGAGTCCTGCTTCCTGGGGAGTACTATTTTCAACTGGAGATGGGGAAATCTCATCTGGCCTGAGGCTCGATACAATAAAGACTTAAAATCACATTTCCCAAAACAACTAAGTATGGGACCCTCCTTTACAATCCAAAGGCAGGGCTTTATCATAAAAACTGTCCTAAAAATGACAGTAATAATTCCACTCTTTTGTTTCACATACTTTTAATTCACAGGACTGCTCTGCCTCCTACAACCTTCACAGTAATCCAGATGTGTGCCTGTGCCTCCTCCTGCAACCTTCACAGAAATCCAGATGTATGCCTGTGCCTCCTCCTGCAACCTTCACAGTAATCCAGATGTATGCCTGTGCCGCCTCCTGCAACCTTCACAGTAATCCAGATGTGCGCCTGTGCCACCTCCTGCAACCTTCACAGTAATCCAGATGTGCGCCTGTGCCTAACGTCAACAAACCAGAAACTGTCAGAGACTTCACAGCCAATATCATCAAGGCTCCTGGTCACCATACCAGCAACTTATTAATGAACCACACTAATTTTTCTCTAGCAAATAACTTAAAGTTGTAGGCAGTATTTAGAAGGCAGTACTTTCTCTGAAGAAATCAAACGAAAGTGTGAAGGAGGAAGAAAATAGAATCCTATTGCTCTCTTGAGAAGACAGTCAAACGATCAACCATTTGGCTTGATTCTATTCCTCATACCCAAAGTACAAATCTTGTTCTTCCCCATAAAGCCCATGAGAAGGAACACAAAAGCAGTTCCCTATCTGATTTACAAGTCATTATGTCCGGACTAAGTCAAAAGATCCAGAAGCATTCAGGTCAGCTCTGAAAAGGATAGCCCTGAGAGAGAGAGCAGGCTACCAAACACCAACTACTGCTACTCAATTCAACAGTTTTCAGTGACAGAAGGGTGGCACCCAGGTATTAAATGCAACATATAAAGAAGCACATGTATAGATGAAACCAAAAGTATGGTGATGGGGGGGTGGAGATCACAAACATTTGCTACTGGGTTCTATTAGGGCCACAATAACATCTGGGAAAAGGACTACAGGGTACAGAACAAACCAAGTTGGGCGTAAAGGGCAGGCAGACTGCTGCGACATCCATCAGCCAGAGAGTACAGAAGGATAAAGACTCGAGTAGATACATGCCCTAAGATCCCTTTATCTATAAAGCTGATAATATCGACAATGTGCTTCAAGAAAGGCAGTCACAAAGCTTCAGAAAGAATGCTAAGATTCAGCAGGAAGGGGCAGTAAGCAAGGAGGCTGCTTTGGCTGCCATTCAGCCAGGATACATGGGGGTTAGTGGCAATGAATTAAAAACCATACCGGAAAACAAAGACAAAACAAACTAAAACAAAAAAAGCAAGCTCTCCAACAGCATAGGCATAGGAAACAAAGCTGCTCAATTAAAGTCACCATAAAATTAACAGCTAGCCTGCAAAAAGACAAGATTGAGCCACAAGCCTTGTCCTTTGTAAGGTTCTTGGGTAGTGGCCAATCATTCCTCTAAGACAAGTACCTCATGCTGATACCCACCTCCTACTTTCTTTGTATAGAAAGTCCTTCTCTCTTATGCTTTTTGTTTTAATGAAGAATGCGTTCTTGCTAACTAATTAACTGAGACTTTGATTTTAGCTTTCCTCACCTAACTAAATGTGCACCCCCACCACCCACAAAAAACCAAAACTTTACTTTTTCATCTCTGAAGTGCACTTTACCTCTCCTGTATGCTTGTGGAGCACTATGCTACAATGGAAGTGTTCTAAAACTCCCTATAACGCTTCGAGAACCTAGGAAACTCAACAGGCACATTTGCTTTGGGGGGACGGGGAAGAAAGAGATAGGAACGAGTTCCTCAAGCCAACTTACAAATCCTCCTTTTCTTAGACAGGAATCGCCCGGGGATGAGCTCAACACATACTCCACCATGCTAACGCCTAGTCCCCCACTCTCCGATCGTGGGGACAGTACAGAATTGACCTCACTGTTCACATGGAAACTCTGACCAGGTCTTCTCTGCACCATGATTGGCTGGGAAACTGAATGATCTACAAAAAAGATACACAAGTGTGACACAGTGCAGCCAGAAGCCCAAACAAATTATGAGTGATGTCTCGTGATAAACCAATGTCTGGGAATCAGGAGACCCACCACGGTCAGCTGAGCCAAGGTCTCCTCTTGGGTCTTTCAATAAGCACTGGTATTCTACATAGGCTAAGGACACGGAACACACCCCTCCTCTATCTAGGAGAGCAGGAGTACAGCAGTTCACATAGCTAGACAGATAAGTCAATGGTCACCTCTTTCAAGTTGCAGAAATAAATTTATTTATTTATTTATTTATTTGGCAACAACAAATTTTTCTGAGGACTCCAGTTTGCACTGTCCTGAATAGTTTCTCCAGTGTTGGGTTTTCTGTCTTCCTCCTCCCTAGAAGCTGTGGCTTCTTTCTACTGTTGGTATCTCTGCCTCTACCAGCTCTTCCCAGCCCTCTTCAGGGGAAGTCTATCACAAGAATGTCTGTGCTGGATGACTTCTTTTGGCCCAGGCACATTTAAAGATAACTACCTTGTATATAGCACAGAACATCAAGGGGAAAAAAAAAAAAAAATGAAATTCAAAGTACAGGCTTAGATTTTCCAATTCCAGGCAAGCTGACAGCAGCACAGAGGGAAAACTCAGCTAAAATCATGGTCAGTGCCATGATGAAAATCATGGTCATGATTTTCAAATGAGTCCATTCTTCTTTGACTAGCACTTGAGAAAATATTGAGGATTTGATTTTGTGTAATTATTTTTAATATATTACATCATCTTAAGCTCCTTAGTGGCAATTATCTACTCCAGGACAGGACATTTGCTCGGCGTGCTTCTGCCGCTGATCTGAAATTCATGACTTGGCCAAGTGCTGAGGAAGGGAGCTCTAAGACAGGCATAAATCACAGTAGAGAGGCTAGAGCTAGATTACCTGATGTTCCCCAGGCACTGTCTCGCCATTGATCACCCAGGAATATTCCTTTTGGTCCATCTTTGCTGGATTCATCTGTTTCCCAAAACTTTTTACCTGGCAAGAGCTGCTGCAAATTAAAAATAATAGATGCTTTTAAAGAATTCATAAAGGATGAAAGTACAGCAGTCAAAACTTTCTTTAGACAAGGGTACTGAAGATGCTCAAGGGCCCTGAGGGTCTCAATCAAAGTGTTTTGGCTACACAGGTGTGATCAGAGCACTATTTGTCTTTGGTAAAAGACACAGAAAGGCCTAAAGCAAGGGGACACTCATCAATATCTAAAATTGTTCACTTAATCTACGTGAAGATTTTTGAGGAGGTAAGAGTACAAACATTGCCCAATCAGCTAACTGCTTGCTAAGAGGACTCTAACTGCAAGGGTACCTACTACTGTTAGTACTGTCTGCACATGCACTGACTGAGCACACAAAGTTACTCCAGCAGGAGCACAAACCCAGCTATGAACCCCAGCTACACCACATCCATCTATTCTAAGATTTTAAAAGAAAAAAAAAAGATACTCATCTACTTTCAGAAGGAAGATCAAATTTCCTGACATCTGTTAGGTTTACTAATATTTGATAGTATCATTAAAGTAACTTCAATCCAAGAAAACAGTGGTCGTAGTTACAGAGGAAAATTCCTGAAGACTGCCATAATTGTTGGTCTGTTCACCAACTTTACTTAATAAAATGTCTCAATCTTGTTTCCTCTAGTTGTTTTTTATAACTATTGTTCCTCAAACAGGATACCAAGAAGTTTGAAATAATGTGTAATCACTTCTTCTGAGCATAAACAGGCATACTTGGAAGAACTGACTTATGTAAGACCAGAAATGGAATGCTAGCTTTCAGAAATAAAACACCAGAAAGCCCAAGAGATCTGCTCTCCTCCTGGACAGGTTTAACTTTCCAACCTACTTAGTGACACCTGAGCATAATAAAGAAAACGACGCTGGCTAAGGGAACAAGCCCCAGCTCTCCAGCCTCACTACAGCACAGTGTTAACACACCATCAGCAAGCCCCAAACTATTCCACAGCACAGGTTCCTACACAAACCCAAGCAGTTTGCTACCTTTTCAAACAGATCCCTAACAAAAAGACTTTGGCCTGACACTGAGTTATGTAAGTGCTAAGCTGCCTCAAAGATGGGCAGTTAAATTAAAGCATCAACCAGTTCTTTGCTTCTGGAGTCTGTTAACTAGAGTAGATTGGGAGGAAGAGGTAAAAAGAGAGGGAGAAACGGGTGACCAAATAAAGCTAAGCAAAGAACCAGAAATCTCTGGCCTAGGTAACTGTGATACGCCCTGGGAACAGTACCATTAAACTGTCCTTGCTCGCCTCCTCTTTTTTTTCTGATGGCAAACCTGTTTTTCAATAGCTGTTCCAATCAGAAGCATCATGAGCAAGAACTAAGCACAATGTCCATCAAACAGCTTCTTGGGAAATGTATTCAGTGGCATCAGACATAAGCAAAATCATGGCCAAATTCCAGAAGAGATACTGAGAATTATTAATAAACAAGGGTCAATTTAAAAGAACCCCTGTTCGCACATGAAGTCCACGGCGGCCTGTGACTACAGTCTCATATGCAGACAGATACCAGTGCACAGAAGTCACATCTAAAGAGACCCTGCTCTCACTTTCTCCCCTCCTTTTCATCTTGTAAATAAACGCCTATCCAAAGAATCCACAAAACCCTCTTACTCACTAGCGCTCTCTCTCTCTCCCAACATTCCACTTCTAAGAGACAACATTCTCATTCTTATTTTGAAGAGGGTGAGACCAAACAGTAGGCCCAACTTAGGACCCTCTTTGTATACTAAAAGGAGCAACAATATCAGTACTAGAGTCCACATCTTATTGGTTAATTTTATGCTCTATGAAATGGTATAAAGAACAAAAGTAATTAAAATCTGTCCTATGCTGTCATTTTTTTTTTCAACTTTTGTCCTTCTCCACATAATTCAAGAATAACCTGGACAAGTACCACAATCAACATATAAACAGTTTTGCTATAATTTATCAAGTTGGTAACTAAAAGTAGCAATCTTTGAGCTCAAGGGGCTAAAGGGGACTTGTGGGATTCTGACATTCTTTACTACAGTCGATTAGGTTGTCATAACGTGCAAAGCAGCAAGCGCAGGCAGCAAATGAGAGCGGTGGCTAGACACTCCTTCAAAAGGGAAACAGTAGAGCAAGCATGAGGCACATTGCTAAAATGGAGATTTTTAGAGCTGGTGAGATGTCTCAGAGGGCAAAGGTGCTTGCCTCCAAATCTGACTACTTGAGTTCAGTCCCTGAAACCTACCTATTAGAAGAGGGCCAACTACACATGTGGTCCTCCACACACTCACTATGGCACACAAGTCCACAAACACATATGCACACAAATAAATAAACAATGAAACAAGTATTTTAAAAGTTAAGGTGAAGAGTCTGCTTTCTATCAGTAACATGCAACAAGCCTCAAAGAAATACACATCAAAAATATGTTCCTAGCTCACTAAGAGTCAACCAGTTCTCAAATACTAAACAGATGTTAGAGGTAACCCCCACAGTGCTAGAGCTCCTTTACATATGAGGTGGAGGTCAGCTAACTGTTATCAATGAGAACAGCAGACACTATTTGGGCAAGTTCCCAAGAGATAGAACAAGGTGGAAGAGCAGAGTGCAGCATGCTGATTGGGGCCAGACAGGACAGAAGGAGTGAGTTGCATGGGTACTCAGCAAACAGGAAGGCAACTCCTGAACCAAGGGATCTGGGCAAAGTCAAAAGCAAGCTTAGTTAATATCTCCAAGTTTACATAGAACCTAGCCTTTCTCCCTTTACTGTAAAATCTACTGTCTGAACTCAACTGAGGTAAGCAGTAGAGCTGACTCCAAATGACCTAGTCCCAATGTACTGTAAAGAAGATCTTAATGGTGGACTGCTGTGGGGTTACAATGTCTACTGTGCCGTGCACCTCTTCTATTTCCCCCTACCACCACCACCGCCCAGCTTGCTCACTTTAGACAGTTGCCATGCTGTGAACCATACCAGAAAGCGGCCCACCTGGCAAGGTATCAAGAGAGATCTCTACCCAACAACACACTAGGAATTGAAGCCCACATTCTAAGAGTCTGAAGGCCTGAATCCTGATATCAACAACATGAATTTGAAAGAAGATCCTTCTCAAATAAAGTTGAACACAAAATCCCCCCTGGTAGAAATCATGCCTACAGCTCCTGAGAGACCTTATGAAGTCGTAAGATTTAAACAATGGCCTTCTGAGCTGTCTGGAATCTGTTATATACAGTGTGGGAACGGATCCAATCATGACTATGTGGAAGTGTGTGTTTCCAACACTTGAGTTTTGTTTTAAGAATAACTTCTCGATGGGTGGTGGTGGTCCACACCTTTGATCTCAGCACTTGGAAGACAGAGGCAGGTAGATCTCTGTGAATTCCAAGTCAGCCACGGTTATACAGAGAAGCCCTATCTCGAAAAACCGAAAAACCAAAACAACAAGAGCAACAACACTTCTCATCCCACTTCCAGTGCTGAAAGTACACTGATTTCTGATTTAGGAAAAAGTAGTTAATTAGCTCTGTCCATTTCATGTTCTCCCATACACTGGCTTAAAAGCCTTCCACATTAACAATAAGTAGCTATAAAGCTCAGAGTGATGAGCGGGCAAGCAGTGTTAACACTTTCAGCTTTACCTTCAGAGCTTAGGTAACAACTTTATTACAAAACAAGATAAAGATTCAAGAGCCATTGAAATTCAGCAAGCACACCTCTGGAGGTAACTCTCCAAGCATGAGGCACAGCATCCCCACAAGCCAACAGACGGCCAAAAACATGTAGTCAACAAACTTTCACTTCAGCAAGACCTAATTTCAATCCTGGGGGGGAGGGGAGGGAAGGTACAGACCATCTAAGCAAAGCACAGGCTCAGTGCACTCTGCTGTTGACCACCACTCCCAGCCAACAGACTTTTTCTTTTCTTTGTGAGGCAGGTAAAGCCAGGCCTGCTGAGAACTCACTAAGTAACCCAAGCTGGTTAACAGCTCTAGGCAATTCTCCTGCTTCAGTTTCCAGGTGCTGAAATTACAGCCAAAAAGCAACAAATTACAGTTCGGCTTTACAAAATTCACTTAAGGGAAATCTAAGCTATAAAGGATTAAGATCTGACAATTCTAAAAAAAAAAAGGCGATGGGGATTACAAATTGATCCAACAAAACCAAGGAGATAGTTGCAGTCAGACTGTATTAACCTGACAGCACATTGAAAAGAGCACATGATACACAAACAGGTCCACACCTATGATAGAGAGCAAGAGAAGTTAGCTTGAACAAACACTAAAACCATCAGCCCAGCAACTCCTCCATCTCCAAAGCAGCTTCTCAAAACTGACTTTATCTGTAACCAAGCATGGTGATCACTGACCAGTGACCCTGTCCAATGAGAGCCAGTTTCTCCTCAGAAAATAATAGCCTACAATCCGGCTTTTACACCAGTCTCTTGTGGTTCTGGTCAAGGTGGGATCAGTGTCATAATTCAATTCTTCTGAATGAGTAATAGAATACCTTTAAGGCCTACAAACTAGAGTGGTGGGAATGCACGCCTTTATTCCAGTACTCTAGAGGAAGAGAGGCAAGCAGATCTTTTTGAGTTTGAGTTTGAGACTATCCTGGCCTATAGAATGAATTCCAGGATAGACAGAGCTACACAGGTGAAACCCTGTCTTGAAACAAAACAAAACAAAGCCCTACAGAGAGGGAGGTGTGCTGCCTCCCATCTTCAGCAAAACAGACCTTGTTCTCTTCCCCTGTAACATCTCATTAAACACTATCCCTAACTGGATAGAAGAGAAACAACATGTCAAATCTCCTGAGCTACAGGTTCCCAAAGGAAATGCTTAAACAGGCGAGCACTGTGAGGGGACAGAGAGAGCAAGACAGAAGTGCTGGTCTACAGCAATCTGACACTTGGGAAACTGATGCTTTCCCTGGGACATCTTTTGTTGTTTTCTGAGTCTAACAAAAAAGACTACACAAGAAGTTATACTCAGCGGAGTATGCCTACATCTCCTGAAATCTCAAGCAGGGCCAAGAGACCTGCCACAAGCCATTTCATTCTACATTTCAAGTTCCAGGCTAAACATAAGCTAGCAAAGACCTTGTCTCAAAACCAAAAACATCAGAAACAACTATTTAAAACCAGAAACAGCACACAATCATCTTATATCCCCTATTAAGGAACCTTTAACACAAAACCTCTAAGGTGTCTAACTCTCCGAATGCCACATGTGGCTTTACATCTGCCTCCTTATCTCACGTTACAAATAGACTGTCATAAACATCAACTGAAATAATGCAATACCGCTTATAATGAAAAGCTTCTTCTACCAGAGGGTGGGAGTTCCCCAATGCAAGGCTGCCCATGTTCTCTGCCAAACAAATTCCCCAAGATCCATGACTGCAGCTCTGCATCACTGAGAGAAGCTCTAACTGAGGATTAGCATGTATGACCACACCAATACTAATTATTTGCCTAGGGAAATATTCATGAAGTTCTTTGCTGGCCTTAAAAGTAAGTGAGCAAGGCCAGGCAGCGGTGTCCCACACTTTTAAGCCCAGCACTTGCAAGGCAGATGCAGAGCTGCTTTACTGAGTAAGTTCCAGGATAGCCAAGGCTACAAGAGAAACCTGTCTCAAAACCTCACCCTACCCTCACCAAAAAAAAAAAAAAATGTGTGCACTCTTTCCACTACCCTATGCTGTAAAGTGTTACCTAACTGCTTACACTGGTAAAACAGTCCCAGACAGTACCCCCCCCCCCCCCCCCCCCGTCTCTATCCACTGTTCTCCTTTTTTCTCTTCTCTCCCCATCCACACCACTCCCTGAAGAAACCTGGCTTGTAAGGCACAAGGGAAGCTTACGGACTCACCGCATGATCGGGTTTCACCATGTTATCTGGCTACTCGAATTCCCAAGTTCCTAGTTCTACCTAAAATGATTAAACATTCAATCACCTCATAAGACTCAAGAAATAAAAATTCCTTTAAGTCTCAGAAGCTGACATTAAGTCAGGAAAAGGCCCCTTTGAGACCGCAATGTGAACTATGAGGCGACTATGGTAATTCACAAGTCCTTGAAAACAACAGCATGTCCAGAAATCTGTTCTCAAAAATCCTTCCATTTAGCTAGTCACCCCCTCCTTTCAAGCTGTTGTAAAGCAAATGAGACAATTCAGGAAATGTCCACAATGCCATGCCCTCTACTGATGCTGTCATCACTGTTAGAGATGTGAGCCAGTGTTTCAGAAAATAAATATAAACATTTTTTGAAAGTATAAAAACCTGAGTCACTCATTAACTGTTACCAGAAGAGTAAGAATGAACCCAGGGCCATCTGAATCCCCAAGAATAATTCATCTGAACAACAGAAGTTCTTCAATCTGGCATGATGGTGGATATGCATGTAATCCTAGCACTCCAATACTAATGGAGGATTACCACAAGCCTGGGTTACAAATATAATCCTTTTTCAACACACATGCTCATTCAGGAGTCTTCGTCCTAATCCCTCCTCCCTCCCTCTCTCCCTCCGTCCCTCAAATGTAATGAAGACTGCTTCTCTTCATGCACTGTTCCATTTTGAATCAAATCTCCAAGCTAGGCCAGTGAGATGAATCATCAGGTAAAAACACTTGTCAGCTGTCCTGAGATCATCCCCAGAACCTATATTATGGATGAAGCAATAGAACGGCCCCTAACTGTTCTCTGACCTCCACATGCCTATCCACACACACATAAAATTACTAAGAAAGAAACCAGTTCCTGGAGTACTTGCCAAGCCTGAGCTACATCCCTAGTCCCCAAAGCAAGTTTTGGGATTTGATTTTCTGTTTTTTTTTGTAGTTTTTTTTTGTTGTTGGCAAGTTTTGGTTTTCGTAATTTCTTTTTTTCTAAAAGATGTATTTTTTTATGTGAGTGTTTTGCATGTGTAACATGTGAGTGCTTGGTGCCTTCAGGTCAGAATCCTGGAAATGGAGTCACATGTAGATGGTTGTGAGCCTCCACGTGGATACTGAGAATTAAACCCAGGTCCTCTGCAAGAATATATGCTCTTAACCACTGTGCCATCTCTCCTACTCTTGTAATGTAATTACAAATTAAGAATCAAAGCTCATCATAATGAACAAGAATGCAACCACAGAAGCCAATTCATCGTTTTAGTTGTTTTAACTGAAAATCTATTCTATAGAGTCAACTGAGGCAAAAGGGCAAATGATAACAGGATCCAAACAGCTTATGTTTCATCCATCCAGAAGATAGTAAGGTGTCCTGAAGATCCACTATGAACTACTGAGGAACCAAGAGGCATGATTTGGAGGAGGTTGGAGGTTGCCTGCTAGGACACCCATCAGTGAGAGCCGCAGTCTGGCTCCTTGACAATGCCTATGCTTTGACATACAGCCATCATGAGCAACTTCTCCTGAAACAGACTGGAAAGACACGTTGATTTCATGAAACAAGTCCTTCAAAGACACCCAGACACAGATAGCACCTCAAATTTCCTGCCACTTCTGATAAATTAACCTGGAAACAAGGGTAACACCGACCTCTCTTTTTCTCGCTCCACTAAGCACATGCTTTACATGTTCCCACTTCAAATTACTGGGAGAGTGTCAAAGGAAACTATCTTCATATTTGACAATCAGTCCAGAAAAATGACAGGAAGAAATACACAATAAAATCCAACTGTGTTGTCTGTCAAGTTACCTACTGATGAAGTCACATGCTTTCTGATGCATAAATGATATGTGTTCCAATAACATTCTCGTTTAAATGGGCCTTTATCAATAGCAACACAAGTTCTCTTTTAACCCTAGTATACAAAGACCTGCCCAAGCCCCCTTAACACAAAGCTCAGGAGTACAGAGTCTGAGCACTATTACTATTCTACAACACACACCTCTAGACCCTGAAATTCCAAGCAAATAACTAAGAGGTAAAAAATATGACATTCAAGCCGTCCAAACTGGCAGCCGGCCTCTAGTACTTCTCATCATTCGCACATGCTAGAGGAAGAAGTGCTCTTTTTAGGCATCCTCATAAATGACTAGCTCAAAAATGTGGCTGCTATTTATACAGGGAATATCAACAGAAAAGACTCTATGTGTCCTGCTATGAGAACCAAATCCAAAAGTCAGTGAAGTAAGTTTGATGTTCTCTGGTTCCTTACAGCAAACTCACTGTAAAAGAGAAAGATTTTTCTGGGCATGATAGTAGACACTCTTATCCCAGCAACTTAGAAGGCAAAGGCATGCAGATCTCTATGAATTCCAGGCCAGCCAGGACTACACAGAGATCCTGTCTCAAAATTTATTAAAAAAAGGAAAAAAGAAAAAGAAAGCAACAACAAAACAATTACACACATCATAGTTTACACCTGAGCAAGCAACAGAGTACAAGTAAGCCCAACTGCGTAAATACCATTATGTCTGGCTACATACATAGAATGTACAACTACAAGAACCTGGAAACAAATGCCCTGGTGGCATATGGCAAGAGTGTACCTACAGTCCCCCAGTACTGATGAGGCAGAGGCGAGGGCCAGCCAGGGCTCCACAGTAGGTCTCTGGCTCAAAAACAGAGTGACTCCACATCAGACTCAGCTTACAGGACAGCAGCAATGCCCACCCATCACTAGGTACTTGTGCTAAAGCGCTTCTGGCCTACCTGCAAGAGGGGCAGAAACTTTTGAGTTTTGTTGTTATCCGTGCTCTTCAACACATCTTCAAAGCCCTAGGGGCAGGAAAGGCATCTAAGTACCGCAGCTGTTTACTGAACCCAAATGACCTTCTAAGTGTAAGGCCTAAGAACAGGAGAAATCCCCTGAAAGCTGAACTCAAACTCTACAGCTTCTAGCGGGTGAGACAGCAGAGAGCTCCATGGAGGAGCAGAAACTACAAGCTAAAAACTCTACATAAAGGACTGAGAGTCACATATCTGGGTTTGAACAGCTGGAACATGATCACATCAGTCTCTGCTGCTTATCTGTTTTTAAAAAGCATTCTAGCATCATGGAACCATCATGGAAATCAGGTCGATGAAGTGATAAACATAGCCAAAATAAAATGTATTTGTTCAACATATTTCTTTTTCTGTGCCCAGTAAAATGAAGTGAGTCTATGCAGTATTGACACTCACAGCCTTAGTTGGTCTTCCTTTCCTCATCTTTAAAAAAGGAGGTGGAGAGGCGGGGGACATATGGTTACACAAGTCAGGTAAAGGAAGGGTGGGTCTAGGGGTACAAGTCACACAAAGTCCACATACCTATAAACTCAGCATTTTCCAAGCAAAAACAGAGCACAAGTTCAAGGTCAGCCTAGACTACATAGCAAAGACTTATTTCAAACAACAAAGTAAAACAAAGGGAAGAGTCACAGACAATGCTATTGATGGCGTCACTATAAATATGGTACTGGAGGCTGCCATTTACTGCTGTAAATGTTTAGTTGGTCTACTCAAATCAAGTATATGAATATTCATCAAAACAAACCACTGCCAGCTACCTTGTGGTGCACACATTTAAGCCCACCATAAAGGCAGATAGAGCGCTGTGAGTTAAAAGGCAAGCACAGGCTGCACTGAAAGACACTGCCCTTTTGAGATGGGGTCTCTCTGCATTGCCCTAGCTATCCGAACTCACCATGTAGACAAGGCTGGCCTCCTGACTGCTGGAACTGTGCAACAGTATTTCCAACCCCCCCCCCCTTTTTTTTTTTTAAGCTAACATTTAGCAAAAGAGAAGCATGAAAGGTAGAAATATATTAGCATAGAGAGAGCGGGGGCCCTACTGTGCTTACTACTTTCTGAGCAACATGATGTCTCCTTTCCAACAATCAATTCTGTGGTCAACTGAAGAAACTGTTTTTATGTACCTCTACTTAAAAGGAACTGCCAGCTTCAACAGCAGTCCCTTAGCTCATCAAAGCTTTCTAACTCGAAATTGGGCAGTAGTGGCACTCGGGAGGTGGGGGGGAGTGGATGGATGAGTTCAAGGCTAGACTGATATACAAAGTAAGTTCCAGGACAACCAGGGCTACACAGAGAAACTCTATCTCAAAAAGCCAAAAGAATGGGGAAAAGAAAAGAAAAAAAACAAAAAAAAAACCTTTCTAATCCAGCAAGATGATGTCAACCGTAAGGGAAAACAATTTATCATTGAACCATTCCCACTTTGCCCCGCTTCCAACCCCAAGTATCCTGCCAGACATGTCTAATCAGCTGGTGAAAGGTGAATAGGGTCACTTAGAAGAACCCAATGAACCCAGTGCGATTGTCAATGCCTAGAATAGTAGCATTTAGAAGTCGAGGAAGAAGAATGAGTTCACCTACATGTGAAGTGGCAGCTACATACGTTAGCATGTATGCAGCCTACCATCACATAAACACAGTATGGTGGTACACATCTATCATTCTAGCACTCTGGAGCATTAGGATCAGAGGTTGGGACTAGAAAGAGTGACTCAGCAATGAAGGACGCTTAATGTTCTGGCAGATGACCTACCTAGGTTTGGTTCTCACCACCAACATGGTAGCTTGACACCCTCAACTTCCATGATAGCCTTCCTGCATACATTCAGTGCATATAAGCTCATGTGGGCATACATCTATATACATAAGAACTTTTTTAGGCTGTTCAAGGTCACGATTTGTTGAAGCCAGCCTGGAAAACAAACCCTATTGTAGGGTGTCCTGGGGAGTGGGAGGTGTATCCAATGAAAAGTTCTAGAATCACTCTTAAATATCCTTTGGCATATTTCTCTTTTCCTCTCTCCTCCAAAAAGGCTAACCATTCTTTTTCTACATAGGGTCAAACTCCAGCAATCTCTGACATGGGAGAGTCCTAGAAACAAAACTCTTACTCAACATCTCTTAGAGATAGGAAGAAGCAAAGTCCAAAGATAAATGTTTGAAGCACAAATGGAAGCACTGGCTAAGGGCCCTAGGCTCTGTGCTAGTTCTATCCAACCAAGTTTTTAGTTTCTCTGAATAAGCAGTTTCCTGGATCACTATCAAATCACTCTCTCCTCTAAGTCTATGTGGTAGTACCTGCTTTAATCCCAGCACTCAGGGGGCAGAAGACATAAAGGACTACATAGTGAGACCCTGCCCCCCAAATCTGCTATCTCACATTCAGAGATACTATTATTTCTTTCTAATTTCTGGTATCTGCAACTATCATTTAAAGTCTACTTCTGGTGAATAGAAAGGACTCTTTATCACTCCATATGCAGGGAGAGAACGTTCTAGATTTTCTCAATCTGATTTTTTTCATGATTTATTTTTATTTTATGTGCTCTGGCATTTCTGCCTGCATATATGCCGTGTGAGAATCTCAAATCCCCTAGAACTGAGTTACAGATGGTTGTAAGCTGTCATGTGAGTGCTGGGAACTGAACTTGAGTCTCTGGAACAGCAGCCGGTGCTCTTAACGAATGAACCATTTTTCCAGCCCTTTCTCAATCATATTTAAAACCTGTCACCAAGAGTATTGTTTTTCTAAAGGATAAAGAGCTACCTACCTAAATGCTACCTACCTAAATCTTAGCTCAGTGTGATTGTCAATGCTACCTAGCATTTAGTAGAGGCAGGAGAATGAGTTCAAGGTCACCTATATGTGAAGTGTAAGACCAGCCTAAGACCCTATTTCCATCACCAACATCCTAAAAAGAAAAACAGTCACTTGTTCTATAAAGCTTAGAAAAATTCAGCTAGCTCATGCTAGTAATCCCAGCCCTTGGTAAGCTGAGTGCGATAAGAGAATTGCTACAATCTTAAAGTCAGCTTGGGAAACATAGTGAGTTCCAGAAGAATTAAACTACCTCGGGTCTACTACAGTAACACAGGCCTTAAAGCACTCAGGAGGTAGCAGCAGGTGGATCTCTTAGCTTGAGGCCAGCCTGGTCTACAGAGTGAGTTCCAAGACAGGGCTACACAGACAAACCCAGTCTCAAAAAAACAAAAAAAAAAAAAAAAACCAAACAAACAAAAAAAAAACAAACAAAAAAAAACCCTACCCCAAAATAAATAACATTTCAAGACCACAAATAAAGAACAACAGAAAAAAAAAAGATTAAGGGATTTTTTTTTTTTAACCAATGATTCTCACAGTGTTTATTTTTCACAATACCTAGGCTGTCATGTCATAACTACCCTTCTACCCAGAAAGCAGAGACCACTGGGAAATCAAGGTACAAAGTTTAAGAACTATCAGCATGATAGAGAAGCTAAGTGTCAACCTGACTAGATTCAGAGTAGATCAAGGACCAAACAGAGGGCATTCAGGGTGCATCAAGGTACCTCCTGAGACCGATATCATGAAAGAAAGGATAACATTTTGGGGAGGAGGGGAAAGGCAGAGGCAGGCACTAGGTAAGAGTCCTTGGAGGCATGTTACTGTGGGATCTGTCACCATGGCCTCTTCCTGTATGCCACTTTCATTATCTGCTTTTTGTCTGCCATAAAGAAGCCCCTGTGTTGTACGTTTCCAAACTCAAACAGAGCTAAAAGAAATAATTCTGAACTAGAAAGACATATATGAAGGAAAAACACCCATACACATTAGATAGATAGATAGATCAATTGATCGATCGATAGATAGATAAGAATTCCTCCTTTATTTTGCTACTGCCAGATATTTAGTCTGAGTGACCACAAGAGAATATAACAGTCCATAAGTTCCCCATTACTACAAAAATACTCTCCTGAATCCACACCAACACTGAACTGCTCAGGTAAGTGTCTTTAAACTTTGGAGGACTCTTAAGTTGAATTAAGGAGCCAGTAAAACACATGGGAGCTACACAAGGAGAAAAGCTACACTCTACACAAGGAGAAAAGGACCCCCTTTCAGCTAAAAACAGCTATACTTCAGAGGCTGGAGAGCTGGCTCAGAGGTTAAGAGCACTAGTTGCTCTTGAGAGGACCGAGCTTCAAATCCCAGCACCCAAATGGAAACCCATAACCCACTATAATAACTCTAGTTCCAGGGCATCTGACACCCTCCTCTGGCCTCTACAGGTACCAGGCAGTTGTGTAGTGCATGAACACACACACACACACACAGGCAAAACATCCATACACACATAGTAAAAATAACTAAATTTTTTAAAAAATATTTTCAAACAAAAACAGCTGCACTTCAGACAACCAGCAGACATGTAAGCGTGGTATTTTAAGTAACAACTTCCTGCCAGGCAGTGGTGGCACAGACCTTTGATCCCAGCTCATGGGAGGCAGAGGCAGGTAGATCTGTGAGTTTGAAGCCAGCCTGGTCTACAGAGTTCCAGGACAGCCAAGGCTGTTAACAGAAAAGCCCTGTCTGGGGAAAAAAACGACAACAACAAAAAACTTCTTAGCAAAATTTCTACTAAAAAAAAACTAGAAATCTTTCATTGCTAAGAGCTATGGCAAAGGCTTTGAACAGAGTAAAGCAGCCCTAACACTAATAGAAATCAGTTTCTTTCAAGGGAACCAATGTTCTTTGACATGTAAAGATCCAAATATTCAGGTACTTAATTAAGTATTCCCTCCCCATCCCTCACACCCCCCTCAACCAGTTTAAAAGTCCATCCAATCCACTGGAGACTAGAGTTTGTAGTAGTAAATACTATATTACTCCCTTCAACAGAGTATCTTTTATCGCTAAATGGGAAGAAAAATCAAGTAATTAGAAGCTCAAGCTTCATTATAAAAGCATATTGCTATGCTTCTGGTGTACTACTGCTGTCTCCTGCATTAAGAGGGGAAATTCTCCCAATCTGCATGTAACCAAGTCCTCATCTGACCAGAAGCCGCTTCTCAGCCTGGAACCTCCTCAAGATACTGATATGCCCTTCTTGTTTCTCTCACTCTGGATTTCACCGCCCTATTTGTGCTCTGGAGAGATAACTTGTGTGAGTCATCTGAGCTTGAGGAGGGAATAAGAACTTTCCTTGTGTGGACAATAAAACTGAGTCCTCAGTGGGTGCTGATAAGTTAATGTGTAAAAAGTAGTTAATATCTGCCTAAAAATTGGTTTACAAATGGTAGTTGCCACTGTTGCTATGTGTGTGCTGTTTGGTGTACTGATAGTTTGAATAAAAAGAAAATGTGCCTAATAGGCTCACGCACAAATGAACCCTTGGTCTCCAACTAGTGACACTACTGTCCCTGGGGCAGCTCTGAGAGGCTAAAGCCTCCTCCCCCACTTCTAGTTCAGTCTGTGTGTTTCTATGCTGAGATAAAAGGTGTGATCTCTCAGCTTCCTGCTTCCCCGAGTTGTGGCCATGCTTCTCCCTCTGGAACCAGAAGCTAAATAAACTCTTTTTCCTTAAATTACCCTCATTCATTTTGTCACCAAAAAAAAAAAAAACTAACTAAAACACTCAACTATGATGACATCCAGGCTGACCTTGAACTCAAGCTCCTTCTGTCCCAGCCTCCCAGTCCTGGGATTAAAGGCGTGAGCTAACATGCTCAGCTCTAGAATTTGGACTTTAAACAAATAACAGGTTAGAATCACAGGTATAGTTTATCTTACATATTTAATGGGTAACATAAATGTTAATTTTTCTCTTCAAAATTTACTCCAGAAATTAAGTAACAAAATCCTTTACCCAATAACATGCAAACACATGCTGCTCTCATGATAGTTGGCAGGCAGAGTTAACACAAGGACACTTATCAAACAAATCATTTTCTAAAATTCAGAACCCAAGATGGTAGTAAGACGGACGATAACCTCTCTGACCACAAGAAAATTCAGAAAACTTCAAAGCAAAATCTTCCAACAAAATGAGCAAGACCCTCAGGGTAAAGCAGTAGAAGTCAGAGAGCACCCGGGAGGACTTGGTATACGCTCAGCAAAGGGACTGCATTACTTCTTGATCTTCCAAACCCATCCCAATGCCAGGACCAAATAACATTCACTAAACAAAAAAAAAAAAAAAGTTATCTAATGGCCTGGAACACGGGAAAAGTCTGAAGTAGAGTCATCCTCCTGCCGTCAAAACACTGAAGTAGACGGGAGAGCTTTTTAATTGCAGAAGGAAACAGAGAACCCGAAGGTTACTATTCAGAATGGCAATCAGAAGTACTAGCCTCTTAATGAACCTCTGCAGTCTTCAGCAGTACATCTCAACAGTCTACTGTATTTGTCATCGGTAAAGACTCCTGGCAACAAGCAGAGCCTTCAGAGGCTGGCTGTACTTTAGCTACACTCTCCTTCTAAACAATGGCAACTCAATATAATGAGAAAAAATAAATAAATGCTAAAAAGAAACCAAAGTTTGTGTTTCTGGATTTCGTCTGCCCAACTGAGATCTCTATCTGTTAAGTAAGAAACCTAAGAAACAGCCGCATTCAAAATGGAGCCCTGAGTAACAACAGCCTTTAAAGAGCTCTAGTGTAAAAACACAGGCCACTGCCGTGCTCTGATTAACAGCACATCTAAACTCCATTTCCAACTGTGAAAGCACCTAGCCACTGAAAACTGATGTAAAGGTAAGAACACCTGATGCTCATAAATTATGTTTGCACACCTCATATCACAGTTAACTTATTAACATGTTTATTGTTAGTGCTCACAGTTGGTGCTTTGCAGTTTAAGTAACTGGACTAAGTTACTAAATAAATCACCCTCCACCAGTAGAGTTTTGGCACAATTCTCCAACGTCCTATTCCTACTGTGAGGATGGCAACAAGGAAAAGCAAGCACAGATTTCTAGAGACTAGATTCAGACACAACTGATGAAAGACAAGTCCAAGCTTCCCTAGGAACGCCCACTTTCAACCACACCAGCTCACTTACCTCTCCCATAGCTCTCCCTTCCAGAGCAAGTGCTTGAAAATCATGATTTAATTCATCCATAGAGCGTACCTAGTGTTCAGAATAGAAGGGGAAGCTTTACGTCAGCATTATGAAATTACATATATATTGTGCACAAATGAAGTCTTTTCTGTATTTACTTTAAGAAAGCAACACAGTAACAAAACTTAAGGGATTAAACATTCACTCACCTTTAACCATCAAGATTCAGAAATGATTCCTGTGTTACCCTATCTACTGCCTTCATTTTAAAAGCATGAAATACGCCCCATGACAAGAATGCTAGCTACTGTTCCCATGCTTTAATAAGCAGAGATCAGCACAATGGTGCTCAGTGGCGAGTCTCTGATCTATAACAGGGCTACCAGCACTCTTGGGTAACTCCAAGAGATCAAGCTGTAAACTGTAGAGTACCCCAACATCTATCTATAGAAGGCAGTCCCAGGAAGCCCCCAAATACCAAACAAGGGAGAAAGAAATAGCACATAACACAAGAAACCTTCCTCACATCTCACTAAAGCACATCTATAATATACAACCTACTTAAGCTTCCATTTCATCAGCTCCAACATCATTGCCTGCTAAGATGACCGGATTGGGTTGTTCTCACACTCACGCCTGCACGCACGCACGCACGCACGCACGCACGCGCACACAGACACTATAGTAAGATAACGTTAACAGTGCGGATAAACCCAGATGGTGCACTCAAAAGCAGCCGTCTCCACCATGCCACAAACGCACAGGTCAAAAAAAGTACAAGTTTTAAGTCACTGAGAGTTTCAAAACAGCAAAAGCCCTCTGCCATCTGCTGTCTTCTCAAATGTGACCAACAATCCATCTCTGCTTTCTGAAGCTAGAGACTCTGCCAGCCCAGGAAAAAATATTTTTAAAAGAAGGCATTTCTGCACACCTGAAAACAAGACTCCTGAAGCAGGAGCCTCCTAAACCTGCTGTCCTATTAGCCACCACCTTCACAGGGTTGGTAGACAATTTCTAGGAAGTAAATGTAAAGTTCAAGCTAGGGCTGAGCCAGGAGAAAGACAGAACTTAAAATCCAACTTAATAACCCAGGCATAGTACTGCACCCCTTTGATCCCAGCAGTCAGGAGGCAAAGGCATGGGATCTCTGAGTTTGCAGCCAGCCTGGTCTACAGAGCTAGTTCTGGGATAAAAAGGAAAAAAGAAAAAAGAAAAACTTTTAAGACTTAGAATGTTAGTTTGTCTCAATTGTCAATAGTGTATATAAAACTACAGTAGCACTATTGCTTTTCTATCACATACTTCAAAATCTGCAGGTGACAAACTGTTTATTAAGCAGTAACAACTTGGGAATGTTTGCTAAAAATATAAACGTAAAAAAGCTGGGTATCATCTAAATGATCCCAGCACTTAGAAGACTGAGGCAGGGAGATCACAAATTCAAGGCCAGCCTGAGCTTACCAAGTGTTCCTTGTAACACAAAGTGCAGAGCTGGCCCCTAGGTTAAGAGCACCTGTTGCTGTGATAAAGGCCTGGGACTGATTCCCAGCACTCAAGTGGTAGAGCTCACAACCATCTGGAAGTTTCAGGGATGCAACTCCCTCTCCTGACTTCCATGAGCACCAGAAACACATAGCACATATATACATGCAGGCAAAATACTAATACTCATAAAAATTTTCAAAATAAACTTAAAAACAAAAAAAACTACAGGCAGCACACTGGAAAGCACACTGGTCTATATCTTACTGTGTGATCTATCTTATATGAAAAAACACTAATTGGACCCTTAAAAAGAATACAAATACAGGTTTAGTCAGAACACTAGAACTCTTGTTCGTATTTCCCAAAGAAACTAGATGGAGGATTAGACAGGAAACAGGCTTTCAGCTTCCATGTCTCTTCCTTCTCCCTCTCTCTGCTCTCCATCCCTCCCAGGCCTCCTTTTACACCTCCTTTTATCAGTCCCTCCAGACCTCCCTGTTTCCAAGTGACCCACCTCACTATACTAAAATCTAATATTATCCTTTCCCTATCTATTGTCTTCTGCCTCCTATGCTGAAAAGGGGCTTCATTTCCTAAAGCTTGCTTTGATGGGATACCACAAACTCCATTTAAAATTTCACCTAGAGTTAACCAAAGCAAAAACAAAAGAAATATTCTCACAGATGTGTATTAACTATTCAGGAGGCTGTTTTATAAGAGTTTTAGATGATATGGTTACTGACATCAGGTAAGCTATCCATCCAAAAGGCTTCCTTTATAAACAAAAGAAACTGGAGGATAAAAATGTAGGCTATCCAAGTTTGACCTGGGGAAAAAAGCCTTTCCCACCATCAAGAGGAAAGGCTGGCTATACTTTATAGTCAGTAGCCAACCCTTCTTACCAAGACTGGACTTTCTTCCATGTTATTATTGTGCTCTCTACCTCCCTTTTCTTCAGAAACCTTTGACGGGCAGGTTATGTTAATGTCTTGCCTGGTAATTCCTCTTTTGTGTCTACTACATTTCTGTAAGATCTCCTGTCTTTTCACAAAAACACTTCTTCCTTTGTTGTGGCACTTGCCAGTATTACCTTTCTCCATCTGGGTTTCCCTGCTGCTGTCCAATGGCTACCTCCTCCCATCCAAACACCCTTTTAAAATATTTATCTGTATCTTATGCGTATGACTGTTTGCCTGCATGTACACTACATGCATATCTTGTGTTCCTGGAGTGCTGTGTGCTGCCATGTGGGTGCTGGGAACCACAAGGACAGCAGCATCCTAACTGCATCTCTGCAACCCAAACAACTCCTTCATCAGAGCACATGGAACTGACTTCGGAGCCTGGCCTGACCACACGCCTCTTCAGCCACCTCAGGACATCATCGGAGCCTGGCCTGACCACACGCCTCTTCAGCCACCTCAGGACATCATCACCCTTATGCTACCAACTTCCTTTCCTCTTCCAGAGTCCAAGATTTCCTTTTAAAAGGCCCAATACCCACCTTTTCTTCTAACAGGGAAGAACAGAGGCTGCCCCAACTAGCTCCACATTTTAACTCATTAATTTGTCACATAAGGTCTTGCAAAATTAAATTATAACAGGTAGAAGGCAAGAGAGAGCACGTCATAAAATAAAAAACCAAAGTACTATATTATAATTTGTGTGTGTGTGTGTGTGTGTGTGTGTGTGTGTGTGTGTGTGTGTAAAGTTTTCAAGACAGGGTTTCTCTGTGTAGAGCTGGGTTTGGCGGTACATGTCAGAAAGACAGATCTCTGAGTTCTGAGCCAGCCAGAGTTACATACTTAAGATTGTCTCAAAACTTAATATTAAAAAAAAAAATTCTCAAACACCTACTGCTGTGCACTCCACTTAACCATAACCACAACACTAACGCTGATCACAGCATAGCTCATCTCATCTGCATAGCTATGAGTAGCCTGTAGCTACTGCACAAACATGTCACAATCAACAGTGGAAACAAAATGTCCAATACTTAAGAGAGTATACAGTCTGGGCTAGAGAGATGATGGCTCAGTGGTCAAGAGCACTGGTTTTTCTTCTACAAGTCCTGAGTTCAATTCCCAGCAACCACATGGTGGCTCCCAACCATCTGTAATGGGATACAATGTTTTCCTGTGGCATACAGGTGTACATGCAGATAGCACTCATATACATTAAATAAATAAATAAATCTTTACAGAGAGACAGAGGGGGGAGGGAGAGAGGAAGGGAGGAGGGAGGGGAGAAAGGGGGGAGGGAGAAACCCAGTCAACAGTGCCTCACTGACTAGTCTGCGAAGTAGGCAGCCCTTCTTTCTCTATGCTTATCCGGAAGGTAAATTTTAGTCATCCCCAGAAGGAAGAAGGGGGACCAGGAAGTAGTATTGACTTCAATACTTCATTTCCATCATCAAAATATCATAAGTACCTATATTTCTTGATGTTATACAGCAGTTCATTCCTAGATTAAAACATTCCATCCTGAAAAAAGTCTTAACACAGAAAGCAAGCAACTCTGTTTCTAAAAGTCCCTGAAATTGACCAGCTTCATTATCCCCCACGAGTAAACAACAAAGATTGCTGAGTCACTCTCAGACAAACCAGGCAGAGAAGACTACTGAGACCACCCCAGCAAAGCAGCCAGCCAAGAGTTAGAGCCACCTGCAAAGGACACTTTCCAACTGCTGAGCTGTCCGCAGGGTGTCCAGCGAGCTCCAAGTTCCCAACTTTTGTGAGCTATCTATCACCCATGGCAATACAGCTGTCTAAGGTACTTCCGTTCCGGCAGTACCCCTTCACCCATCCATATTCCTGTTAAGCCTCAGTAAAACTCATTGGTTCACCAAGATGGACTTCGGTGGTATTCATATTTTGCTCTGTCCTAGGCTTCCTGTGTGGGGAGGAAGGGAGAGAGGGAGGGAGGGAGGAAGGGAGGGAGGGAGGACTGTGTCTCCCCAGAAAAGTCTATAACCCAACACTGGTCTGTCTGATTTTCTAAACTGTGACATTTCAATGTATACCCATTCTTTTCCCTTCTCAAGTCTGAGCAAATGTAACAAGTAAAACACCCATTCAGACACTGCCCCACCCACCCATGGCAGTCTTTTTTTAAGTTGTCATTGAAATAAAAAGAAAAGCTGTGGTGTTGAGCAATTTCGATCTCAGCGCTCTAGAGGAAGGGACAGGCGATCTCTGTAAGTTTAAGGACAGCCTGGTCTACACAGTGAGTTCCAAGACAGCCAAGACAGAGGAGACTCGCTGCCTCAAAAAAAAAAAAAAAAAAAAATCAAGAGGAAAGAAAAAAGAGGGGCAGACAGACAGACAAGGAAGTACTCTAAAATACTTGACAACTGTTCTGGACATTGTTTTGTATTGTTTCTGATTCTCCCCACTCTCTGGCTGATCTGGCCTAAAGCAGAAGTGAAAGAAAGGGGTGGGGAAGAGACACGACAGGATGGACTAAAGCCACAAGAGAACTCTAAAATTTTTAAAAGTTAATGATCCACTCATAAATACATTTCATAAATTGTAATTTCTTTCATTTAAATACACCACAAAATACAAACCCCTGCAGTCACTGGAACCACAGAATAATAAAACACACACAGGTGAGCCCTGTGCTGAGGGCATGAATGGACCTCAACAGTTATCCTAGTAGTTGATGGGTTCGATCCTCGGCACCACTTAGAGAGACAGGCCTGGAGAACATTCTAATTAAAGCTTGCTGGCATTCCAGCCCTCAGATTATTATCCCTCTGGTGCAAGTTTGTCCAGTCCTCTGCTGCAGGTACAAAACAGATAAAACTCAGACAAAACAGATATCACTACTCAGTACTCACTAACCTGTACTAGAAATTTCTTTTGAGAACGAATTTGTTTAGTTATACATGTACTTAGAAAAAAGCCAATTAACTTGACACTTTTTTAAACGCCTGTCAAGAAAGAGCAACTTCAGGGCCTGAGAGATAAATTAGTGGTTAGGAGCACTTGCTGCTCTTCCAGCCCACATGGCAGCTCTAGTTCCAGGAGATCCAATGTCCACTTCTGGTCTCAACGAGCCCTGCATCCTTAATTGTATACAGGCTCACATGCACGGCTCACGTAAGATACTCATATACATAAGATAATAAAATAATTTTTTTTTTAAAAAAAGAATAACTTCTTGCTTCCCCCACCTGTGACCTCCCCCTTAAGTAACTAATCCCATAAATCCAGGGGTGGCAGACACCTTTAATCTAAAGCAGAAGCAGGTCTGGTCTAACACAGTGACCACAGTGTTTGGGGACAGCCAGGGATACACAAATTTCACAAATTACAGCTAGAAACAGACATGACTGGTACTGCCAGGAGAATGGCTCCCATTTCCCCCTTGGAGTGATCTCTGAACAGCTAGCTGAATTGAAAGCTGAACCATCTACAGAAATATCTGTTCCTTCAAAAACTACAGTTAGTCTAAATAGCTCCAAGAGAGCAAATAGGAGTGGTAAGAAAGCAGGAACTGTACCCTAGAGGCAGCTTCTGTCAAATGGCTCTTCTCTTGCCTCACAGGAAACCAGTAGGCTTTACTGGCTTTTCTAGGAATCTGACAATAACTTTATGAATTTTATCAATATCCATATTACTTGACCTGCTAAACTACCTTCCAAGAATTTAAATCCTAAGCAAATAACCAGAATATGGGCAAAGATTTTTAAAATATTTATTTATTTATTTATTTATTTATTTATTTATTATATGTAAGTAGCTGTCTTCAGATACTTTTTCTTCTCGCTCCAGCCCCGCTCACTGTATCGGTCTTCAGACACCCCAGTAGAGAGCATCAGATCTCATTACAGATGGTTGTGAGCCACCATGTGGTTGCTGGGATTTGAACTCAGGACCTTCGGAAAAGCAGTCAGTGCTCCTAACTGTTGAACCATCTTTCCAGCCCAATTGGCAAAGATTTATCGACAAAGATTTCAAATTTCATATTATAATGGGGAAAGCAGCAAAGAGCTAAAAAACAGAAGTTATTAAATACCACGTGTGTTTTAAAGTTTGGGGTTTTTGGGTTTTTTATTTTGTTTTGTTTTGGTTTCGTTTTGTTTTTCAATACAGGGCTTCTTTGTGTAGCTTTAGCTGTCCTGGATATGGATCTCACAGAGAATGCCTGCTTCTGCCTCCTCAGTGTGTGTACCACCACAGCAGAATTTAAAGAATTTGATACAGCTATTTAAAATGTCTACATGTTTTATGGTATGAGTGTTTGACTCCACTTGTGCCTGTGCACTGTGTGCCTGCTGCTTGTGGAGGTAGTCGAGGCTGTCAGACCCTTTGGAACTGGAGCTATACAGTTGTCAACTGTCAGGCAGGTGTCGGAACTGAACATGGGTGTGCTATAGGGGCAGCATGTACTTTTATTAAGTTCTGAACTACCACTTTGGCACCCTAAAGCATGTCTAAAGACAAAGTGCCACCCGAAACACAGCACATCTAAGTATTAGACCCAAATGTAAATAAACAGCTCAATCAGTAAAAGCCTGAGGACCTGATTTGATCCAGGCAACCTAGGGTGAAGAGAGAACTGGCTCCTGAGTACTGTCCTCTGACCTCCTGAGCCCATACTCAACACATATACATCATACAGACACACACTAATAAAACAAAACATAAAACTGGTAGCTGGATACCTGGGTAGCCGAGCATAGCATACACATGCACTCCCAGCTCAAAAGTATAGGGGCTAGAGAGATGGCTCAATGGTTAAGAGCACAAACTGACTGCTCTTCCAGAGGACCCAAGTTCAATTCCCAGCATAAATGTTAGGATGCTTATAAGCACCTGTAGCTGCTTATCCAGCTCCAAGAGTTAAACATCTCTGGCTTCTGTAGGAACCTTCCCACACATGCACATAACTCACTCACACACAGATGCAAGCATAATGAGAAAAGGGAGGACCACAAGTTCTGGTCCGTATGGGCATTGAGTTACTGTCTTTTGCAGTGAGAATTCTGAAATGGATGGATAGATAGATAGATAGATAGATAGATAATGATAGAGCGCTTTTGTCTTAATCCCAGGTGTAGGGATGGTGGGGATGCTTCAGACTGTCCACAGCAGCTGTCCATGATTTGCCTCATGCTCTTAACAGAAGCATGGTTTTGCCGGTTGCAGATAATTTCTGCGATTGTGTGACATTTGGAATTCTGGGATCTTTTCAGAGGCTATATAACTGTGAGGGCCCCAAGAGGTGGGGGTGAATAGTTGTTGGTCATTTAGGAAGGCTGGCTGCAGTTAGTAGCTGTGGTCAAAGAAGAAACTAAAGGAAAGAAATTAGAATCAAGGACTTTCCTAATTCCTCTCTTGCTTCTATCCTTGTTTCTCCCCTGTCTAGTGTTAGGGGGTGAAACAGGAAAGGTATGATAAATGCGGGGGGAAGAAGAACCGACAAAGTAGCAACAATCAGCTATATGTCTTATTATTCTATGCTGTAAGGGACACTTATATTACATATTAAAAAGGAAAGCACTTAGTTAGGAGCTTCCTTACAGTTATTCTCATCCAAACCACTACAGTTATAGACCAGCACTGACTACACAGCAAGACTTTTGATAAGGAAGAGGGCTGGAGAGAGATGGCTCAACAGTTAAGTGTCCTTGTTCTTGCAGAGACCCAGGTATATGTCCAGCACACACATCTAAGTAATATATGGCAACTCACAAGCATCCATAGTTCTAGATCCAGGGGATCAGATGCTCTGTTTTTTGTTCATGTTTGTTTCTGGTGGGTTTTGGTTTTTTGTTTTGTTTTTGTTTTTTTCAAGACAGAATTTCACTCTGTAGCCACTGGCAGTCCTGGGACTGAGATCCACCTGCCTCTGCCTCCCAAGTACTGGGATTAAAGGCATGCACCACCACTACCGAGTTGTAGAACTATTTCCTAATAAGGAATGGAGACAAGGTCAGATAACTGACAAGAAATTTTTAAAAATTAGGTATGAGATGGCTGTGGGCAGTTTCCACAGACAGCAAGCACAGAAGCAGAGACAGATCAATCTTCAATGCCATCATGACAGATGTTATAATAGCTCCTTTATTACATCCTTTACTACTGCTTGTTGCTTAGTTCTCAAAGAACTATTATGAATGAAATTTTCTCCCTAACTTTTATGAAACAAAGCAAAAAAAGAAAGAAAAAAAAAAGGCAAATTAAACCCTCCTCGCTCAGTTATACAGGCAGGCCAGCTCCAGAACCTGGTGGGGCTCATCTTTAATCCCAGAACTCGGGAGGCAGAGACAGGCAGAGACAGGCAGGTCTCTATATTCAAAACCCTCCTAGTCTACAGAGCAAGTTCCAGGTCAGCTAAAGCTAATAGAGAAACCCTATCTGGAACAAATAAAAATAAGAACTAAGGCCAAGCATGTGGTGATGAATATCTCAATAACAACAACAGTACGCAGGAGATAGAGACACGCAGGTGTGGAGAGAGCTTAGTGCGGCTTCAAGGATATTGGCAAGAATTTGACATTGGGCTAGGACAAGGAAGTAGGCTCAAAATCTTGATAAGTCCCTCAATACTATGGGACCTTTGTTTATGCCTTGATTGTTCCTTGACTCTGTCTTTGACCCAGGACTGACCCTATTTTTGCATGTACCTAGAATGGTATAAAAGCAGACTGAGAAAAAGCATACCTGCCTCAGCACTCTCTGGGACCACACTGTAACGCTGTCTAGTTGTCGTTTCCTTCTTTAATCCTCACTCCTTCCCTCAAGACCCTTTTGGCTGACTGAGCTGTCTTGGTCAGATGGTTCCTCAACTGTGGAGCACAAGTACAGTGAAGGGTACAGTGAAGGACACTGCGAGAAAAGGAAGAATGTGCAAAGGGAAATATAAAAAAATTGGACCAATGGTTGAGTAAACCATGTAAAAATGGGACAGGGTAATGGTAGAATGCTTTCTCTGTGTGTGTGTGTGTGTGTGTGTGTGTGTGTGTGTGTGTGTGATAATTCTCATAGATGCTTTTAGTTTTTAGGCCCTGAGTAGAGATAGTTTAGACCCTGGAACTGAGAGGGAGAATGGGTTTCAGAAAAGCCTGTCTGAGGATGCTTGGGCAAAAGAGAAAAAAAAGAAAAGTAAGCCGTTCCAGAGCTCTCCTAGGGTTAGGAGGAGGTTGAGAGACATGCTGTTTCCTCTCTGGCTCCCACTGGGGAATGTCTAGTCCTGGTTCTGGGTCCCTCTGGTAAACATCTGGTTCTCTCCCCCTCTCTCTTGTGTGCCCTTGGCATGCCAGTCTGTCCATGTCTGTCAGTTTATGTCTATGGTTTCGCTGCTTGATTGTAGCTCTGTGTTTCATTTTCAAAAGAAAAAATGGTTAAAGCTTGATCTGCTGGCTGTTCACCCCTTCATTTAGTTTTTAACTAATTTCAAGGACTTCGTTATTTAAAAAAAAAAAAAAAATACTTTCAATTGGCACAATAAAAAATGGTAACTTAAGTCGGGCAGTGGTGGCGCACGCCTTTAATCCCAGCACTTGGGAGGCAGAGGCAGGTGGATTTCTGAGTTCGAGGCCAGCCTGGTCTACAGAGTGAGTTCCAGGACAGCCAAGGCTACACAAAGAAACCCTGTCTCGAAAAAAAAAAAAAAAAAAAAAAAAAAAAACTGGTAAGTTGCCCTGCATCTGTAGCTAGGAGTCTAGTGCAGCTAAAAAAGCCCTGCCAGGGGTTGATTGTCTGTATAAGCCTCTCTTAAAGGGGCCAGCAGCTTCTCGGCTTCTCTGGATAGGAAGCTGATGGGCTGTTTCTCCTACAAATATCTGTGACTGTGATTATTGGGTTCTGCAGGTGACAAGGTGCACCTCCCTTGAAATTACAGCTAGAAAAAGTAAGAAAATTTTGTCCATCTAAATATATAAGATGGGTGTGACCACTTCATGTTTGGTTTTGACTGTTCTGTATGTCTGGGTTATAGATTATTGGCTTATAAGTTACTGGGCATTGTTAAAAATTTGTAATGTTGGCTTCAAGTAACTTAGGGTGGAGAGGTAGCTCAGTGGTTAAGAGCACTGACTATTCTTTCTTATAGAGGTCTTGAGTTCAATTCCCAGCAACCACATGGTGGCTCACAACCATCTGTAATAGGATCTGATGCCCTCTTCTGGTGTGTCTGAAGACCATTATAGTGTACTCATATACATAAAATACATTTTTAAAAATCTAAAAAAAAAAACCAAAAAACTGGTACCTCAGCATTGGAGTCATTTTGGACCATAACACATAGCATATCTCTAAACTGGAATAACATTTTACATAATTCCTGTCCTAGAAAAAAAACTTATAAAAGATAGGATTTAAAACAATGTTTCTTTAATACAGTATTAAAAGCTGCACCATCATGCATTCATATACAAAAATTGGCAGCCAAACTTTTAACATGAAAGTAATGCACTTGGTATTGTAGAGATTGGGCAGCCAGGGTTTCTCTGTATAGCCCTGGCTGTCCTGGAACTCACTCTGTAGACCAGGTTGGCCTCGAACTCAGAAATCGGCCTGTCTCTGCCTCCCAAGTGCTGGGATTAAAGGCATGTGCCACCACTGCCCGGCAGCAGCCAAACTTTTTAACATGAAAGTAATGCACTTGGTATTGTAGAGACTGGACTATTTACACTGTTAAAAACTGGTTTTGCCTTCCAAAATTATGGTTATGCTCTGTTATTGCAAAAGAAACTTTTTTTAAAGATTTATTTATTTAATGTGAATACATTGCTGTCTTTAGACACACCAGGAGAGGGCATCAGATCCTATTACAGATGGTTGTGAGCCACCATGTGGTTGCTGGGAATTGAACTCAGGACCTCTGGAAGAGCAGTCAGTGCTCTTAACCACTGGGCCATCTCTCCAGCCCCCAAAAGAAACTTAAAAATTATAGTTAAGTATATACAAAGCTAATGGAACATTGGCAGTTTACAATTCAACCACAAGAGCCTGATGAAATACTTATTCCTTATTCCAAACGTCAATTAAATTGGTTACTGCAGAATATTGGTTTTGGCCTATTGCATGTGCAAACTTTTTAGGCAAAATTGATAATCATTATCCAAAAGATAAGTTACAATTTGCCTCTATGCATGCTTTTGTATTTCCTGTAAATTTGAGCATACAGCCCGTAGAGAATGTGCTTACTGTATTTACAGATGTCGCATCTGATGGGAAGGCAGCTTCTATAATTGGATCACATGTTTATTCTCTTGAGTCACCTCCCACCCCCGCCCAATTTAGCTCAGAGAACTGAATTACACACTGTAGCACTGTTTATGAAATGTTGGGGGAAAAAAAAATCAAGCTTTTAATGTGTATACTGATAGCCAATATATAGCTCATGGCTTACAATTGCTTGAAACGGTTCCTTTTTTTAGATACTGCTAATTCTCAAATTTTGCAATTATTTATGCAAATACAACTCAATTTAAGAGAACACGCTGTTCCCTACTTTTTAGGACATTTTAGAGCTCATACTACCTGGCAGTGGTGGCGCACACCTTTAATCCCAGCACTTGGGAGGCAGAGGCAGGCGGATTTCTGAGTTCAAGGCCAGTCTGGTTTACAGAGTTCCAGGACAGCCAGGGCTATACAGAGAAACCCTGTGTGTGTTTGGGGGGGGGGGGGGGGGGGGAGAAGAGCTCATACTAGATTGCCGAGACACCTTAGTGAGGGCAATGCTACAGCATAGACAGGCCAATGGCATGGTCCCAATCTGATATTAATATGGGGAAGAGGGCATATTTGTGTTCCCCACCCCCAAACCCTCACAGGATGCCAGAGCAATTGGTGAGATATGCTGATTGATGCTGGGACTAAGAATAATGCTGTGATTTTGCTGAGTGCCCCAACAATGGTGACAGGGAAGCTGTATTGAGCCTATGTTCTTGATACACCACTGATACATCTGGTGTGGTCCAGACCAGAGATTCTTGTGACCAGTAATAATACGCAACTTCTTGGATCTCCTTGTACAAGGGAGTAAACTTATATAATAAGACCAAGACTTTCAATGCATTTGGTGATGGGATTCCTGTTTGCTTTGTGAAGAATAGTATGAATGATGGGTACTCATATTTGGAAGACAAACATCTTACGAGCATAAAGATGGGCATGAAAAAGTACTATGAGGGATCTGCGTCTGACCCTCATGAGATATGACCTTGTGGATCTGAACCCACAGAGAATGTGGAACAGGTATTTAACAAAATGGTTAGATGGAACCCCGATGCGGTTTAATGTTCCCAATGATATGTGAATTAATGATTGGGCAGGGAATCAGTCAAACATTGGACAAAAGGAGACATCCATAGGTCTTTGGCAATCAGAAGCAGGCCAGCCATTTCCAACGGCATATTTGGAAGTTATCTGCAGCTCTCTATCAAGTTACATTAGCAACAGAAAAAATTGGGACAGGATCTGGATTTCAAACAAATGATAGTGCATGTGTTAAAGCTCCTAATCTTTTATTAATAGGCTATGTTAAATTTTTGTTTCTTCTATGGCATTTAATGTAAATTGCACTGATTGTACACTTTCTAATTGTATTAGAGTACTGAAATCTAGCATGTCTGGTATGGTGGTCTATCAACCAGCTTTTGTTTTATTGCCTGTGAGTATCACAGGACCTTGTATTCTGAAAAACAGCTTACAAATATTGGTGAGTCAGGCTTTAAGCAGAAGCAAGAGGGTCGAGGGTTTGATTATTGCTGGCATAGCAGCTTTGGTTACATTAATAGCTACCGTCACTGCTTCTGCAATTGCTTTGATGCAAGAAGTTAAAACAGCTACTTTTGTTAATCATTTAGCAGAAAATGTTACTAAGATTTAGATAGAGGTTTGGAACAATGAATTGATGCTCTTTATGATACTATTAAAATTAGAGAGGAGGTTCAAAATTTAGGAGTAAGAAGCCATCTCTAGTGTCACACTCAATACCAATGGATTTGTTCACCTCTAAAACTTACAATGACAGCCACTATAACAGAAAGAAAATTCAAAGACACTTGCAAGGTATTTGGCATAATTCTAACACCTCTCTGGATATTATAACTTTGCATAATGAGATTGTGAATTTAAAGAATACTGTTCCACTGGGTTTTTATGCTGCAGATACTGCTGATAAAATTATTCATGGCTTAAGGTCAGTATGTCCATCTTGGTCAGGCTTCAAGAATGGCTTATACAGCTTGATCATTTTGGCCCTTCTTGTCCTGGCAATACTTTTTTATTCCTGCCCATTGTGATAAAACTTACCTTTAACAGCTTCAGCATGTTGGTGGCCAAAATACATGCTTTGAAACTAAAACAGGCTGGTAGTCAATGAGTCTGCACAGAGCCTTACCAACCTAAGACAGATATGCACTGCTTTGGCTAATGCATACTCAATGATGGGTAATGAAGACATTCTTGTCAGAACAGCCTAAGACAGTCTTGTCTATGAAATAAAAGAGGGGGAGATGTGGAGAGCTCTTGGTGCTGCTTCAAGGATATTGACAAGAATTTGACATTGGGCTAGGACAAGGAAGTAGGTTCAAGATCTTGATAAGTCCCTGAATACCTTGGGACCTTTGTTTATGCCTTGTTTGTTCCTTGACCTAGAACTGACCCTATTTTTGCAATGTGCCTAGAATGGTATAAAAGCAGACTAAAAAATGTAAACCCACCTCAGCACTTGCTGGGGTCATACTGTTGTCTAATTCTTTCTTTACTCTTCATTCCCTCCCTCAACCCTGTTGACTAACTAAGCTGGAAGCCCTATCTGATACAAACAAAATTAAAAATTAAGGCCAAGCACGGTGGTGATGCATGTCTTAATAACAGCCAGACTGGTCTTCATACTTGTAGTGAGTTTACGGCAATTGTGGGCTGCATAATGAAACCCTATCTCAAAATAAAAAATCCAAAGAAAATAAAATTTTTAAATGGGAAGGAGGAGCAGAGCTCATTTTATTATTTATTTTATTATGTCTATGGGCATTTGCCTGGGCATTTGCCTGCACATGTCTACCCGCCACACACATGCTTCCCTGGAAACCAGAAAATATGCCCTGGAACTGGAATTACAGACAATTGTGAGGCACCATGTGGGTACTGGATATTGAATCTAGGTCCCTGCAAGAGCAGTGTTCTTAATCACTAAGCCTATCTCAAACCTTAAAACTCAGTACAACCCTTTTAAGTGTGTGTGTGTGATTCTGCC
This sequence comes from Rhynchomys soricoides, assembly GCA_019843965.1. Taxonomy (NCBI): domain Eukaryota; kingdom Metazoa; phylum Chordata; class Mammalia; order Rodentia; family Muridae; genus Rhynchomys; species Rhynchomys soricoides. The sequence continues at coordinate 640,379 of JADRCH010000213.1, read as the reverse complement.
TTTTAAAAAAACTTAGGTCTCTCAAGGCCTATGAGATGGTTCAATGATAAAGGTGCTAGTTGCAAATCTTGACAACCTGAATTCCATCCCTGGCACTCGCTGCAGGAGAGAATTAACTACTGAAAGTTGTCCTCTGACCTCTCCACTTATGCTGTGTGGAATGTGAGTCCTCAGCTCCATAAAAACAAAATAAATCAGAAGGCAATTAAACAAATGTAAATGCCCAGTATGACATATTTGGGGCCCAGGCAGTGGTGGCGCACGCCTTTAATCCCAGCATTTGAGAGGCAGAGGCAGGTGGATTTCTGAGTTTGAAGCCAGCCTGGTCTACAGAGTGAGTTCCAGGACAGCCACGGCTATACAGAGAAATGCTGTCTTGAAAAACAAACAAACAAAAAAACTAGAAGTAAAAATATCACCTTACTAAAAAAAAAAAAGGGGGGGGGGATATGGGATATGGGGACACACCTGTAATTCCATCTATAGAAGACTAGGTAGGACAAGATTACAAAACCAAGTTAGCCTGGACCACATGTAAAACCATGTCTCAAGTAAATTGGGTAAACCAGACACAAGGTAGTGAATGCCTTTAATCCCACGAAGGCAGAGAAAGGTGGATTTCGGTGAGTTTAAAGTTACCCTGGTCTATAGTTTCCAGGCCAGAATTACAAGTTGAGATCCTGTCTCAAAAAGCAAGATAAAAGGAAGAAAAAGAAAAACAAACAAACAAACAAACAAAAACCCCACAAGAGATATAGTATTAATGGGCTGCATTACTTTCCCATCCTAAAAAAGTGAGGGAAAATTCAAATTACATTAAGTCCCATACATTTTCTAAAATGAGGCATAATTTATTGCCTTGGTCAGTGCTCTATTGCTGTGAAGAAAACACCATGACCACAGCAACTCTTATAAAGGAAAGCATTTAACTGAGGCTTGTGTATAGCTTAGGAGGTCTGTTACAGCTGGGAGCAGAGCAGCACACAGGCAGACAGTTCTGGAGAAGTTATCTGAGAGTTCTACACCACGATCAGCAGGGAGCAGGAAGACTCTGGGCTTGGCTTGGACTTTTGAATAAAACCACAGCTCCTAATCCTTTCAAATAGATTTGAACTTCTGGTCACCCAGGAGTGGTACTATGAACCTATGGGGGCCATTCCCATTCAAACTGCCAACAACCAATAGCTATCCACATAGATATTTTATTTTGTTTTCACTTACTTCAAGGATACTGTCTCACTTCTCACCTACCTAAGACTGGTCTCAAACTCACAGCAATCCTTTACCAGCCTTCTTTGAGCGTTGAGGTTATAGGAATGCATTTTAAATATTTAGCCGGGCAGTGGTGGCACACGTCTTTAGTCCCAGCACTTGGGAGGCAGAGGCAGGCGGATTTCTGAGTTTAAGGCCAGCCTGGTCTACAGAGTGAGTTCCAGGACAACCAGGGCTACACAGAGAAACCCTGTCTCGAAAAACCAAAACAAACAAAAATTCAAGTATTTTATAAAACAAAACATTTTTATTACATTATGGTTTATTTATTTTCTGTGCATAGGACAGAGGACTCCTAAATGCCACAGTATAAATGTGAAGGTCAGAGAACAACTTTCTTTTTTGTTTTAAAGCTTTATTATTTTATGTATATGAATACACTGGAGCTCATCTTCAGACACACCAGAAGAGGGCATCACTACAGATGGTTGCGAGCCACCATGTGGTTGCTGGGAATTGAACTCAGGACCTCTGTAAGAGTAGCCAGTGCTCTTAACCACTGAGCCATCTCTCCAGCCCCAGAGAACAACTTTCAGGAATAAATTCCCTCCTACAGTGAGTGCCAGGGATAGAATTCAGATTGCCAAGCTTGGCAACAAGTTTTTTAAAAGGCACAAATCAGAGAACACACAACACTTTAAGGTTCTTCAATACAGCTTTTTCAAAGTATGCTCACTGTTCTTTCAAGTCCAAACCATCTCAGTATTCAAGACCCTACACTCGATTTCACCTCACAAGTTTATCAAGTTAAAATGACATCTTAATACTCTTGAAAATAAAACACTCCACTCAATACATCTCCTCAATGTGCCATGATGGCATAATGTCTGCATTCATCAATTATATACTATTTACCAGGTGCTAGAAATAAAAGGCTTCAAAAGACTTCTTTGAGAAAGTACTGGTTCTTAACTAATGAGCACATAAGGATTGAGGGAGGCGGAAAACGTACATGAATGACAACTCAGCACTGGAGATTCTGAGTCCATCACTTGTTTACTGAAACAGCATGGTAACATTCAATGGACACATAGGAAACACTCAACCATTGCTAAATGCTTTAACCAAGTACCACAGTGGCACAACAGTATCCAACTCTGGAAGAAAGAAGCTAGCAACGGCAACTAGAAATGAAGGTACTTTTAACAAAAGCTTAAAGGTTCATGTATAGTGAGAATTTAAAACCTAGTAATTTTACATAAATGTTTTTGTTTTAATCTGAGGTGTGGGATATGGAGCTGTTTCAGAGTGTTCAGAGCCACTACCTATGATTGTCTCCTGCTCTATGAGGGACATAATTTTTGCCCACTGCAGACAGTTTATGTTTAGAAATCTGGGGACTTGAGAACAAATGAATCTGAGAGCCCTGAGATGGCATGCGGCAGTAGAGGCTGCTCCATGTGCTATTGGTGGATGGAGACATCTTGGTGGAGATAGGACTTGCCCCAAGGAACCCAGCAGGAAGTAGTCTAGAGGTTTATCCTCCCTTTCCCCTCTAACCTTCTTTCTCTCCTACCTGGTGTTGGGGATTTGGAAAGGATTGGGGAGACAAGGGTTAGTTTGCCAATACTCACGTATTTGACCAGATGGCCCCTAGTTGGTGGCAGTTTGGGAATCTAGGAGGTGTATTACTAAAGGAAAAATGTCACTGGGGGCTGGCTTTGTGGTTTCAAGTCTAATGCCATCCCCTCTGCTCACTTTCCCTGGCTGTGGTTCAAGATATGATCTCTCAGATTCCTGCTTTGATTGCCATGGCTGCCTGCCATAATGATGATGGACCACTAGCCCAAATAAACCCTTACTTCTTTCTATTAAGTTGCCTTGGTCCTGGTATTTTTACCAAAGCAACAGAAAATAACTATTATTCTCTACCACAACATACCAGAGAAACCCTCATATAATTTATGTTTACTACTGCACTACTCACAACAGCCAAGGCAGAAAAGCCTAGAAGTAAACTGACAGATGAGTGGAGAAGGAATATATGGCACAAGCTAGGTGTGACTATACATAACTGTGATCTCAGCACTTACAAGAAAGAAGCAGAAGGACCAGAGTTTAAGGTCATACTTGGTTACATACATAGTTTGAGTTTAATTTAGCCTTTGGTGAAAGAGGAATAGGAAGGTGGGATATACACATAACTGTATCTTATCAGCTGAAAGAAAACATGTTTTCTCTCACATGCAACATCTGGATTTAACTTTCTTTTCCCAAGACAGAGTTCCTGTGTGACCCTAGCAGACCTGGGACTTGCTCTGTAGATCAGACTGGTCTCAAAGACTCATAGAAATCTACCTGCCTCTGACTCCCTGGGATTAAAAGTATATGCCACCACTGCCCAGCTTATTTTATGTAGAAATACATGTAAAACCTTAAAATAGGATTGTGAAAGATTAAAGAAGTTCTAGAGCAGGAAGAGAATGATGATCCTATGTCACAAGAAAGCAAACTGAGGAGGAAGGGCAGGGAGCAAAGAACAAAATATAATGATATATAGTGTGTGGAAATTTAAGAATAAAAAATAGAAGGTAGCTTAAAAAGAGAAAACTACAAAATGAGAAATGTATTCTGAATCTAGTGTCATTGAACACTGGGAGGCAGGCAGAATTCTGAGTTCTAGGATAGCCAGGATTACAACTAGACCCTGTCTCAAAATATAAGGAATTCATTCAAGTCATTCATTCATTAAATATCATGTGAAAGAACTGCACAAATGATATTTTAAAATGTATATTTTGACAAAGTTATAGATTCAGTACAACTACAGTGAAGACAATGAAAAAAGCAGAGGGGTGACCTGCACCTGTTATACTGTTTCGAAGGGAAGTTGAAGTTACCCTAAATTCAAAAGAAAACAAAAAGCAATTGGCCCGGCTAAGAGGCACACTCTTGTAATCCCAGCACTAAGAAGAAGTGGCACAGTGTGAAGCCAGCCTAGGCCACATAGTAAGACCCAGACTATCAGAGGCTAGTTACAAAGCCAAACCCTATCCTTAAAAAATGGTAATAACCATAGGGCTAAAAGCACAGCTCAGCTGGTAGAGTGCTTGGACGTAGGTAGGAAGTCCTGGGGTTAAGCCTCAGTAACACACAAACTGGGTACTGGGGGTAGATCCCTGTACCTGAGCGCTTGGGAGATGGTAACATAAGGAACAAACGCTTAACTGCTATACCTTGAGATGGAGTCCAGTCTGGGATCCAAGATACCCTGTTCTCAAAAAAAAAAAAGTGAGGGCTGCAGAGATGGCTCAGCAGTTAAGAGCACTGACTGCTCTTCCAGAGGTCTTGAGTTCGATTCCCAGCAACCACATGGTAGCTCACAACCATCTGTAATGGGATCTGATGCCCTCTTCTGGTGTGTCTGACAGCTACAATGTATTCTCATAAATAAAATAAATAAATCTTTTTTAAAAAATGTTTTTTTTAAAAAAAAGCCAGAACCTTTTCTGCTTTGTAAAAAAAAAAAAACAAACCTCTATTCTGCAGTAGCATTAAGAAAAAAAAAAAAAAAAAAGCCAGAGGCTGGAGCTGGCTTAGCAGACTACAATACTTGCAGCTAGCTCTTTTATAGGACCTGAGTTTGGTTGCCAGCACCCACATCAGGTGGCTCACCTGTGACTCCAGCTCCAGGGGATCTGATGACCTCCCCTGGCCTCCTCAGGCACCTGCAGGCATGTGACCACACACATACATATATATAAACAATAAAACCGCAGAAGTAGCTCAGCAGTTAAGAGCACTTACTGCTCTTGTAGAGGACCCAGGTTCTGCTCCTAGCACTCACACAGCAGCTGCCCATACCACCTGTCACTCACGTTCCATAGGCTCCGAGACTCTTCTGGCTTCCACAAGTATGCATATACACGTGCAGGCAAACATTACACACAAAATACATCTTTAAAAGGGGAAAAAGAAAAGCAACATCAGACAAGAATGTCAGTACAAGCTAGTGATCCCAACACTAAGGAAAGCACAGGCCAAATAGGTCTGCATATAAGTTTTAGGCCTGACAGGCTTACAGACAGATGCTGTGTTTAAAAATCTAAAGACAAAAAAATGTGTGGCATGAGGCTGGGATAGAGAGATGTTCAGCTCCATTTCTAAAAAGTCGTTTGTTGTTTAATATAGGCTTGTGTTTTCGAAAAGTAGCTGCCCCACAATAAAATACAATGGGTCTACAACAACTGGGTCCTATAGAAAGTAGGTCAACTGTGAGATTTACATGAGAACCACATTTCTCCACCGTTTTCTCATTCATAAAAACTTACATACAGGGCTGGGCTATGTTCAGTGATAGCACTGGCCTGGATACAAGAGGCTGCCAGGCTCTACCCATACCACCACCATGAATCAATCATTCAATAAATGGCCTGTACGAAATCATTGGAGGTTCTCACCATGTAAGAATAAAACTGCCAGCCGAGGTGGGAGGGGAGGGGGGAGGAGCAGCAGCAGCCTTTAATTAATCCCAGCACTCAGGAGGCAGAAGCTGGCAGATCTCTAGGAGTTCCAGGCCAGCCTGGTCTACAGAGCAAGTCCCAGGACAGCCGGGATTTCACAGAGAAACCCTGTCTGGAGAAAAAGGGAAAAAAATAACACTAAAAACCCTGCCATCTCAGAGGTGGTAGTGCACACCTTTAATACCTGCATAGGGAGGTAGAGGGAAACCTCTGAGTTTTGAGGTCTACGAGTAAATTCCAGCACAGCCAGAGCTACACAGAATATTATAAAACAGGGGGTGCGGGGTGGGGGGTGGGGGGTGGGAGCGCTCTATAGGTAAAGGTACTAGCCTGGCAGGCATGAGATGAGGACCTGTTTTTAATTCCAAGAACCCAGGTAAAGCTGGTGCAGGGTTCTAATCCCAGTGTTCTTAGGACAAGATGGAAGGCAAATAAACAAACAAGCTTGCGGACCAGCTAGCCTGACATATCAGTACAACAGGGATTCATAAATGGAAGGAGAGAACTAACAGCCAAGAATCCTCTCTCCGGCTTCCATACACACACCACTGCATTACAAGTCCACATTCACACAACACACTCATAAATTCTTAGATAAAATTGGGAAATAATAAATGGCAAGAAACCAAATTATCAGTAACCTCTACCACCTACCTACATAAATATAACAAATTTTGTGATATTTCCTCCTTGTCCTTAATCCATGTATAGCACGCAATAGATACAGAGTTTAAAGGCTCTCTCTCTGTCTCTTTTTGAGACAGGGTCTCTCACTATATACCTCTGATTGTCCTGTAACTCACTATGTAGACCAGGCTTGCCTGGAACTCAAGAGATCTGCCTGTCTCTGCCTCCTATTGGGATTAAAGGTGGGCTCCACCATGTCCAACTAAAAAGCCTATTTTCTAGGAAATAAACTAACAATTGAAGGAAATAGATCTGCCAATTACTCTTGGGACAGTTTTCGATAACCCAAATATACACAGGCCTACCCAACTTGGCACAGACCCACTGAAATTACTATTCAAAACCATTTTGTACTTTTCTCTTCCCTTCATGAAACAAAGTTTCTTCAGAGGAAAGACATAAGCAAATTCATTGTCTGCATTTTCCAAGACTTCTGACTCTAAATAATGTCTCCCTAACATTTACAACTGTGGGAAAACACAAATTTGAATTAATAAACTCTTTAGTAGATTAAAGAACATTTTGTAATTATCAGCAGGGGCTGAAGAGATGGTTCAGCAATTAAAAATCACTGGTTGTTCTTCCAGGAGTCAAGTCCAATTCCTAGCACCCACATGGCAGCTCACAACCACCTGTAATTCCAGTTCCAGGGGACCCACCATCCTCTCCTGGCCTCTATGGACACCACACACCCATAAAGTTTTCATACATATACACAGGCAAATATATCTTTAAAATAAATATGTCTTAAGAAAGAATTGGTGATCCTGAAAGCACCAACAACTCCCCTGCAAAGATGAGTCCAAACCCACGTTACTCAAAAAGCAGCCACTGTTAAACTCCATCCCCAGACTCTGGCTGAGTCTTTCACACACTGGACTAAGCTAAAAAAGGTAGTCACGGAGAACCACAGACTGTATCCAATGTAAAATTATGAACAGGCCACCCACAGACTAGAGTAGGCTGGTGGTTACCCAGGACTGGAACAGAAGTGAGAGCTACAGGTGATGAGAATGCTCCCACTGTGGTGTGGCTAGGCAACTGGGTAAGCAGCTGACAAGCCCTGAATCAAAACTTTAATTGAGCAAACTATGTATCAATAAAGTGGTTATTGACAATATCCTTAAGGCTCCCAGTTTTTACACATTAAAATCACTTTCCTGGAAACTTACTAATTCTAAGAAAAGTACTTCAGAGCTGGAAATATAGCTGGGCAGCAGCAGCACACGTAACCTAACCTAAGCCAAGCCCTGGGCCCAATCCTTATTATCACCAATAAACAAACTCACACAATCTATTGCAATCTGTGCATTATTTGCACATTATCAGCAGGGAACAAAGTACCAGGACAGCTGCACACTGAGCTTTATAACTCACTGGGTCCAGAAGAAACTGAATGGGAAACACAGCAAACAAGAGGGTTTTTTAAAAAAATCAAATCCAGTACTTAGGAGGCAGATGTATCTCTAAGTTCAAGGTCATCCTGGTCTACAGAGTGAGTTCCAAGACAAAGAAATCCTATATCAAAAAACCAGCCGGGCAGTGGTGGCGCACGCCTTTAATCCCAGCACTCAGGAGGCAGAGGCAGGTGGATTTCTGAGTTTGAGGCCAGCCTGACCTACAGAGTGAGTTTCAGGACAGCCAGGGCTACACGGAGAAACCCTGTCTCGAAAAACAAAAAGAAAAAAGAAAAAAAAAAGAAAAGAAAAAGAAAAACCAAAAAGGAAAGGAAAGAAAAGAAAAACTCCCCCTCACACACACAAACACTCTTAGCATCCCCTGTTCTCCTGACAGTGTGTGGCAGCACCTTGTACCTGAGTGTGCATCAGGTTCCTAAGCCTGCTATCTAGGTAGCCTTTCCATGACATTCTCAAAGCAAACGGCTCTTATACAAGTCTTGCACAACTGCAGCTTCCTGAAAAGGCCACATGCAAGGATGTGTCTCTGCCACAAAGAAGTGTCATCAAAAACAAGCACCTTCGCTTTACACTCTCCACGGCATCTAGACAGCATCCCTCACTCAGATTTAAAACATGTCTCCTAACTGCTGTATTTTTCTTAAAAGACTTCCATGCCAGGTTTAGTGTTGTACACCTTTAATCCCATCTCTGTGAGTTTGAGGCCAACGAGGGTCTCCCTGTGTCCAAAAAAACCAAAACAACAAAATTCAATTCATTCCATTCTCTTTTCTTCAGACAGGGGGATGCTCAAAGCAAACCGTGATTCTGTCATATATTATTTCTGTAAGTTTTCTATTTATTCGTTTTTAATTTTGACACAGGATCTCATTGAATAGTCCAGGCCAGCTTGAAACTGACAATAAATTCTGAATTTCATTTCCCATTGTGACAGCTCACTACCATCTATCATTTACCCTAATACCTTACCAAAAGCTCTTGAAAATAATGTGTTAGCCAGAAGGCAAGCACATTAAGTTCTATTCAGCACTTGAATGATGCTTGACTGGACATGTGTACATACACACATGCCAGGACCACCAGACCACTTCTTTAGGTGAAACCATGATTCTTCAGAGTATATAGTCAAAGACTGATGATCACCCTTTTAACAAAGTTCCTAATGTTAAATCTTGGAAGTACAGAACACAGAGAAAAGGAATGAAAGAGTGAAGATAAGAGGGTATAAAATATGAAAGATGAAGTATTTAGTCAAGTGCTCCTGGGTCAAACACTGAGGACATCCTAAGCACTCTACCCCAGGGGACTAGTTATAAGCTATCAGTTACCTTATAGCACTGGAGAGGAAACATACACAATAAGGTTCCCTCACCAGATGAGACAAACACCAATACAACACCAATGAGACATTTGATCCACTGAGCTCTGCTTGCACCTCTGTCATCATTCCTTATGATGCCAACCTATAGTGAGCACCAACTGGTCCTAGTGCCAGTGACCACAAGCAAAATGAATATGCTCCATGTGGCCAAGACAGCTGCTCATGTCTTCCCTGGTAACCCGCTATAAAGTTCAGTCATGGACCTTAACACGTTTCCCCTATTTCATCACCTACTTTATCTCCCAGCATTTTACAGAGAAAATAGATTTCACAATGACAGTACAACAATCACATGTCAAATTTTAGTTTTGCAAGATGAAGTTTTAACACTAGTCAGAAAAACTTAAATCACAGAAATTACTATTTGAATATAGTTCATTTACAAGTAAACGGGTCTTCCAGTTCTTTTTTGTTTTGTTGTTGTTGTTGTTGTTTTGAGACAGGGTTTCTCTGTGTAGCCCTGGCTATCTTGGAACTCACTCTGTAGACCAGGCTGGCCTCAAACTCAGAAATCCGCCTGCCTCTGCCTCCCAAGTGCTGGGATTAAAGGCCTGCACCACCACTGCCCAGCCTGGGTCTTCCAGTTCTTAAGAGCACTGACTGCTCTTCCAGAGGCCCTGAGTTCAATTCCTAGCAGCCACATGGTGGCTCAGAGCCATCTGTAATGGGATCTGATGCCCTCTTCTGGTGTGTCTGAAGACAGCGACGGTGTACTCATATACATAAAATAAATAATCTTTTTTAAAAATTAAGCAAAAATATGACAGAACCATAAAAAAATAAAAATAAATAAAAAGGCTCAGAAAACAGCCACCACCAAAAATGAATAACCCAGTATTACAGTGGCAACCTCATAAAAACAGAACCCACAACACATACAATCCGTGGGACAGACAAGATTTCAGTACTATGAGAGTCTATATCATTTGTATTTACCTACTATCAGGTCTATGATCTCTACCTTTCCAGTAAAGTAACTCGTTACCCTAAAATATGCTACTTTGCTACAATAATTCTCTGGGGTTCAGCATGTCTTCCTGGAAAGGCAAAAGTCTACCCAGAGCTTACACAGTAAACCTATGCTTACTTCAAAACTCCACTGACTGGCATGATGGCAGCACACTCCTGGTAGCACTAAGATCTGCCTCATAACTAGACTTCAGTTTCTTGTCCCTCACAAAAGATTCATAGCTACCCCACAGAACTGTAAGGATCTGGCTCTTAAAACTCTTTCACTTCAACCTACCTGATAGATCCCAGTCTCTTGCCTCACCAGTAACCTGGCAGAGAAGGGCAGAGTCCCCACCTAATTATGTCCTTTTGTTCTAGTGCTCCTCCTGCTGAGTGCTGGGTAAACAGGAGTTGGCCATCTTGGCTGGCTTTAAATAAACAAAACAAAACACACACAAACCTCCACAGCCCTCCCCAGTATTCTCTCCACCCCTTGTCACACAAGCCTTGCATTTCCAAGATGGCTAAGCTAGAAGACTCATGGTCTGCCTGAGGACAAAATTAAACAACTGTTTTGTCCTAAATTAACATAAAATCACAGAATACTTCCAGGGGAAAGGGCACCAAAAAGACACCAGAAGGAGGATGGAGAGATGGCTCAGCAGTTAAGAGCACTGACTGCTCTTCCAGAGGTCCTGAGTTCAATTCCCAGCAACCACATGGTGGCTCACAACCATCTGTAATGGGATCCGATGCTCCCTTCTGAGGTGTCTGAAGACAGCTACGGTGTACTCACATTCGTTAAATAAACAAATAAATATAAAAAAAAAGACACCAGAACCTCCACCCTACACTATAGCTTGTTCCAAAAGGTGAGACAAATACCAAAACCAAACCAGACACAGCTGTCATCTCAGCACTCAGGAAAAGGAAAAAGGATCACTTCAAGCCTCAAGTAAGCCAGGGCTTCAGAGTAAGATGCTGCCTCAATTACCCACAGTCAACAAAGGGGGGGGGGGAGGACCTTCCAACACACTATAACTACTAAACTACTGTGTAAGTAATGATTTGTGTGAACACTCTGTAACTATCTATGAGCCACCCAGAGTTCTCTACCACTGTGCACTGAGCGCCCCCCATACACAGGGACTTTTTCCTCTACTACCATGTTCTTTTTCTACAATCTTATTGAAAAGCCACAAAGTTAGAGAATCAGGAAATCAAAAATTTCTTCCAACTTTTTTTTTCTACTTGGTTTTTCAAGACAGGGTTCCTTTATACAGCCCTGGCTATCCTGGTACTCGCTCCATAGACCAGACTGGCCTCAAACTTGGAGATCTGCCTGTCTCCCTCTGACCCCTCCCCTGAGTGCTGGCATGTGATACAACATCCAGCTCCCAACCCTTCTCACATGCTCCAGTGTAGACTGATACTGAGATGAGTACATTTAATCAACACCTTCAAGACTCTAAACCTTTCTGAGGATGTAGTAAATCAGAGGGAGCCATCTTGCCTATGAAGCTCAAGCCCGAGTTCTATCTTCAACAAGGAAAAGGGGTGAGCCTGCTCTAACAGTAAACAAATGCAGTGCCATGCTTTAAGTACAGAATAAAAACTCAAACTGAGGAACACAAGACACTTCCTTTCCCTTGTCATTATCATCCTCCCCTACATATGTCCTTGCAGTAAAACAAAGATCTGTGATCTACTGAAGTGGCATGCCTGCGATCCCAGCAGTCAGGAGGCAGAGGCAGGTGGATCTCTGTGAGTTCAAGGCCAGCCTGATCTATAGAGAGTGTTCCAGAACAGCCAGGGCTACATAGAGAATCCCTGTTTCAACCCCCTACCACCCCCCAAAAAAAACCCAGAAACAAAAAAAAAAGAAAGGAAGGAAGGAAGGAAAGAAAGAAAGAAAGAAAGAAAGAAATGGGCTGGGCTGGCAAGATGGCTGGATGAGTGATGGTGCTTACCAGGAAGGCTAATTACAGTCTGTCCTCTGACCTGTACATGTGTGTACGTACACATGTACCTACACATATAAATAAATAAAATGTAATAAAAATTATTTTTTTAAAAAATGGGGCTGGAGAGATGGCTCAGTGGTTAAGAGCACTGACTGTTCTTCCTAAGGTCCTGAGTTCAATTCCCAGCAACCACATGGTGGCTCACAACCATCTGTAAATGGGATCTGATGACCCCTTCTGATATGTCTGAAGACAGTGACAGTGTACTCATATACATAAAACAAATAAATCTTTTTAAAAAAAATAAAAAGAAAGAAAAGTGAACATTATAAAGAAAATAAATGAAATAGGAGCTGGACAGATAGATCATTGGGTAAAGTGTTTGCCACTAAGCCATGAAGCCTTGAGATACCCAGCACTAACATAAAAGCTAAATGTAAAGGCATGTATCTGTGACCCCAGCTTTAGAGGGAAAGCAAGCCACGTGAATCTCAGGGGCTCAATGCCAGCCAATCTAGCCAATGTGTCCAAATCTAAATTCAGTAAGCAATCAGTCTCAAAACATAAGCACAAGCCTTTAATCCCAGCACTTTAAGCAGAGACAAGAGGATCTCTTTGAGTTTGAGGCCAGCCTGATCTACAGACAAGAGTTCCAGGGTAGCCAGGGCTGTTACACAGAGAAATCCTGTCTTGAAAAAACAAAAAGTAAAAAAATAAAGGTAGAAAACAGTAGAGAAAGATGCCTAACAGCCTTGTCTGGCTCTCAGGCAAGTGCACACCTAAAACACATACACACACACACACACACACACCAAAAACAAATACACCACACATGCATACACACATAAGTAGCAAAAATAACTACTTATCCTTCCTGGCCAGTTCAAGAAGCATGTAACTAAAAATTTAGACTTGTAAGTATGCTTACTTCTGTTTTTGAAATAGAACAGACAAAAAAAACAAACAACAACAACAAAAAATAACAAAAAACTAGAAACCCTACAAAAAGCTCTCAGTTCCCTTTTCCTACTAAGCACTGGACTGGCACTATCACATGAGTCTTTACAAATGGCACCTATCCCCAATTGCCATAAGTAGACTTACCCAGCTGATTCAGTCTAATTCTCAGGAACCAGCAGGTTAAACTCTTCGTCAGTAAAATAGATTTATGTTAAAATAATAATAATAATAGTAATAATAATAATAATGTCAGACATGGAGCTCAAGTCTTGAATTCCAGTACTGGCTAACCGCTGTGGATTCAAGGCCAGCCTGATCTACATGACCTACATGAGAGACCCTGTCTCTCAAAAAACGTTAATGAAAAAAACTAATAAAAAAATATTAATGAATATCAACTAGATTCTTTGAGATGGTTAACCCTCACTTTGAATGACAGATCTCAAGTGAGCAGCTGATCTCTTAATCCCCCCCCTTCAACCATAACATTTTATTTCAGTAATCTTTTAATTTTCAATTTACAACATCTGTCAAGTTTAGTTCTTCCTGGGAATTTAAACATTCTCACATTGCTTCCAAATAACAGGATCTTAAAGATAAAATTCATCCAAGCTGAAGAGAAAAGCTTTGCTTTACATTGTCCTGGAAGCCCAAACAATTCTTAAAAGAGCATGTCAAAGGTGAAAAATATTCTGTTAAAAGATATTCTTAGAAATACCTCGTGAACATTAGAACACTCTTGAGATTTCTTTAGTGAATTCACAATATAACACCAGAATGGTAAATAAGCCAGTGGCAATTACAATAACCAACCATTCTTTAAAACAAATGACTCTTGTTTACAGCAAACTAAATAAGCAATCGAAGAGTTTCAAGACAGTCACTGAAAGCAGACAGCCTAAGCAGACAGTGATTAGAAGTTTCAAAGCTGAAATAGGGAACTTTTTTTACCTGGTGTTCTGCATGAATGTTATCCCCTGTAGGCCATCGATGTTTGCTAGTATTATAGCCGCCTCCACCACTTCCTCCTCCCCCAAGCTGCTCACCATGCTGCCTCTGAAAGAAGTAGTCCACCATAGCGTCGTCCTGGGAACGGCCTGCAACTCCTATGGATCCTGGGACAGGGCTGGAGTGTGTCCCAGCTGCAAGAGCCTGGTTTGCAGCTGGCTGTGGCTGCGCTTGCGACCCTGTTCCAGATGTCAAAACAACAGGCATGTTGGGATTAGCTGGTTCTTGAGGGTGATGTTTCAGGTGGGGGCTGAAAGAGTCCTGCCAAAGCACTGCTTTTCTCTTCAAGACACATGCAACGCTCATTCCACCAACACCTGAGAACAAACAGTTAACAGATGTTTAATGCTTGCATTTTAAAAAAAAAAAAAAACAACTCCATATACTCCAGTACTAAACAATTCCCTCTCTTCTGCAAGTCAATACTGCCTCTACCAAGAAGTCAAGTGTCTTGTAACAGTTTCCTGAACTGAACCTCCTTTGAAGCTGCTGGGCCTGTGTGTACAGAAGTAAAGGTCAACAGCAGCAGGAACTCCAACAAGTGCTGAGGTGAGGCCCCACTACAGTAACCAGAGCTTTACTAAAAAGTAATCATAGAAAGACAAGGAACTCGCCTAAGGTGCTAGGACCTAGGTTGGAGCCCTAGAACCACATAAATAAAAAAGTAAACAAACAAGCAAACTAGCAATATGGAATCAGAATTTAGTCAATAGCTTCCCTACTCAACTGACTTTCTCCTTAAGTCAACTGTACTTAAAAATAAACAGCTTTTTTTTTCCTGAGGTGAAATTTCATGTAACCCAGACTGGTTTTGGTATTAAAAGGTAGCCAAAGCTGGCCAAGAACTACTGATCCTACTTCCACCTCCTGGGTGCTGGGATTACAGACATGCATCAACAGGACTGTGACCAGAAACTTTTGAAAGCGTCCTTAAGTTTATAGGGTGGAGGTGTAGCTCAATGGAGTGCTGGCCTAGCCTGAACAGGCCCTAGATTCAATCCCCTGGAGTCCACCCCAGCCCCAGCAGATTCAATCCCATGGACCCTCCCGGCCTCGTGCCCAATTTAGCTTTTAAAGAATTTACAGCTGTAACAAACATGCCAATAACGAAACAAAAGCCTATGGCTTAGACTCTGTAACTTAAAAAGATCCTTTAAAATATCTAACATGTTTGTGGGACAATACCAAGATCAGCTGTGTTTTTATAACATGGGAAAAAAAATCAAAACTTTTACCAATACCTTACAAATACAATGCTAACATGCACGTTATTGATAAACTCTTAGAAACAGGACAAGACAAACCCAACTCACTTTGCTGGTACTAAACCTCACTGTAAAAACCAGGTCTGTCTCACCAGTCATGGGGTAGCAAATACATGGCAGACACTAACTCATCAGAGACACTGAAAGGGAAGCATTAATAGCTTCCCAGTGTTTTCACAAGTCAAACACTGCAGAAGTTAGGAGGAGCCCAGGCCATCCAGCTAGAAACAGAGAGTTCAAGCGATTTTGAAACCAGCCCTGGTTCCTTCTAGAACCTAGCAACAGCATCATTATCTTTTTCATTTGTTTTGGTTTTGGTCTCACCATGCAGTCCTGGCTGATCTGCAACTTGCTATGTAGAACAGGCTGGCCTTGAACTCACTGAGCTCTGCCTGTCTGAAGATGTAAGCCCCTATGAGTATCTGTAGTAATTAAACTCTGGGAATCCAACAAAGAATCAAATGTTACTAGGAACCATTGCTACTTAAGTTCCATAAAACCAAATAATTACATTTGTATGAACAAAGTAAACTGGTTACCAATTAGGGTAGTCTGTCTGCAATCACCAGAGAACTTCCAAGATTAGCAACACTGTTCAAAACAAATGAGAAACCTGTTTTCTCTCTTTTTTGAAATATTTAGTCTTCTTTTCTCTGTGTTTTACCTGTATGTATGTATATCATGTTCATGAAGTGTCTGAGAAGGCCAGAGGCATAATATCCTCTAAAACTGTAGTCAGGAATGATTGTGAACCATGTGAGTGCTGGGACCCAAACACATGTCCTCTGCAAAGGCACCATGTCAAAAATGCCAAAGCTCTAGGCATCTCTCTCCAGCCTCCACGCTCTCTCATTAGGTAAGTAACCTCCTGGAAAAGTAGCACTAGCTTCTCCCAGCTAACTCAAGGTTACAAAGCTAGTAGAGGTCACACGGAATTTGCAATCTGTTCAAAACCAAGTTTGTAATCCCAGCACTCTGGGAGACTAAAGCAGGAGGACTGCTAATATTCTGAGGTCAGGGAAGTTATACTGTGAGTTTAAGGCAAACATGGAGAACAGTAAATAAAAAAAAAAAAAAAAAAGACAAAACCAAACCTCTGCATTGGAAATGCCTAAGTAAATCAAAAATTCCAATACCCTTCTACCTTCCTACACACATACACACACACACACACACACACACCACACCCCAATTAAACCTTACACTGGAATAGTTTTAGCCTTCTAGACTCTCATGAATAAAATGCTGTCTAGGCTCAAGTACAAACCCAGGAAAGTACAGTTGTTTCATTATCATCCTCTGTAAAGCACACACAAGCCTAACCCTCCTCACTTGGTTCTCTAAGGACCTCAGTCCCCTCATACTACATATTACATTTGTTTCTACAAGAGAATCTCCATCTCTTGACTTCAGGCCAACCAATGCAAAACTCAAGTTTAACCACCAAACTAACAATCTCTCTGTCAGCTTCCAAAGAAAGTTTTCCCCCATGCCTTGGTTTTTGATAGCTTTTAATCAATAAGTTGAAAGGTATAAAAAAGTTCTAAATTTTCTCAAATCACTATGCTACAGATTCCACAAATTTTTTAATCCCAGCACTTGGGACACAGAGGCAGGCGGATTTCTGAGTTCGAGGCCAGCCTGGTCTACATACAGAGTAAGTTCCAGGACAGCCAGGGCTACACAGAGAAACCCTGTCTCAAAAAAAAAAAAAAAAAAAAAAAAAAAGATTTCCACAAATTTAGTTACCTACACCAGTGAAACCAACAGAGCCTCAATCATCAAGAGGATTCATGAAATAGTAAATGCAGTATTTTCTAACACAAAAGAGCTGCTAAAAGTTACCTATGAATTTTCATATTAAGAAAAAGTTTAGCTGGCCTGTGGTTGTGCACTCAGGAATCAGAGGCTAAGCCAGATGGATCTCTTGAGTTCGAGGCCAGCCTGGTCTACAGAGTGAGTTCAAAGACAGCCAGGACTACACAGAGAAACCCTGTCTCAAAAACCAATAAATAAGTAAATAAACAAATGATAAGATTGTCCCTGAAAGCAATCTCATTCTAAAAAATAACTGGGGAGGGGTCACTTACAAAAAAAATTAAAACCAAACAATTGGCCTTTGTAAGGCTATCTGGAACCCCTGAGACTTCCTGCTTTACCTAATGAGGCAAGGCAGCTTCTCAAACAAGAGAAAGAGTCTGGCAAGAGGGACAGCTGAAAAGTGAGCAAACACCTAAACACTAACATGTGTCTGAGAGAATTTTGTAATATCTTGGCAATGACAGAACAAAAACTAATAATCAGTCACCTAAGTACCAGAAAACAAGAAACTGATGGGAACTCTCAAAACTCACTAAAAAATTATATGCAGTATTTAAAATGATTTTTAAGCAAATGACATATCATTTAAAAACAAATATTTTAAGCAATATAATGAAGTAGCAAAATCTAGGCACTTCCTAGCTTTCAAACTGTATAAAGATCACGTTGTAGTTTGTTTTTACTTTTTTTAAAATATCACTAATAAGAGTTTTCTTTAAACAAAGAAACATGGTTTAACCTATCTCCTTTTACTAAGATGCTCAGGTTTAAAAGGTGTTTATTTTTACTACACTGAACAAAACTTCTGTGGACATAAATTTATCTTAAAGCAGTTCACAGACCCAAACTAAACAAATCCCAACTTCAAAAAGCTGTGCCTTAGACAAGATGAATTCAAGCGTGGAAAGGCAAAATACTAAAAGTTCAGAACCCAGTACTTCCAAACCATCAGATAAAGATCCGAAGCCTCTAGTATTTTACAAAGTTACAATGAGCAAAGGGTCAAAATGTTCATTTGTTTACTAAAAACCCCAAAGGAAGCCGCTTATCCTAAAGGGAGAACCACATTAGTAACTTTTACACCAAAACAAAAAGCTAAAGCTACAATCCTATCTCCAGAAGTAACAGGCTTTAAAAACTGAACGCCCAAAAGCCCTCATAAATCATCTTAATAATAATCCCAGTAATTAATGGGGTGAGCAAAATGATCAAGTGTAACGAAGCGTTATCGTAATTTGCACAATGAAAACGAACAATTCTTCAAAGTTAAGGTGAGGATAAAGCCTTCTCTGGTCATCTGTGTGGGAGTTCTTCGATGTGGGAGGGGAGCTCTTGGGAAGAGGGGTGAGCTTAACTGGAGAAAAGTTACAGGAGTGTTCCTCACTTAACGTGGGAGTGGTACAGACGACTAAAACAAATGACCCATGTTTACCCACCGAGTTTGCGAGCACCGAAACGGTAGCACAGTATAGATATATATCTACATGGTTTTCCTACTACCTACTGAAAGCCCCTTGGAGAAGAAAGCACACCAACACAGGGAGGTTAGGAGAGGAAGAACACCCCCCCGCCTCAAGGGAAAAGAAAAAACACAAGCTCTCACAGAAACAAAAGGCCACAAGAAACTAGGAGCTCAAAAAGCGATCAGAAACTTCCCGATGGCCACCTCTCCACATTAAAGGCTTGCAAAATCGCCCACTCCCCAACCACGGTGGGGGCTCGCCCGAGGACCCGGGCCCACCGCTGCTTTCTAAAGCGATGTATTGTTCCTCCCTCGGCGCTGCCACGGAAGCTCCAGAAGTCGAAGGAGCCCGCGGGAACACAGAATCTCCACTCCACGGCCTCAAGAGAGGACCTGGGTCTTCGCAGAGCCATCCAAAAATAAATAAATATATACCAAAAAAAAAAAAACAAAAAACCGAGCTGAACGGCAACACCAGCCTCCAGGGACTCCCAGCAGGGCCGAACGGAGGCACGGAGCCGCCGCCAGCTGCGGGCCGGGCCCCGGCCGCGGCCCGCTCCCCACCCCCTCCTCGCGGATAACAATAGGGCCTCGCTGCCGCCTCCCAAACACGTACGAGCGGAGCGAGCGCGGAGCCTCCGCCAGGCCCGGCGGCGTCTCTAAGCCCTTCTCGCCCCGCCAACCGCTGCCAAACACCAATACGAGGGGAGCATCGGCTCGCTGGGGGTTCGGAGCACGGTTTGGGGCCACCGGGGCGCGGATACTCACGGGCGGAGCGGTAGGATGAAGATGGATTCCGGCCCCCCGATCTTCGCTCGCCGGCGCTCTCGCTCCCCCTTACCTTTCACTCCGACAACATGGCGGCCCACTGGGGACTGGGCTGACGCGGTGCATCATGGGAGCGGCGCCGGCCCCGGCTCTGGCGGTGGCAGCGGCGTGTGCGGAGCGGACGGGCGGGCGGGCGGCTCAGAACAGGTTGCCCGGTTGCCATGCCAACCGCAGGGCCTGCGTGAACTCGGGAAAACTCGCAGGCCACACACAACCGCTGTGCCCGCCCGCTGGGGCGAGCGCGCGCCGCCGCGTAGGGAGCGGGGTGGGAGGCGCGGGAGCGCGCACGGAGTGCCCAGGCTGCCGTGGAAGGGGGAGGGGACGCCGACATGGGGCTGTGCATGGACCTTGGCAGAACCAGGCTGGGTTCGAACCCCTTCCAGCCTTCTGGCTCCTGGCCTTATTGCATATTTCTCCTGCCTCCGTTTCCCCACTGTAACATACAGAAGAGAAGAGCAACAGAACGACCATGTTAATGGAGGGCAGGACCTCAACCTAATTTGCAGAATCTGGAGCAGAATGACAATGCCAGGACCCTTGTTCAAAGGTCATTAGAAATATCAAGATGCAAACTAAGCAAATTAAACTGAGAACTAGAAGCCAGAGGTGTTTGCAAGCACTCCATTTTTGTTGGTTGGTTGGTTTGTTTTTTTATGTGACAGGGTCTTTTGTTGTAGCCATGGCTGGTCTCTAACCTACTGAAATCCACCTGCCTCTGCCTTCAAGAACCATTCAAATTATTTTTAAGGTTTTTGTTTGTTTGTTTTGTTTTGTTTTATTATTCTTTTTGATTTTTCAAGACAGGGTTTCTCTGTGTAGCCCTGACTGCCTGGGACTCACACTGTAGACCATGCTGGCCTCGAACTCACAGAGATATTCCTCCTGAGTATTGGGATTAAAGGCCTATGCCACCACCACCTCGCTTTTTTTCTTCTTCTTTTTTTGAGACAGGGTGTCATATAGCCCTCAAACTCACTAGCTGAGGATTACCTTGAACCTCTGAGCTACCTCCATACCTTCCTACTTCTGTGATAACAGACATGTTCAGCCATATCCAGTTTATGCAGTGCCGGATACCAAATTTAGGAATTCAGGCATGCTAGACAACACCCTACCAAACAACTGAGCTACATCCCCAGGTCTCAATATTAAAACTCAGAACATCCTGTATTCAGAAAACCAGCTTGAAACTGGACCCGAAGTTACTTAACTGAACTTTCATTTCCCACACTGCTAACAATACTTTGTGAAATCAAGTAGATAATGCATTTAGCTCCATCAGGCCAGGGCCCTGGACAGTACTGAATAGATGTCATCTGAAAAACACACAGGAGGAAGAAAGATGGCAGATATGAGAAAATTACACCTTTCACCTTCTTACCAGACTCTGGGCTCCATGCTTTCATCTTGAGATCCATAGTTAATTCCTTAGTTTCTTTTTTTGTTTGTCTGGTTGGTTGATTTGGTTTGGATTTTTTTGGTTTTTCAAGACAGGGTTTCTCTGTGTAGCCCTGGCTGTCCTAGAACTTGCTCAGTAGACCAGGCTGGCCTCAAACTCAGAAATCCGCCTGCCTCTGCCTCCCGAGTGCTGGGATTGAAGATGTGTGCCACCACTGCCCAGCTTAATTTCCTTAGTTTTAACTTCAGCTTCGGTCATTCATTTGGTGGGATTTTAATGCTGGTTTAGTCATAGTCAGGAGATATTAGTCTCTTTTTTTTTTTTTTTTTTTTTTCCGAGACAGAGTTTCTCTGTGTAGCCCTGGCTGTACTGGAACTCACTCTGTAGACCAGGCTGGCCTCGAACTCAGAAATCTGCCTGCCTCTGCCTCCCAAGTGCTGGGATTAAAGGCATGCACCACCACTGCCCGGGGTGAGATATTAGTCTTAAGGGCTCTCTATTCAGTCAGGTGAGGCAATCCCAATAAATGTCACCCATCTCTGATCTCCTTAAAGAAACTACTTTCAAAGGCCCTAAGACACAAACTCAGCCCCAAAATAAGCCTATCAGAGCACAGCCTCTAGCAGACTCAAGAGACTGCTGCTATCAAGTGTTTACCACTGTGACATATGCTGCCCTCAGACTTAAAATTTCCAAACTAAAATAAACAAATAGAACTGCCAGCCTATGAGGTAGTGATCATAGTAGACACGACACCAGTGCTCCTATTTTAAAATGAGAAAACGTAAACTGGGCATGGTGGTGCATGCCTTAATTCCAGCACACAGAAAGCAGAGGCAAGTAGATCTCTGTGAGTTCCAGGCCAGCCTGGTTTACAAAGCAAGTTCCTGGAAAGACAGGGCTACACAAGAAATCCTGTCTCAAAAGAGAAAAAAAATGTAAAAAAAAAAACAGAGACAGAAATCATAGGCTGGGGAGATGGCTCAGCAATTATGAGCCCGTACTGTACTCCCTAAACTCGGTTCCCAACACCCACCTTGGGTGACACCAAAGGCTGGTTGCTTCAGCTTCGGGGGAACCTACACCTCTTACCTCCTCAAACTCATATGTATACACACAGACACACACACACACACACACACACAAACTCATATGTACACACACACACACAGTTAAAAATAAAATGGAAAAAAATGCTTTAAATTTTAACAAAGAAAACTAAGGTGTAGAAAAGTCAAATGAGCCAGACAGTGATGGCACATGCCTTTAATCCCAGCACTCGGGAGGCACAGGCAGGAGGATTTCTGAGTTCGAGGCCAGCCTGGTCTCCAAAGAGAGTTCCAGGACAGCCAGGACTATACAGAGAAACCCTATCTCAAAAAACAAAAACAAAAACAAACAAAAAACAAAAACAGAAAAGTCAAATGAACATTTATCCAGCCAAACATGTCTGTCTGAGACTTTTTGCTGAGCACTGCTTAAAATTCTGCCTAAAATTTAGGGTTCCTCTTGGTGGGCAGAGGTGGCACATGCCGTTAATCCCAGCACTTGGGAGGCAAATGCAGGTAAATCTCTTGTGTTTGAGACCAGCCTGATCTACAGAGTGAGTTCCAGGACAGCCAGAGCTACACAGAGAAACCCGGTCTCGAACAAGCCAAAACCAAAATAAAAAAAGTGGGATTCTCTCATTCATATAACCAAACTTACATATAACATGATATCAATCCTCAGAAGTTCCTAAAACTTAAAAAAAAAAAAAAAATCTAATCAAGGGCAGACGAAGTGGCACTCCTTTTTAATCTGAACACTCCAGAGTCGGAAACAAACAGATCTCTGTGAGTTTGAAGCCAGCCTGAACTACACAGAAAGTTCCTCACTGGACAAGGCTATATATAGTAAGACCCAGTCTCAGAAAGAAAGGGGAGGAAATCTAATCAAGCTGATATGGGAGGAGAATTAGAGTGGATTTTTAATCCAATCAGCAGAAACTTAATCCATATCATTGTAACTGAATGTTACAATGTAACTGAAAAACCTCAAGAAGTCTCTGGGCAGAAACTTCTAGTAAGGATCATTCAAGAAAATCTTGGAAACTGGATATATGATCCCTGCCCTTGAGAGACAGGGGCAAGAGGACCCTGAGTACCAAGCTAGCCAGGCTTCATAAGAAGACCAACAAGGATAGATAGATACATGGATGGATGGATGGGTTGGATAGATAGATAGATAGATAGATAGATAGATAGATAGATAGGCCTGGCTGTGGTGGCACAATCCTTAATCCCAACACTTGGGAGGCAGAGGCAGGCAGATTTCTAAATTCAAGGCCAGCCTGGTCTACAGAGTGAGTTCCAGGACAGCCAGAGCTACACAGAGAAACCCTGTCTCGAAAAACCAAAAAAAAAAAAAAAAAAAGATAGATAGATAGACAGACAGACAGACCTTTCAAGTAGGTGTCTGTTTTCATTGGGCATGACAGTTTTCAAAGTGTGGGCAGAGGCAACCTGGCTACTGACAATGACTCCTGAGACATTTTCAGTCCCTCCTATACTATTATTTCTGGCTTATAAATGTTTCTAAATAATTAATAATAATAATAAGCAACTAAAAGGTTGTGTTTGTAAACACTGTAAAGACTCTGAGGCAGCCTATATGTCTTCTAATTTTCTGAAAAGACACTTTGTTATAAATATTGGTTTTCAACTATGTCACGCTTGTCCACTAGCTTTGTTGCAGACTCCGTCTGAAGACTTCCCTTGTTTTCTTTGCTACACCGTTACCATTCCAACAAGCACTTTGTTTCTTTGCAGATCTCAGCAGACTAACCTTCCTCTCCCATAACCACACCCACCACCCACACCTAGGCTTGGATAGAAGCAATCCTCCCATTGTGGCAAAACTAAAAAACTGGGGACTGAGGGGAGACACCCGGAACACTTAAAAAGCTCTGTTTGACAGTATTGGAAAGCTAAAGAGGAAGTGAAGGATTAATTACTAGGCTAAGGTCTAGGAAGGCGCTAAAGAAGCCTCTCCTTTGGAACACTTCCCTGGTGAGGTTTTGTTTGTTTGTTTGTTTGTTTATTCGTTTATTTGATACATGGCTGAGAGGAAGAGGGGAGGTTTGGGGTTCTTTTGGGTTTGGTTTTTATTTGTTTTTGTTGTGGTTTGGTTGCTTAGGCTTTTGTTCTGCTGGGGGCTGTTTGTCTATTGAGCTTTGCAAACCGGGTTTCATGATATAGCCGTGGTTTGCCTGGTACTCACTATGCAGACTAGGCTAGCTTTGAACATTTTCTTGCCTTTACCTCCCAAGTACTGTAATTACAGGTGTGAGCCATCTTCAGCCTTGCTAGAAACTATCTTTAAGGTAAACAATGCAGCTTCCACTTTTGTTTTTGTTTTATTAGAATGAGTACCTTAACTGTTAAAGCTTCATTTAAACTGCTCTCTTGTCAAAACACTGAAACTGTCAGGTATAGTAGTGCATGACTTTAATCCCAGGCAGTGCAGGTAGATCTCTGTGAGTTTGAGACCAGCCTCGTCTACAGAGTTCCAGGATAGCCAGGGTTACACTGAGAAACACTGTCTAGGGAGTGGGGTTGGGGATGAGGGGTATGATGGTTTGTATATGCTTGGCCCAGGGAGTGGTACTATTTGAAGGTGTGGCCTTGTTGATGTAGATGCTGCATCGTGTATGCCTGGATGCTGCCATGCTCCCAACCTTGATGATACTGGACTGAACCTCTGAACCTGTAAGCCAGCCCCAATTAAATGCTGTCCTTTATAAGACTTGCCTTGGTCATGGTATCTGCTCACAGCTGTGAACCCCTAAGACAGAAGCTGGTACCAGGGACTGGGATATTGCTGTGATAGGCCTGACCATGTTTTTGTTTGGAAGAATGTGGATTTTGGGACTTTGGATTTGGAAAGCAGTGAAATGCTTTAAATGGGGCTTAATGGGCTATCATAGTAGGACTATGGAAGACTTTATTGCTAGCATGATTTGAACTGTGCAGACCTGGTCCAAGAGGTTTCAGTAGAGATGAATTTCAGAATGTGGCCTAGAGACTGGTTTTGTGATATTTGGTGAGGAATGTGGCTGCTTTTTGCCCTTGTCTGAAGAGTCTGCCTGAGGCTAAGGTGAAGAGACTCAGATTAACTGCATTGACAAGGGAAGTCTCAGAGACGCCCATCATAGACTTTGTTCTCTGGTTAAATCTCATGAAGAGGATTTTATTTTTTTATTTTTTTTATTATATACAATTTATTTAATAAGTTGATGTCGTTCAAAATAGAGTGCCAGAGCATTATGCAGTTGAACATGCCATCCAAGTTTTTCATGAGGCACCTGTGCTCATGTTACATTGGTGGCTCCCTACTATTGCTAGTGGTTCCTGGGATTAGTGCCAGAGCAGCACTAATATCTGCTTTTCTGCACAGTGCAGACAATTCCTGCACAGTTTACCTTCTAATCCTAGCCCCCCAAACATACATCAGGTTAAAAAAAAACCCACCTACACACAATCACTCTACAGTAATGCTCCTTATTAAATTAAGATGAAATGACCTGGTTGATCCACTCTAAATTTTTAAGATGGAGAACTACAGCAGCTGCAGGTAGTTATATGCATGAGCCAACGTTAATGTGATATAGGAAGTGGAGACATTTACTGATTAAAGCTCCACATAGATTTACACAATGAGGGGTGAGCAATTCATCTGCAAGCCCAGCACCACCGTAAGTCTACACCTGGTAAGTGACCAGCTGACTGGACAACCTGTATTCTAGATAGACAAGTGTAAGTCAGTGGGAAGAGAATACATGCACCTAGAATAGTGAGACTGATCCTGCAGTCACAGCTTTCCCTGTGTAACCCCATAGATATATAGCAGATCTTGCTCAACAATGGTATAGGATTTAAAAGACACTTCTATATCAACAAGAACATTAGTGTTAAGTGCAGCAGAATTATATTTAAAAAAAAAACAAACAAACCGTATTCCAGGACTTTGGAAGTACAGGAATTCAATACATATAATAAAATAACCTTGGCACAATTTTGAGATACCACACTGGAAATAGGAATTACTTTTAAAAGTGAAGTTCTGACCAGCCGGGTAGTGGTGGCACATGCCTTTAATCCCAGCACTCGGGACGCAGAGGCAGGTGGATTTCTGAGTTTGAGGTCAGCCTGGTCTACAGAGTGAGTTCCAGGGCTATACAGAGAAACCCTGTCTTGAAAAACCAAAAAAAAAAAAAAAAGTGAAGTTCTGGACTGTACATACACAGAGCTAACAATGTTAGATAATCCAGACTTTTTTTTTTTTTTTTTTTTGAGACAGGGTTTGTCTGTGTAGCCCTGGCTATCCTGGAACTCACTCTGTAGACCAGGCTGGCCTGGAACTCAGAAATCCACCTGCCTCTGCCTCCCGAGTGCTGGGATTAAAGGTGTGCGCCACCACTGCCCGGCTTATATATAACCTATTCCATAGTACAGAAGCATGTCTGTTTTGCAGTGCCCCAGGAGGCTAGAAGAGGTTATCAGCTCCCCTGGAACTGGAGTTACAGATGTGAATGAGTAGCCATGTGGATACTGGGAATCGAATACCTGTTCTCTGGAAGAGCAGCAAGTGCTTCTAAAGGCTGAGTCATCTCTCCAACCCCAGCTCCACCTTGTTGTTTTAAGATACAGTCTCTCATGGACTTGGAGCTCACCACCTAGGATAGTAAGTGACCAGGGAGCCTGAGGGATCTATGTGTCTCCTCCCCAGCTCTGGGGTTATAAATTCATATGCCACCATACCTAGGTTTTTCCCACAGGCTCTGGGGATCAGAGTCAAGTCTTATGCTTGCCTGGCAAGAACTTTACCAACTGAGCTGTCTCCTTAACCCCACTTAACATTTTTTCTGTCTCTATAGATTTTTTTTTTTTAATTCTGAGTTAAGGTCTTACCATTGCACACTTACAATCCCAGCTACTCCAGAGATTTAGGCAGCGAGATCATGGGTTTTTTCCTCTATGTAGCTTTGGCCATCCTGGAACTCACTCTATAAACCAGGCCTTATGCTCAGATCTACCTGCCTCTGCCTCCTGAGTGCTGGGATTAAAGACATGGGCAGCCATGCCTGGCATCATATGACTATGTCACAGTATTCTCTTTGATGCACCCAGCGAGCACTTGGTTATTTCTCTGCTGGGGCACTATAAACACTGCTATAACATCCATGTGCAAAATGTCTGTGGCAGTGTCTTCATTGCCCCCAGGTCCATACCTAGGAATGGACCACCCAGGCTTGGTTACACGGTAACTATGCTTAATCATTTGAGACATGTCAGCCTGCTCTCCAAACTGACTGTATGTATCACTAAACATTGCCATCAACAGGACACAGGCTTCAGATTTATACACAGCCTTTCCAGGTGCTTGATGGACTTTTTTTTTTGAGCAACAGGGTGTAAAGTGGGAACTTAAGGATTCTTTGGAAAGTCGTTTGGATGGTGTTTTGCTGGGGCAAACACACAAAGCATCATTTAGCTGAAGTGGACACAGGAGAGAGGATGCTCTGCTAAAGCAAGCACATGAGAGGACACGTGATGAGGGATTCATTGCTAATGACATGCATGTATTGATCCGCCTTACATTGCGTAGTTGAACTGCATTTGTTCGGACTCCATAGAGAGAAACACACCAAAAATTTCTGGTGGTGTGCTGCAGTTTCTTGCTGCTTCTGCAGATTTGGGCTGATTGGCAGAATGATGTCAGCTGAGACAGACGCGTGTGCTGAGGCAAGACCTGTGGAAGACACGTGATGTTTGGAGGGTATAAATAGGACTCCACAGACAGTGATGGAGGCTGAGCTAGGCTTGTTTATAGAGCTTGCTGCTCAAGGCTTGTGGGTCTCTCATTTTCCCTGATCTCTGCTTCCCTAAGACAGGCACAGCCTAGAGCTTATCCTGCTGTCCCTCTGGGTCCCTCCTGCTGGTCCATTTCTCCCATATCCTTTCTTTCCCACTACCTTTGGTAGGTGGTGGGCTAAAAGGGAGGTTACAGTATTAAGGAACTGTCTTAGTGAGGCTTTTACTGCTGTGAAGAGACACCATGACCAAGGCAACTCTTATAAAGGACAACATTAATTGGGGCTGGCTTACAGGTTCAAAGGTTCAGTCCAGTATCATCAAGTGGGAGCAGGGCAGTGTCCAGGCAGGCATGGTGCAGACAGAGCTGAGAGTTCTACATCTTCATCTGAAGGCTGCTAGTGGAAAACTGATTTCCAGGCAGCTAGGATGAGGGTCTTAAGCCCATGCCCACAGTGATACATCTATTCCAACAAGGCCACACCTCCTAATAGTGCCATTCCATGGGTTGAGCATATACAAACCATCATAAGGACCATCATTAAAAATAAGATGTAGCCGGGCAGTGGTGGCGCACGCCTTTAATCCCAGCACTTGGGAGGCAGAGACAGGTGGATCTCTGAGTTCCAGGACAGCCAGGGCTACACAGAGAAACCCTGTCTCAAAAAGGGAAAAAAAAAAAAAAGAACAACAACAACAAAATAAGATGTAAAAAATTAAAGTTACAAGGGTGCACCTGCTTCCCACAGTGAGACACAAAAGGCAGAAGACAGCTTACAGGAGTCTGTCTTCAGACACACCAGAAGAGGGCATCAGATCTCATACAGATGGTTGTGAGCCACCATGTGGTTGCTGGGATTTGAACTCAGGACCTCTGGAAGAGCAGTCAGTGCTCTTAACTGCTAAGTCATCTCTCCAGCCCCTGATTCAAACATTTTTTTTTCTTTTCTTTCTTCTTTTTTTTTTTTTTTTTTTGATTTTTTGAGACAGGGTTTCTCTGTGTAGCCCTGGCTGTCCTGGAACTCACTCTGTAGATCAGATTGGCCTCGAACTCAGAAATCTGCCTGTCTCTGACTCCTGAGTGCTGGGATTAAAGGCGTGTGCCACCACTGCCCGGCTTAATTCAAACATTCTTAAAAGGGCACTTTTAATAATAAGATGGCACAAAGCAGACCAAAAAGACTGCTCAGTGGGTAAAGGTGTTTGTCACCAAGATTGGTGACATGAATTCAGTTCCCAGAACCCACATGGTGAAAGAACAGACTCCATTGAGTTCTTCAGGCCTCTGAGAGCAGCAGACACAAACACACTGTACAGACAAACCTGCACCCGTGGGTGAAACAACCAGACACACAGACACTTTTTTCCTTTTGAGACAGGCTCTAACTGTGCAACCCTACTGGCATGGAACTCACTCTGTAGCCCAGGCTGGCCTTGAACCCACGTAGATCCACCTGCCTCTGCCTCCTGAGTGCTGGGACTAAAACCACTGACAAATACCAGTTTGTTAATACTGTTACTTTGACAACAGATGAGTTTCAACAAAAGTTTCAGGAGATACAGTGAGTCCGTAGCCAAGGGGCTCCTATTGGAGGTTTTTACAGAGTTAGATAGAAGCCTCAAAAATAAAAGGCAAATAAAAAAATCATTTAATTAGGCCAGGTATGGTGGCACACACCCTTAGTTCCAACACTCTAGAGGCAGAAACTGGAATCCGTGAGTTTGATGACAGACTGGTCTACATAGTGAGTTCCAAGCTAGCTCAGGCTACATGGTGGAACCCTGTCTCAAACAAACAAATACATATTGCAAACAAGAATTTGTCAGTTTCTAAATAATGACACCAGTAGAAATTTTAAGGAAACAAGACAATTGCAGGAGTATGTTAGTTACTTTGTTGACTGTGTGATAAAATACCATGACCACTGGGTAGTGGTGGCGCAGGCCTTTAATCCCAGCACTGGAGAGGCAGAAGCAGGTGGATCTCTGTGAGTTCGAGTCCAGCCTGGTTTTCTGAGTGAATTCCAGGACAACCAAGGCTACACAGAGAAACCCTGTCTTGAAAAACCAAATAAATTAAATAAATATTAATAAAACACCACGACTAAGGCAAATTGTCAAAGGAAGCGTTTCTTTGAACTTCTAGTTCCAGAGGGATGAGAGTTCATCACAGCAGGGAATTGTGACAGCAGGTATTTTAAATCTCAAAGCCCAGGCTGGAGAGATAGCCCAGTGGTTAGAGTCTGTGCCACCCTTGCAGAGCACCCACATTAAGCAGCTCACAATCACCTGTAACCCCAGCTTCAAGGATTCTGCCACCCTCTTTTGGCCTCCACAAGCAGCTGCATGCACATCTGCTTATTCACATACAGACACATACACATATACAGATAATTTAAAAAAAAAAAAATCTTTAGAATTTCTTTTTTTTTTTTTTCCAAGACAGGGTTAGCCCTGGCTGTCCTGGAACTCACTCTGTAGACCAGGCTGGCCTCGAACTCAGAAATCCGCCTGCCTCTGCCTCCCAAGTGCTGGGATTAAAGGCATGCGCCACCACTGCCCGGCTAAAATACATCTTTAAAACAACAACTCTCAAAGCCCATCTTCAGTGACAGATTTCCTCCAGCAAGGCCACAGCTCCTAAGGTTCCCAAGCAGTGCTACCAGCTAAGGACCAAGTATCGAAATACTTGAGCCTACAGAGGACATCGCATCCTAGTCACCTGGGAGGGAGGGGTTGGGGAGTGGTGAGCTTCCTACCCTGCTTACATCACATCTTAAAGGAATCTATTGTTTTATCTGCACTACTAGGTCTGTGGGGCTGGGAAATATTTCACCAACACCAGAATGAGAAGGAGCACAAAGACTGGTATCATCTGTGTCGAGTTCCCAATAAACACGAGGAAAAGGAAAGACAGGCATATAAACCAAACTAAACTAAATCCTGACTCCAAGATATATGTATATACACATCCATGAGAAAATGAGGGGAAGTTGGGAGCTGTTATTGAAACATGATGCTTATGATTCAGATTTTTAGTGATGGAATGTCTAGAGTCATCCAAAAAAGTTGATGAGTGTGATAATGAGAGCTTCTCTTCCTTGGCAAGAACCACAGAACGACTTAATACAGTTATGGCAGAACGTCTATGCAGAATAGAAATATTGGCACATCTGACTATCACACATTGTTTAGGAGAGAATAAGACGAAGTTAAAGTTGTAGATACAGAGGCTGGGGAGATGGTTCAGTGGGTAAGAGCACTTGCTGCATAATCCTTGAGGACCTGGGTTCAAATCCCCAGCACCTATATAAAAGTCAGGCGATTCTGCTCACAGTGTGGCCAGGCAAAATCAGGCAGACCCTGGGAACTTGTTGGCCATCTAGATTGTCTAAAATGGCAAGCTTCATGTTTAGTGGGAGACCTTGTCTTAAAAAAATAAAATAAAATGAAAATAGGTGATGTCTCAGTGGGTAAAAGTACTTGCGGCATAATCCTGAGGACCTGAGTTCAAATCCCCAGTACCCACATGGTGGCTCACAACCATCTAGTAGGATCTATAACAATATCCTCTTCTGTCTGACATTCTCCTCTGTTGTGCAGGTTTACGTGCAAACATACACATGCTGGATTAAATGGAGAGGGTGTGTGGGATCCTGCATCTGCCCCCGGGGCTCGGGCCTCTGGGAGGGGCGGGATAAGGAAAGTTTGACCGAACTCACCCCACAGCACCTGTCAGGCTATGAGAAGCCACAGTGGAACACCGCCTGGGGGTGAAGGAGCCCAACTTGGGGTCCCCGGAACCGCATGGAAGCCAGCTCCATCTGGTCCCATGCTCTTGGACTCCCAGGCACCACTAGATGCTGCAGAAGAGCTGAGAACGAAGTGAGGGCCCAAGGGCTGGATCTAGCCTGGGCCAAAGGGGAAAAGGCAGGAAGGAGCACGGCTGGATCCTGCTGGGGACCAGAGAGTCTATGGCTTGGCGCCGGCTAGCTCACTTGGTTTGGTTTGGTGGCCGCAGTGGCTGGGAGCACTGGGAGGCCTTCTGCGGGAGACTAGACGTGGGTCTTTAGAGGAAGGCCTGTTACATCGTTCCCCATCGGATCCAGGATGAAGAGAGACAGTCCAGGGTTTCAGGGCATTTATTGTCATGGCAGAAAGTGGCATTACCCCCTCCGCCTCAGAGAGGCGCTAGGTTGAAATACCTTTTCAGGGAAGGGGAGTAGCTAAGACTCTAGGTGCCTCATTAACAGGGGGATGTCTTAAGGCTACATGACCATGCCTCTACCTGTGGAGGGGTTTGAGGCTCCATGACCAGTAGTCACAGACCTATGGAGAGCTGTGGCCTCATGTCAGGAGCCTGGTTCCCAGGAACATGGCAAAACACCTATGGTCCCTTGTAGGGTTATTTACTGCTGGGGACCCCCTACTGGGTTTGCGGGGGGGGGGGGGGTGTTTAACCTTGGCTCAACCAGAAACCATGCTGCCTTTCACAGTCTCACATACACAAATAAATAAATTTAGAAAAAAAATTGGGTGGTGGTGCTTGACTTTAATCCCAGCACTCAGGAGGCAGAAGCAGGTGTGTAAAAGTTATGTCTGGTTCTTCCTCCCAGCCCCATGCTCCCAGAAATAAGACTCAAACTCAAAATATATTTACAAATACATTGGACATATAGCCAGGCTCTTCTATGACTAGATCATAACTTAGATAACCCAACAATTTCCCCTACATACTACCATGTGGCTGGTTACCTGTTCTCAGCTACCATGTGTCTATCTCCTCACATCTTCCCAGGTGGATCTAATGCTCCTGGCTCTATCCCAGAATTCTCTCTCCTCCCAGATGTCCCACTTTCTATTCCCTGCCTAAGGCATAAGCTATAGGCTTTTAAAGATTTATTTATTTAATTTATATGAGCTGTCTTCAGCCACACCAGAAGAAGGCATCAGATCCCATTACAGATGGTTGTGAGCCACCATGTGGTTGCAGGGCATTGAACTGAGGACCTCCAAAAGAGTAGTCAATGCTCTTAACCACTGAGCCATCTCTCCAGCCCAGCTATAGGCTTTTATTTGACAAGTAATACATCTATACAATACACAGGATGGATCTCACAATACACAGATGGAACTCTGTGAGTTCAAGGTCAGTCTGGTCGACACTTCACATTCCAAGACAGCCAGCCAGCCAGGTATGTTACACAGAAGAAGCTTGTCTCAAAAACCCAACAAAACAAAGAGGCAAGGTGGCTTAGTGGTTAACAGCACCCACTGAACTGCTCTTGTGGAGGACTCTGAAGTAAAATGAGGACATGGCCATCCCTAAATGTGGTGGGTGATGAGAAGGTTTGCACTGTAGCTCTGAGAGAGAAAACAGCCAAAGACATATGGAAGGGCCCAGCCTGAACATGGCCGGAAGAATAGACTAGGCCATGAGAGGATATAGAGGGGAGGGAAAACCAAAGAAGAAGAGAAGAGAGAGAGACAAGAGAGGGGACCAGGAGAGGGAGAAGGAACAAGAGAGTGAAAAGGGTGGAGACAGGAGTGAAGAGCAGGCTTGACCAGACTGGTCTCAAACTCAGAGACTCACCTCCTCTGCCTTTGCTGGTAATAAAAGTATATGCCACCACACCTTTATTGATTGGTTGATTGATTGATTGATTGATATTGTGATAGGAACCCAGTTCCTTGACAAAAGCTACACTTTCGGGACCTTACACAGTAATTTTTTTAAATTTTATTTTGTGTCATTATTGCTGTTTATTTTTCTGAGCCATGGTCTTGTTATGTAGCCTAGGCTGGGCTGGCACTAATAGCAAACCTCTCGCCTAAACCCACCCACCCCCATGCCCATCCCCACCCCCACACTCTGAGGTTCCAGGCCTGGCCCATGCCACTTGCCTTCTTCAGTTGCTTTAGGTAAGGTTCCAGACCCATAAAAAAAATTGCAACCGAGGAGCCTTGAAAAGTGATTGTAGGAATATTTATCTCCTCCGTAAATTCCTCTGAGTCTGGGAGAACAGCTCGGTGGTAGAGCATGCTTAGCATGCAAAGGCCTTTGGTGTGAGCCTCAGTATACACACACAGTTGGTTTTGTTGTTGATGATGTTTGAGACAGGGCCTCTCTCTGTAGCCTGGGCTGGTCTAGAACTCACTCTGTGGACCAAGCTAGACTCCTACTCAGTATGTTGCAGAGGATGACCTTGAACTTCTGATCCTCCTGCTTTTTTCTCCCAAGAGTATTTTCACACCCAGAGTATTTCAGCTCTTAAAGGTATTTACTCACTAGCTGACAGGAAATAATCTGCAGGCAAAATCTTATAAATCTATCTGTAGGGTTGGGTTTTAACTCAGTAGTAAAGGAGTGTGCTTGAAGATCATAGGTTCAGTCCCAGCTAGATGCTGGGCATGCACTTCACACTATGGTCTATGTCCAGCTCTTGGTTTTCTGACAAGTGCATAACTATGAACTCAGGTTGTTAACTTAAACTGAAGATCCTCTTGCCTCAGACTCACAGGTATGTGCCATGAAGCCTAGCAGACAGACTCATTCGATTGTGATTTCCAAGATGAAAAACTAAATTTCAAAATTACTTTACTAGACAGGTGTGGTGGTGCGTGCCTTCAATCCCAGCACTTTAGATGCAGAAGCAGGCAGATCTCTGTGAGTTCAAGGCCAGCCCAGTCTATATAGAGAGTTCCAGGCCAACCAAGGCTACATAATGACACCTTGTCTCAAAAAACAAAACAAAACACCCAACAATATTTGCAGAAGTCCATTCTCTCCTTCCACTGTGTGGGTTCCAGGAACTGAACTCAGGTCATCAGCCTTGGAAGCAAGGGCCTCTACCAGTCGAGCCATCTGGCCAACCTGATGGTGTGTGTCTACATTCCCAAATGCTGGGGAGGCAGAAACAGACAGATTGGTAATTAGCGGGACCCAGGCCCCAAGCCAGTTCAAGACAGCAAAGAAAAACAAGGGGAGTTAGAGAGACATCTCCATGTGTGAAGTATAGGCAAGCTCAAGGACATAACTTGGGATCCCCAGAACTCAAGCAAGCCAGGAACAGGTTAATCTTAGTTTTCTTACAGTGAGATAGGAGGTGGAGACAGGAGAATCCCCAGCTCACAGGACACTCTTATATGTAGTGGGAAGCAACAGGAAAACCTGCTCCAGACAAGGTAAAAGGTGCAAACCAACACCTAAGGTCATCTTCTGACCACACAGTTACCCTGGCAACACGTGTGCCCCCGACATACACTCGATAGGACTTACACACTTACACACACACACACACACACACACACACGGTGGATAGGACCTAGACACACATACATACACACACATGCTGGATAGGACCCCCCACACACACAGACCTACACACACACACACACACACACACACACACACGGTAGATAGGACTTGAGGAGCAAATCCTGACCTAAAGTCACCCTCTTGCTTCCACATGCGTACACATGTGCACCCACATACATGCAAATATGCTGCATTAATTACTTTCTGGTTGCTGTGACAAAAGTAACAGGCAACCAAAGACAAGGTTGATTTTGCCTTACAATTCCAGAAAAATACAGCCGGTCCTGGCAGGGAAGACATGGCAACACGAGTGAAAGCATGGCATAGGACCAGGCAGCGGCTGGTCACAGTTTCATCCACACACAGGAAGCAAAGAAGAGAGCAAGAAGTGGGCAGAGGCTGTAAAAGCTCAAAGCTCGACTCTGGCGACATACTTCCTCCATCAAGGCTCCACCTCGCAAGGGTCTATGAACACACAAACATGCACACACACTCACACTCTCACACACACTCACACATTTGAATAAATACTTGTACACACTCACATGTGCACACATTCTCATACCCTCACGCACACATTTAAATACACACTTGCACACACAAATGCACACATTCACACAAGCACTCTTACATACTCACACTTGAAATAACTTTTATGACTGAGAAGTAGTTAATACATAATGTTGAGTGGGCATGGTGGTGCCCACTTTTAATCCCAGCACTCCAGAAGCAGAAGCCAGTGGATCTCTACGAGTTCAAGACCGGCCTGGTCTACAGAGTGAATTACAGGAAAGCCAGGGCTACACCTAAAGACTCTGGTTTTTTGTTTTAATGTCTCTCATATTGTGTGACCAGGAGCAAGCCTGTCCTCCCCATTCTTGGAAATTCACATAGGATCTTCCTTGAGCCTGGGAATTCAAGACCATTCTGGGTAGCACAGGTAGACATTATCTTAAACAAACAAACAAAAATTTAAAACAAAATCAGGTACAACTTTTCCTAATCCTTAGACACATGGTCAGCAAATTCAGCCTCTTGGCTCAATTCTTGACTGGCTCTCTGGTTGTATCTTATTTATTTATTTTGAGTTTCTGCTTAGCCTTTGGTATTTTTGGGTTTGTTGTTTTGTTGTTTGGTCTTTTTGGATTTTTGGCTTCTTTTTGGATACATGGCTTCTCTGTGTAGCCCTGGATGTCCTGGAACTCTCTCTGTAGACCAGGCTGGCCTCAAATTCACAGAGATCTGCCTGCCTCTGCCCCCAGAGTGCTGGGATTAAAGGCATATACCACTGCTTCAGGGTTTTTTGGTTTGGTTTGGTTTTTATGCTCTCATACTACATCTCAACCTCAGTTTCCCCTCCCTCCCCTCCTCCCAGCCTATTTTTAAAAAGATTTATTTTATGCAGATGAGTACACCATCGATGTCTTCAGACACATCAAAAGAGAACATCGGAACTCATTACAGATGGTTGTGAGCCACCATGTGGTTGCTGGGAATTGATCTCAGGACCTCTGGAAGAGCAGTCAGTGCTCTTAACCTCTGAGCCATTTCTTCAGGCCCTCACTGCCCATTTTTAAGAGTTTGCTTTCTTTCTTTCTTTGTTCCTTCCTTCCTTCCTTTTTTTCTTTGTTTTGCTGGATAGGACCTACACACACACACACACACACACACACATGCTGGATAGGACCTACAACGCACATGTTTGGTTTTTTTTTAGTTTTTTTCGAGACAGGGTTTCTCTATGTGGCCCTGACTGTCTTGCAACTCACTCTGTAGACTAGGCTGGCCTCAAACTCAGAAATCCGCCTGTCTCTGCCTCCCAAGTGCTGGGATTAAAGGTGTGCACCACCACTGCCCAGCTCACATATATGTTTTTTATATGTATGAGTGTTTTGCCTGTATGTATGTATATGTAACATATGTGCTTCAAACCTACAGAGTCCAGAAGAGTGCATCAGATCCCCTGAAACTGGAGTTACAGATTATTGTGAGCTACCATGTGGTTGCTGGGAACTGAACTCAGGACCTCTGCAAAGGCAATAAGTCTTAACCCCTGAGCTATCTCTCCAGCCTTGTTTTGTTTTGGAGACTATGTCTTAATATGTGGCCATCTTAGACTCTCTATCACAGGCTGGCCTCCAACCTGCAAGTGATCCTCCTGCCTCAGGCTTCCCGTTGCTGGGGTTATAGGCATGTTGTCCCCTGCTAAGCTACTTTCTTTAAGGACCAAAGCCAAGGCCTTGTGTATACCAGACAGGCACTCTACCACTGGGCTACATCCCCGGCCCATTTTTCACTTTGATTTAAGTCATAGTTTTGCTGAGTTCCCCCAGGCTGGCCTAGAACTTGCAATTCTCCTGCCTCAAGTCTGTCGTAGCTAGGATTACAAGTATGCACCACCAGGCCCGAGTCTTTTGCTGTTTAAACAAAGATGATAGTCTGGAACTGGAGAGATTGCTCATCAGTTAAGAGCACACAGTAGGGGGCACACTTCTGCTCTTACAGAAGACCTGAGTTAGGTTCCTAGCGCCCACATCAAGTGTAGAGCCATCAACTCGGGACCCCTGTGAGACCAACAGGACACGACACCGATATAATTAGCAAAGAAGGGTTTTTAATTAGACAGCTCGAGCTGGACCACCATAAAATGGCGATCCTGAGGGCAGAAATGATTGAATATTTAAGGACAAAAACCGCAAGCAGGTGGGGGCTTGGGAACTGGGGCTTGGGAACTTCGTCAAGGCTTGCAATCCATCAAGGCTTGCAGAACAATGACGTTACACAAGGCTGGTCAAGGATGTGGTTAGTTCCTGGAACAGTCTGCACCATCAGTCCAGGAGTTTAGCTTACCAGGCCCTCAGAGTAGGTCAGGCACAAAATGGAATCTGAAAATCAAGATGGAGTAAGTTATGCCATCTTTAGTGAGTTATGCTGTCTCTTTAAGCCTCTCACAAGCAGTTCACAGCAGCCTGTAACTCCAGATCCAAGGGATCTGACACCCCCCTTCTAGCCTCCAAGGGTGCCTGCACTCACATACACACACCCATAATAAACCACAAAATACATCTTTAAAAAAATCTCAGAAGGCCATTGTTTTGGAATGGCTTCTGCGCTAGGCCCCGATAGACTAGGCCAGACCAAAATGGAGTAACTCAAGCCTTGTGCCACAAAATCACAGGGAAACTCTCACAAAGCAGACATTTTCCAAAATAGACTGCTTGTCCCTCAAAACAGGAGATGCCAGTCCACTTGAGTCAGCACAGTAAGGAAGTCCCAGGTTTAACCATTACCAAAAATAGCACGAACTAATCAGCATTTTTATTGTTTTGTTTCTTTGCTCCCATCTTACAAAACTTACTGTTTTTCCAGTATGAACTCGCAGAATAAGAGCTGATTTGATCTATGACCAAGTTTGTTGCAATTTTGCCCTTTGATATAACCAGAGAACCTCAGCCAGCGCTCCTCCCTGCCTTCCCATTGCCCCAGGGACACAGGTCAGAAAGCTCAGCCTGGGCTCCTGGCTCTCTGTACCCTGGCCAGCCTCTGGGCTTCCCAGTTTCTCCTCCAGTTCCTGGTTTGCCACCTCTCCCTGAGACCCCCCAACCCCCCAGGCCTTAGAATCTCAGCCTCTTTATCAGGACTGTTCTCTTCCATCTCCTGGACACCTGGCCTCCCTCTTCCTCACACCCCCTTGCCACTGGGCCTTTCCAGCAGGGTGAGGCTTTTCCCCTCCCACTGACTTACTTAAATTCTCTGCAAGTTTAGCACGAGAGACATGTGACAACCCCCAAACTCCCAGATCACCTCAAGATTAAATTGCCATTGTCTTCATTAAGAAAAAAAGTTAGAGTACACAGGGGTAAAGGTGGGGAGGGGTGGGGCTTGAAAGAGGCAGCACTGCCTGGAATCCCAGCATTTAGGAGGCAGTGGCAGGAACAAGGTCATCCTCAGTTCAGTGGGAGATCAGCTTGGCTACATAAGACCCTGTCTCAAAAACAAAACAAAACACAACAACATAAACTGTTAAAGCCCTGAAAGCATTTCAGTAGTGTCTTAGAGTGTGTGCTTAGTACATGTGAAACCCTGCGATGTTTAATCCCTAACACTGTAAAAAAGGAGGGAAAAAAAGTATTTTGGGGGCTGGGCACTGGAGGCGCACGCCTTTAAGAGGCGGAGGCAGGCGGATTTCTGAGTTCGAAGCCAGCCTGGTCTACAGAGTGAGTTCCAGGACAGCCAAGGCTACACAGAGAAACCCTGTCTCGGGAAAAAAAAAAAGTATTTTTGGGATCAGGTAATGGAGCTCAATTGGTAGTGTACTTGGCTAGCAGGCACAAGGCCATGGACTGATCCCTAGCACTGAGTAAGCCAGGTATGGTGACATGTCTATACTCACAGCACTTGGTAGTTGGAGAAAAACTATCAAAAGTTCAAGATCATCCCCAGCTAGTCGATAGTCCGAGGACAAGCTGGGCTAAATGAGAAACACACAGACTCACACACACATCACACGCGCACAGCTAAGCTTCATGGGCATATTTGTTTTAAATATTTATTTACCTTTATTTTATATGTACATATATTTTGCCTATATGTTTATCTGTGCACCACTAATGTGCCTAGATAGGCTCATTTTTAATCCCAGCATTTGGGAGGTGCAAGCAGTTAGATAGATCTCTATGAGTTCAAAACCAGCCTGCTTTACCTAAATTCAGTGGGAGGTCAGTTTGGCCAGCTGGTGAGTGATGTCACATGCCTTTAATCCCAGTGCTCCAGAGGCAGAGCCAGCTTGGTCTACAGAGCATGTTCCAGGCCAGGTAGTTGCTTTCCGTACCCTTCTCCCCCAGCCAAGTTCTTGAAGTTAATCCAGGCAGTGGGTGAGTGAATACTTTTGCTGGAGAGGAAACTGGGCCTCACACCTGCCAAGCAAGTGCTAGGCCTCTGAGTTACCCCATCCAAACTCCCATCATCAGATGAAAGTGAGATAGCCTGGCAGTGGTGGCACATGCCTTTAATCCCAGCACTTGGGAGGCAGAGACAGGTGGATTTCTGAGTTCGAGGCCAGCCTGGTCTACAGAGTGAGTTCCAAGACAGCCAGGGCTACACAGAGAAACCCTGTCTCAAAAAACCAAAAAAAGAAAAAAGAAAAAAAGAAAGTGAGAGCCCTAGCTAGGTCCTTAGGAGTCTTTCTGCCAAGTCTAGAAGGCCTCTGTGGGGCCAGGTGGACTTTCTGCTCAAGGTGTGGTTCACAAAGTCCTTTCCCACAACAGCTGAGGAGCAAACTGGAACAAACTTAAGGCTCCTGTCCTATCCTCTGATCTAGCGACCCTTGCAAGCAAACCAGGCCCTAAGCCTTACCCTGTACCATGCCCTTTCTGTGATAAATGGCCAAGGGAATGAGGGGCCTCAGGGGACAAGCACAATGACACATTAGGATTTTTCTAAATAGCCAAATAGTACAAGTGCCCTGGTATCCTATGTAGATCACCACACACATGCTCGCGCTCGCGCACACAGAGAGAGAGAGAGAGAGAGAGAGAGAGAGAGAGAGAGAGAGAGAGAGGTTTGCCTTAAGGGCAGACCCTGCCATACCTTTTCTGCTGCCCTGTCTGAATCTTGGCTACTGTGTCGATTGGCAGTTCATGTGGGGGGACAGTCTTGGACTTCGCTTCTTTCCTACTCAGTCTTCTGTGGGTTGTTTTGCTTTTTGTTTTTTATTGTTTTACTTTATTTCACTGTGTGTATGTGTGTGTGTGTGTGTGTGTGTGTGCGCGCGCGTGCGCACGCGAGTGTGCATATAGCCATGGGTTCTTTCCTTCCACCATGTGTGATTCAGGAATCAAATTTAAAAGGACCTTAAAATTCTGATTTCCCTGTCTCCAGCTCCCCAGTGATGATTACTTGCTTCCTACACACTATTCCCAGCTTTTAATTTACTAATTAATTGATTTATTTATTGAGGGGTGTGATGAATGTGCACATATGTGTTTGCAGATTTCACGCATGTGTATAAGGAGGCCAGAGGCCAAAGCCAGTATGTAGACCAGGCTGGCCTTGAACTTATAGTAATCCTCCTGCCTCTGCCTTCTGAATGCAGGGATTATTAGCTTCTCTTCCTTGAGGCAGGCTATATTGGTCAGGCTGTCCTCAGATTCCTGGCCTCAAGTGCCTCTTCTGCTTCCCGAGTAGCTGGGATGACTGGCACATTCCACTATGCCCAGCCGGCTCTGTGCTCTGTTTTTATTGTTCTTGTTATTGTGTGTGGTGCTGAGGATCAAACTCAAGGCCTCTCTAGATGATACTCTGTGAAGCTCAAGTTACCATCTG
This sequence comes from Rhynchomys soricoides, assembly GCA_019843965.1. Lineage (NCBI taxonomy): Eukaryota > Metazoa > Chordata > Mammalia > Rodentia > Muridae > Rhynchomys > Rhynchomys soricoides. Next base: position 599,004 of record JADRCH010000213.1, on the reverse strand, counting down.
GGGAGTTTGTTTTCATTTGCTTGTTTTGAGAATTGTGTTTTTAAAATTACATGTATTTATTTAGTCTTGTTCTGTGGTGTGTGTGTGTGTGTGTGTGTGTGTGTGTGTGCACATGCAGGCATGACTGTGTAGGTCAAAGAACAACTTGCAGGATTCCGTTCTCTCCTTCCACCACGGACTTCCAAGATATTCGGGTTGGCCGGAAACACCTTTAGATGCTGAGTCACCTCACCTGCTCTGTTTGTGTTTGACCTAGGATTTGTCTAGGCCATGCAGGCTTTGAACTTGCCATCCTCCTGCCTGAGCCTCCTGAGTGTTAGAACTGCAAGCCTGTGCCCCAAAGCCCAGCTCTGCGTCACATACATTAATAAACACCCTGCTTCTTTGAGGTAGATACTTACCTAAACAGTGGCTCCCACAATCTTCAGATCTGTCTTTGAACTTCATCATGGCCACCTGTATCATGTGACTTTACTTTTGTTTTGCTTTGTTCTCTCTCTCTCTCTCTCTGGAACACATCAGTCTTTTACATTATACTTGATTCATCATGAGGAACCCATCAACCTTTCCCCTTTAGCTTGTTTGTTTTTGAGATGCGGTCTCATTATGTAGCCCTGGCTGCTTGAACTTACTGTGTGGACCAAAATGGTTCCAGAACCTTTAGTTTTCTTCCTGCCTCTGCCTTCCCAATACTGTGTGCCACTGCATCCAGATCTCCCGTCATAAACCTATTTTCTTCTTGAACTTTGATGCCTGAAGGTTTAGTGTTCCTGTCTGTGTGGAATCTGGACTCCCTCAGGGCATGGATCAGGCCAGCGGAGCACCTGTCCCTGTCTCTTATCCCACGACATCCCTGATTTTCCAGCTGCAGAGGTTGATTGAGCCATGATGGAGCAGAGAGTTCCTGAGAACCCTGCAGAATATCACTGCTGGCTGTGGGAAAGGACCTTTGCAGCTGCCCTCACAGCAAGGGTTGCTCTTTCTCCCATGCCCCCATCATGGCTACCTAGCAATTAAGGAATGGTAGACCTTGTCACCTGCTCTCAACAACCCTTCGTTCCCACAGAGAAAATGTCTTCTGTCCAGTGGATCTCACTGGGAACTTGCACAGGGTGTGGATGCCACGGGACAGCTTTGGTCCTCTCCATGGATGATTATTCAATGAGCACATTGGGAGCAGGAGATTTCCTATTAGTACTGAGCTTTTACAGGCAATGTCTTTTGTCGGTTTTGTTTCTTTCTTTGTTTTTGTTTTCCAAACAAGAACTCTCTACTTAGCGTTTCATAAGCCTCTGTCTCCAGAGTTAGGCTTTAAAGGTGCGCCACCAAATCTGGCTGTTTATCTAGATTTAATTAATTAATTACTTATATTATTTATTTATTTATATTATTTTTGGTCTTTCTGTGTATGTAGCCTTGGTTGTCCTGGAACTTGATTTGTAGATGCGTGCTGGTCTCAAACTCACAGAAATCCACCTGCCTCTGCCTCCCAAGTACTGGGATTAAAGGGGAGTACAACACTGCCTGGCTTTTTGGTCTTTTTCAAGACAGGGTTTCTCTGTGTAGCGTGGCTGTCCTAGAACTCACTCTGTAGACCAGGCTGGCTTCGAATTTAGGAATCTGTCTGCTTCTGCCTCCTGAGTGCTGGGATTAAAGGTGTGTGCTACTCTGCCTGGCAGATTTTTTTTTTTTATGTGTTTCCATTTCAAGCATGTCTGTGTACCTTATGTGCATGTTGCCTGCAAAGGCTGAAAGAGGGTGTTAGAACCCCTGAAATTAGATCTGCAAATGGTTGTGAGCTGCCATGTAGGTAGAGGGAATCAAAGCCAAGCCTTCTGGAAGAACAGCTGACTCAACTGCTGAGCCCTCTCTCTGGCCCTTTTACTTTATTTTTCGATTAGTATACAAGTTAGTAGATGTCACGTCTCCCCACCCTGTACCCTTCCGCCTCCATGAGTCACCTTCCCGGTTTCAGGCGTGGCTTTTATTACCTTGCCCCTCTTCCTTCTAACCTCTTTTTCTAGGCTGTCAAGGTGGCTCAGCAGGTAAAGGTGCCGGCCACACAAACCTAGCAACCTGAGTTTGATTCCCAGGATCAAATAAAGGTGGAAGGAGAGACCCAACTCCTCAGAGTTGACTTCTGGCTTCCATATACGTCCTGTGGAGCATGTGCCCCTCCCCCACACCACACACATACACACACACACACACACACACACACTATATATATATATATATATATATATATATATATATATATATATGAAAAGTTTTTTTAAAAAAAATTTTTACACGTGTGTTGTGTGCCTGCAGGTGTCTATATACATGATACTTGAGGACACAAGAGTCCAGTGGATCCCCCACATCTGGAGTCACAGGCCACCTAAAGTGTGTGCTGGGAAATGAACTTGGTCCCTCTTAAAGAGCAACAAGTGCTCTTAACCACGGAGACATTTTAAATAAATTTATTTTAAAACTTCTTTTTTTTTTCAGTTGTGGTGGCACATGACTTTAATTCCAGCATTCAGGAGACAGAAGCAATCAGGTCTCTGTGAGTTCCAGGCCAGTCTAGTCTGGTCTACATAGCAAGTTTCAGGCTAGCCAGATGTACACACTGATGAGACCTTGACTTTTTTTATTTATTATTATTAAATTGTTTTATTTATTTACATTTTAAATATTGCCCCCTTCTTTGTCCTTCTCCCCCCCCCCCCCCCCGCCAGTTCTTCTCCCCACCTCCCACCTCACTCAGGCCAGCATCTTCCCTGGGGCATCAAGTTTCTACAGGATTAGGAGCATCCTCTCCCACTGAGGTCAGACAAGGCGGTCTTATGCTACCTATGTTCTGGAGGTCACGAACCAGCCCATGTATGCTCTTTGGTTGGTGGCTTAGTCTCTGGGAGCTCTGAGGGGTCCAGGTTAGTTGACACTGTTGGTCTTCCTATGAAGGGGTTGACATCCCCCTCAGCTCCTTCAAGCCTTCCCCTAATTCTTCCATAGGGGTCCTGACCTCAGTCCAATGGTTGGCTGTAAGTATCTGCATCTGTCTCAGTCAGCTGCTGGTAGAGCCTTTCAGAGGACAGCCATGCTAGGTTCCTGTCTGCACGCACAACATAGCATCAATAATAGTGTCAGGGTTTGGTGCCTGCGCATGGGATGAATCCCAAGTTGGGCTGGTCACCAAATGACCTTTTCTTCAGTCTCTGCTCCATTTTTTCTTTGCATTTCCACCATCCCTGACCTCAAGCTGTACTACAGAGCAATAGTGATAAAAAAAAATCACATAGTATTGGTACAGAAACAGATAGGCCGATCAATGGAATAGAATTGAAGACCCAGAAATAAACCCACACACCTATGGACACTTGATCTCTGACAAAGGAGTTAAAACCACACAGTGGAAAAATGAAAGCGTCTCCAACAAATGGTACTGGTATAACTGGCGGCCTACATGTAGAAGAATGCAAAATGATTTATATTTATCACCTTTTACAAAGATCAAGTCCAAGTGGATCAAGGACTTCCACATAAAACTAAATACACTAAATCTAACAGAAGAGAAAGTGGAAATCCTTGAATGCATCAGAACAGGGGAAAATTTTCCTAAACAGAACACCAATGGCTCAAGCTCTAAGATCAACAATTGATAAATGGAACCGCATAGAACTGAAAAGCTTCTGTTAGGCAAAGGACACTGTCAATAGGACAAAATGGCAACCCGCAGATGGGAAAAGATCTTCACTAACCCTACAACCAATAGAGGACTAATATCCAAAATATACAAAGAACTCAATAATTTAGGCTCCAAAAACCCATATAACCCAATTTAAAAAGTGAGACCCTGACTTTTTATTATTTTTTTATTTATTGTTTTTTCAAGACAGGATTTTTCTATGTAACAGAGCCTTGGCTGTGCTGGACTTGCTTTGTAGACCAGGCTGGCCTTGAACTCACAGAGCTCTGCCTGTCTCTACCTTCTGAGAGCTGGGGTTAAAGACATGTGTCATCACAGCCTGGTTGAGACCCTGTCTTAAAAAAATTTTTAATTAATTAACAAATTTTATTTTCTGCCTTTTATGGCTCCCGCTCTAGTCTCATGACTATTTCCATACTTACACCCATACATATAAAAATTAACTAATGAGATCCCCGAATGAGAGTGTGCGGGTTTGTCTTTCTAGCACTGTCCTCTCGGGACCACTCCCCTGTCAATTTCTAGGCCCCAAGCACCCAGTCATTGATAAAGCCTTGCTCCTGCCCCTGGAGAAACTAGAGGGACAGAAGTAAGACTGTTGTCATGTATAATGTAGTCACAGAGTATGTGCCAGCATAGAGAGAAGCAAAGGAGCTGGGTGTGGTGGCACACACGTGTGATGTCAGCATGCAGGATGCAGAGCAGGAGAATCAGGAGTTCTTGGGTGTGTAAGGAGTTTGAGGCCAGCCTGGGTTACATTTGGTTCTGTCTCAACACCTGCTCCCCCCTCCTCCCGCAAAGGATAACAGCTGTGTCGGCTTGACTGAGTTATTACTGTGTTGTGTGTGTGGAGGGGTGTGTGTGTGTGTGTGTGTGTGTGTGTATGTCTTTTGTGTATATATGTGGTACATGTACGGTGTGTGTGTGTTTGTATGTATGTATGTTATGTATGTGTGTGGTGTATGTGTGAGTGCATATGTGTGGTGTGTGTGTGTGTGTGTGTGTGTGTGTGTTAAAGCCTCCTATTGGACACAACAAATGAAATTATTAGGACAGGAACAAACTGGAAAAGAGGGCCAGAGTCCTACCCATTTGTCCTACACAGGCAAGTGGAGTGTCCTGAACTGAGCTTAGAAAGATTGCTTTGAGCTGAGTGAGGTGGCTTACATCTGTAATTATGGCTAGTCTGAGTTACAGATCTAGAGCCTATCTACGAAGAAGAAGAAGAAGGAGGAGGAGGAGGAGGAGGAGGAGGAGGAGGAGGAGGAGGAGGAAAGAGGGAAAGGGAGGGGAGGGGAGGGGAGGGGAGGAAGAGATATGGAACAGCCTGGAGAAAGATCTTGCTGCCAAGCATAACATAAGGACCTGGATTTGATACGTACCACACTTTACTAGTCTCTTTGGTGAGAGCATCATCTTCTGGATGCAGTTGGCCCAAGAGAGTCTGGGAACTGTAGTCTTTGTGCCTTAATGATTGCTGGGGATTCAATGATCAGAGATGAGGAGAATGGGTAACGGGGAGGGATCTAGCAGGTTGCAAGCACACACAACATTCTATTTTGAGTGGAAATTTTTATGTTATTATTTAAGATTTGATCCTAAAGTAGAACAAAGGGGTGCAAAATGCTTCAAATCAAAAATGATTGAGGAGCCTCCAGGGAGAGCCAACTATTGAGTTATGTGATCAATAAGGTCTTGGGGGGGGGGGCACATCCCCCAGAAGGGCTCCAGACTCAGCTAAATACTCTGATGTCGCCCTGGTGAAATTCTTGATGTTATCTTTACCGTGTCCCTAAGGGAATTCTGATGAGATGAAGCATGTACAAAAACAGTGGAGACAAGCTGGTGTGTACGTGCGGTCCTTACTTCCCCACTGCTTCAGATCTCCCTGGCAAGGGGCTGAGAGACAGAAACAGGCAGAGGCAGAGGCAGAGGCAGAGGCAGAGGCAGAGGCAGAGGCAGAGGCAGAGAGACAGAGAGATGAGACAGAGAGACAGAGAGACAGAGAGACAGAGAGACAGAGAGACAGAGAGACAGAGAGACAGAGAGGCAGAGGCAGAGCGGCAGAGGCAGAGAGGCAGAGGCAGAATTGTACTGAATAAGTTGTAGCCCTGTGTATCCCTGGTTGTCCAGGAACTCACTCTGTAGACCAGGCTGTCCTCAGAACTCAGAAATCTGCCTGCCTCTGCCTCCCGAGTGCTGGGATTAAAGGCGTGCGCCACCACTGCCCGGCTTCAAGAGTGTCTTAACCAGCTGAGCTATTTTGCTCTCCCCAGCCTTTACATTCTTCAGGACTAAAAGACCACTAAAACTGCTGAGTCGTGCTCTTTTCAGATCCCACTCAACAATGTGGAGAAACAGATTATGTTATCCCCACCAAACTTGCTATACTCAGGGTGCCCCTTGCTTAAGTCTATGAGGACCAAGCTGGGGCTGCAGAGTGAGGGCACCCTGCTTAGAGACATTGTCTCCTGTGATCCCATCCTTAGGTCAGCCCCCTGTACCTTGACCTGCAGTTAGATCGATCTAACTGGGGTGATCGGAAGAAAGAGATGATAGACGTACATAGAGAAAAGCTGGGATCTGGTAGGCCCTGTGATCTGATGAGACAGACACAGAAGCACAGCAGGTTCATTGTATATGGCTGAACAGGGAGGCAGGATTAGCTGATGTCAGTAGGAAGACTCCGTAGGGAGCTGCCTTAGGATGTAAACATCCTGGGGGAAGAGGCTGCGTTCCCAGTCTTTTCTGCACACACTGTCAACAATGGACCAGGGGACGGCTCTGCCATTCCCGTGAGTCTGGGGCATTAGGGTTCTCATTATGGCCACGGCACTCACTCACTCAGGACTTCCTCTGCTCCCCACATTCCTGCCCTTCTGTGCTCTTCATTCCATGAAGGAAGATTTCTCAGCCTGTGAATAATTCTCTGGGTAAAAAAGGCTAGTCAGGGTAGTGGATATCACTAGGGTATGCAGAAAAATGTCTGACAACCAGGTCCCTGATTGTGTCCATGGTTGTAGCATTAACCAGCTTCTTTGGTATGGCTGTACCTCACACTGGCTCATTTCTCTTTTGTATCTTGGCTTTCTTTCTTCTCTCTCTCTTCCTTCTCTTCCCTTCCTCCTCCCACCCTCCCTCTCTCTCTCTCTCTCTCTCTCTCTCTCTCTCTCTCTTTCTTTCTTTCTTTCTTTGAAATAGGGTCTCATGGCTGTCCTGGATCTCACTCTGTAGACCAGGCTAGCCTCAAATTCACAAGATCTTCCTGCCTCTGCCTTCTGGGTACTGGGATTACAGGCCTGTGCTACCACACCCAGTGTCTCCCTACACAGCTCTGACTGTCTTGGAACTCGCTCTCTAGACCAGACTGGCCTTAACTCACAGAGATCCACCTGCCTCTGCCTCTGGGGTGCTGCAATTAAGGTCATGCACCACAATGCCCAGCTCTCCTGTTTCTTTAATCTTTTACATTGATTGATTGATTATGTTTGTGTATGCATACAGGTAATGCTCTTCTATGTATATGTGTGTATCTGTGTATCTGTGTGTGTGTGTGTGTGTGTGTAGGTCAGAGGTCAACCTCTGGGGGTATTCTTCAGGAGCTGTCTGCCTTGTTTTTTGGTTGTTGGGGCTTTTTCTTTGTTTTTTTCTTGTTTTTTGTTTTGTTATTGTTGTTGTTGTTTTAAGATTTATTTATTTATTTTATTTATATGAGTATACTGTAGCTGTCTTCAGACACACCAGAAGAGGGCATCGGATCCCATTACAGATGGTTGTGAGCCACCCTGTGGTTGCTGGGAATTGAACTCAGGACCTCTGGAAGAGCAGCCAGTGTTCTTAACCACTGAGCCATCTCTCCAGCCCCGCTTTATTTGTCTATCTATTCATTTATGGGGGTAGTGGGGCATGCACAGTGTATTTGGAAGTCAGAGGGCATTTATGGGAGTTGGTCCTCTCTTTCCACCAGGTGGGTCTTGAGGATCAGGCTCAAGAGAGTCCTTACACTTATGGACAAGCACTTCACTGACTGAGCTAACCCCCAGCTACCTGTTATAATTCCCATTAACAACCATGTGGTGGTGCTCGCCTTCAATCCCAGTGCTTGGGAGGGAGGCAGAAGTAGATAGATCTCGATAAATTCAAGGCCAGCCTGGTCTACAATGAGTTCCAGGACACTTGGCTCTACACAGAGAAATCCTATCACAAACAAACAAACAAAAAACAAACAAACAAACTCCTGTTAGCAGAGCTGGGGTTGCCTGGCTTTTGAGAAGTCCAAGCATCACATATATCCACTGTGGTAGTGCACGCCTGTAATTCCAGGGACAGAGACAGGGGGATCAGAAGTGAAAGGTCTTCCTCAGCACTGTAGTGGGTTTGGAGCAAGCCCCAATGCTAAGATCTTGTCTCAGAACTAAACAAAACTCCAAATCCCAAGTTCCTGCAGACCTTTGTAAGACACTATACCCTGGCTGTCTGAAACATTTTAGGAGTTTGTAATTTAGCTTATCATATTTCTTGTCTTAGTTTCTGAATGCTAGAGATCAAACCCAGGGCATATGAATGTTAGTAGGCATTCTATCAGTGAGCTACATCCCAGCCCTGTTTAACATGAGGACAGTGTGTCTGTGGGTTTCGGTATGTGTATATAATGCATTAATATACAGCGAATTTCTTTCTTTTCTTTTTTCTTTTTTTCCTGGTTTTTTGAAACAGGGTTTCTCTGTGTAGCTGTCCTGGAACTCACTTTGTAGACCAGGTTGGCTTTGAACCCACAGAGATTCACCTGCCTCTGCCTCTGGAGTGCTGGTATTAAAGTGGGAGCCTCCACAGTCAGGCTTAATTTCATCAATTTTTTTTAAAAAGATGTATTTGTTTTCATTTTCTGCATATGGTTTTTTTGCCTGCATATATGCATGCCTACTGCTGGAGAAGGCCAGAAGGAGGTGTCAAGTCTCCAGGAACTGGAGTTACAGACAGTTGTGAGTCACCATGTGGTTGCTGGGAATCAAACCCAGGTCCTCTGCAAGAACAGCCAGTGCTCTTACTAGGAGAGCCATTTCTTCAGCCCTGGACTTTTATATTTTTATTCATTTCTTCCTCTAGATTCCACAATTCCACAAGCATTCCAAACAGATGCTTGTCCTTTCAAACCTGGCATATTTATTTAAAAGACAATCTCTACGTCTGTTGTCCTGTGGTGTTCTCTCAGGAGAGGAAAAAAATAGGCCCATTGGAATGACAAGGGGGGCAACAGCACTAGACACTTTAGATGCTTGATGGCCAGATCATCAGCAGGGCTTTAGCCAATCCTTAGAAACACACTGGGGTGAATAATCAGGAGTTCAAGTCCAGCTTAGGCTGCTTAGCAAGACCCTGTCTCAAAAAAAAAAAAAAAAAAAAAAAACAAAAAAAACTACCCCCCCCCCCCCAAGATCAGGAGTGTAGCTCAATACAAAGCACTTGCTTAGCATGTATGAGATCCTGGGTTCACTCCCTAGCATCACACAAACACATGAATAAACTGGCCATAGTGGAGGCAGAAGCAGGTGGATCTCTGTGAGTCGGAGGCTAGGCTGATCTATATAATGAGTTCCAGGCCAACAAGAGCTACATCAAGAGACCCTATCTCAAACAAATAAACAACAATAACAAACACGAATAAATAAACAAGGAAACAAATAAAAACCCAGAAGAAAAAGTTTCTAGTATTTGACCTGCTATAAAAATCTATGAAGTGATGCTTCAGAGGATATATTTTAAATGATTCATATGCATTTTTATTTTGAATGGATATATGTGTTAACATTCTAATTTATATAAGAATTCAATAGCCGGGCAGAGGTGGCACACCCCTTTAATCCCAGCACTTGAGAGGCAGAGGTAGGCAAACTTCTGAGTTTGAGACCAGCCTGGTCTACAGAGTGAGTTCCAGGACAGCCAGGGCTACACAGAGAAACCCTGTCTTGGAAAAAAAAAAAAGAATTCAATAATATTGGTAACAGTTAGCAATATTTGTCAGCAGGGTTGTTTGGATTTTCTCCAGGGAAAACTTGAGTTCAATCTTCTTCTCCTTCTTCTCCTTCTTCTCCTTCTTCTCCTTCTTCTCCTTCTTCTCCTCCTTCTCCTCCTTCTCCTCCTTCTCCTTCTTCTTCTTCTTCTTCATCTTGTTTGAGATGAGGCCTTACTCTTCCAGGCTAGCCTGGAACTCACTATGTAGATCAGGCTGGCTGTGAACTTGCAGCCATCCTCCCAGCTCTGCCTCCTGAGCGCTGGAACTATAGATGTGGGCCACGATGCCTGGCTTCATTCTTGTTTTCAAGGAGTATCCAGTTAAGAAATGTGAATGGCTAGGCATGGTGGCAGCTTTAATCCCAGCACTCAGGAGGCAGAGGCAGGCAGATCACTGAGTTTGAGGGCAGCCTGGGTCTACATTCAGAGTTCCAGGACATCCAGGGCTACACAGAGAAACTCTGTCTCAGAAAATAAATAAATAAATAAATAAATAAATAAATAAATAAATATGCATTGTGATCCATTTCCCAGTCCAGTTTCTTTCTTTCTGGTCAAATATGTTTTGATGACTCACAAAGTACAACAGAATGAGTGAAAGATAATCCAGGCACTGAGTGTAATAAGTATTTTCTTTTATTAGAAAGAGAAATATCTTGAGTAGATCTGGGGGAACAAAACACCAGCAAGTCGTCATCATTAGTGAAAAACAAGACACACACATGCACACACACACATATACACACACACAGACACATACACATAGACACACACACATGGACATACACATAGACACACACACAGACACATACATGGGCACACACACACATACAGACACACCCACTCAAGCACGTGCGCATGTGCCCACATACACAGTCCAACTCTTCTCACTGACTCTGGTGATTTTCTCTGACAACTCATGAGAGTACACATATACCCAAAGATCTCATTCCCAAGTGAACCCCATAAACCAGGTGTGGTTGGACAGACCTGTAGTTCCAGTCCTCAGGAAGTGGGACGGGACCAAGACAGGGGAATTCCCATGTGATTGAGTTCAGTCAGAGCTATAGAGTGAGATCTAAACCATCTTTTGCTACAAAGCAAGTTTGAGGCTAGACCAGTCTACATAGCAAATTTTAGACCAGTCAGGGCTATATAGGGAGACCCTGTCTCAACAACAACCAAGAAATAAATAAAATTTTTAAAAAAGGAAAAAAAAAGAAAATATATATATACACATGTGTATATACGTGTACGTGTATATATGTGTATGTGTATATGTGTGTACATGCATGAAAATGACCTATACAACCCAGTGTAATAAAATTTAAAAATAATGAAGCATTGGCTCACATAATCATTAAACTAGGAGAAACAGCCTCAGGCATAGCTGGATCCAGGTGTTCAAATGACGTCAGCAGCAGCTGCTCCCTGGACTCTGTTTTCTTTATCTGTTCCTCTATTCTCAAATAGGCTGTGCCAAATTCTTTGTCACCATAGCTAAAAGCCTAGGTCAAACCAGAGTTTGATCGTCTCTGTCTTCAGCGACAGCCACAGCCTTTGTCCCCTTCTCCTCTTTCCCAGTTTCATCTCCAGACAGTGCTCTATTTTATAATTTTTAAACACGTTTTCATTTGGGGGGCAAGCATGGAGGGCAGAGGGAAATCTTAGAGAGCCAGTACTCTCCTTCCACTGTGTGCCACTTGGCAGCAAGCCCCTTCAGCTGCGGAGCCATCTTGACACCCTCACATAGAGCTCTAACAAAGTGGATCGGATCTTATGACAATACTGCTATATATATATTAAAGACAGGATCTAGAGTATCCTAAACTGGCTTAGAAAACTTGCTGCAAAGCCAAAGCCGGAGGGTGGATGGTTTTGAATTTCTGATCCGCCCAAGTGTTGGGATTACAGGTAGAGCTTGCTTTTCCTTTGCATTTCTTTTGCTGTTTGTTTTTGTTTTGTGACCAGTTCACTGTTAATCGTGTTGGGCAGTCTGGAACTCACTTATGTAGTCCAGGCTGGCTTTGAACTTAGGCTCTCTGGGCCTCCACCCCTCCTCTACTCAAAACATTCGAATAGCTTCTCATTGTAAAATCCAAAGCCCTCTACAGCAAGGCTACTCCTCCCTTCTTCTACTCCCTGTACTGTTTTTCCTTCCGTGTGATGGGGTGGCCCTCCATTACCCGTGGTTAACTCCTCCCCTTCACTGACGACTCAATTCCTCTGGACATTATCTAGAAGGGCTATTCCCACAGAGTTCTCTGGCTACACAAGTCCAGCGCTGGCTTTCATTGGTCTACTCTGGCGCGCCACTCCCCGGAACAGCCAGTCACTGTTGCCAAGGGGCTGACACATTCGGACTGGTTTGGCCTGAGTCATCTGCCCTGGAGCTGATGGAAGTGTGGGCCCTGTGGAGAAAGACAATCCCCTTGAGAAAGATGGGGATTCTGTTACCAGAAGGGTGAGGTAATGCTGCTCAACAAGAATAACAGATGAGCATCTTCAGTGTTTGCCCAGCAGCTGACAGACAGGAAGTGTTTAAAAAAAAAAAAAAAGGCAGAAATAAATCAGCGTGCATTGCCTGTGGGAGCCCCCGGGGACCTTCCTTCACCGTCGTTTATTCATTTAACAAATTTTTATTGATATCATCCATTTACGGGCTTTATCCAAAGGGATCTGCTGCTCTCTTGAATCAAAATGTAATAAAGTGGTGTGTGTAATCCCAGAACTCAGGGGATAGAAGCAGGAGGATCAGGAGTTCAAAGCCAGGCTTAGCTACAGGAGACCCTGTTTCTAAATCAATAGGTAAGTAGGTAGGTAGATGGATAGATGGATGGATGGATGGACAGATGGACGGATGGATAAAAGGATGGGGGAAAGTCCCCATGTACTGGTGAAAGCCTTTAATCGCAGCACTTGGAAGGCAGAGGCAGGCAGATCTGATCTCTGTGAGTTCCAGACCAGCCTGGCCTATAAATAGCAAGTTCCAGCCAGGGCTACACAGTGAGATCTTACCTAAAAAAAAATAAAAATAAAGGCTAGGAGCTGAGACTTTCTGAATGGTGCCTAATATTCTTTCGACAACATTTATTAGCGTTCACTAGCTGTGGAGAAGAGCAACTATGAATATCACAGGCAGTGTCTCTCCTCCTGGGGCTCTAGAAGGACTGGCAGCCAAACACAAAGCTGGGTTCAAACGGAATGGAGGTCTCCTGAAACTCACATTTGGGGGGGGAGGGGTGGCTGGGGGCCATTTTCAGAGTAGTTTGTTTTTTGTTTGTTTGCTTGTTTTTGTTTTTGCATTTGCATGTCTGTATTATTAATCATCTTTTTAAAAATAATGCTAGGGTTGGAGAGATGGCTCAATTGATAAAGTGCCCGACACACACAAGCATGTATCTAATCCTCCCACCCACACAAAAGCCTAGCATCGTGGCCATTCATAAGCTCAGAACTGGGGAAGCTGAGAAAGGAGAATCCCAGGAGCTCACTGGCTAGTCAGGCTAGCCCAAAGGATGAGCTCCAGCTTCCACAGGAGATGCGGTCTCAAGAAATATCAGGGGCTGGGCAGCGTGGCACATGACTTTAACTGCAGGATTTGGGAGGCAGAGGCAGGCAGATCTCTATGAGTTCAAGGCCAGCCTGGTCTACACAGTGAGTCCAGGACAGCCATGGCTTCAACAAGAAAATCAACAAACAAAGATACAGAGAAATAAGATGGGGTAGCAGGATCCTTCAGTGGATAATCCTGCCCTAATGACTTGATTGCATTTCCAAGACTCACAAAGCGGACCTCCACATGAGTGCTCTGGCAGAGGTCCCATCTCTACACACAAATAAATAAGTATAATTTAAAAAAGAAAAGAAAAGAAAAGGCAAGGCAGGGAGCAAGGAAGACCCTTGAAATTGACCCCTGGCCTTCATATGCACACCATATACCCAGGTGAACATGCACTCACCACACACACGTAGAAAGACAAACAGACAGACAGAAAGAGGGAGAGAGAGCCAATACCATTAAGAGTTAACTACACCCAGGAGAACTGCTAAAAGAAGATTGGCATGCCAACTGCTCACAAGGATGTTGGCAGAAGGAACAATCAGGCACTGCCGTGAGCCTGGGAAAGGGTATAATCACATCAGACAGCTGTTTGGCGGCTTCTGACAAAACCACACACAATTACCCCAGGACCCAGCCTTTCTGCTTTTATGCAAGAGAAATAAAAAGCAATTTTTAAATAAAAGATTTAGTTTTACTATTTTTAAATATGCATCTATCTATCTTGTCTGTCTGTCTGCCTGCCTGTCTGTGGGTTTGTGCATGTGAGCGCTGGTATGAATGGGGGGACCAGAGGTGTAGGATCCCCTGGAGTTACAGGAAGTTGTGAGCTGCTTGAGGTAGGTGTTGAGAATCAAACGTGAGCCTTCTGCAGGTGGACGCCATTCTCTTAATCTACAAGCCATCTCTCCAGCACTATTTAAGACAAACAACAAACAAAACTAAACTGTGTGTATGTCCCCATGTGAGAAAATGCCACACGGGTGCAGGATCTCTCAGAACTGGAGTTACACATTCTTATCAGCTGACTCTGGAAGGGCACCAAGAACTCTTAACCCTGGAGCCATCTCTTGAGCTTTCCCACCCCCACCTCCCCTCTCCTTCTTTGAGGAGTCCTTCTATGCAGACCAGACCGCTCTTAAACTGAAAATCTTGCTTTGGCTACTGGAGTGATGGGGTTCCAGGCATTCACTACCATGCCAACCTGAGACATCTGTCTTTTCATTTATATTAAGATACAACTTGAAGCAGGGCTGTGAAGGTGAACATCTTTAATCCCAGCACTCAGCACTCAGGAGGCCAGCCTGGTCTACATATACATTGAGTTCCAGGACAGCCAGGGCTACACAGAGAAACCCTGTCTCGAAAAACAACAAAACAAACCAAACAAACAAACAACCCCCCCCTCCAAAAAACCCAAAACTCTTGTTGGGTATGGTGATACACAACTTTTTAAAAAAAATATTTGTTTATTTATGCAAGTACACTGTAGCTGTCCTCAGACACACCAGAAGAGGGCATCAAATCCCATTACAGATGGTTGTGAGCCACCATGTGGTGGCTGGGATTTGAACTCACGACCTTCGGAAGAGCAGTCAGTGCTCTTTACTGCTGAGTCATCTCTCCAGCCCGATACACAACTTTTAATCCTAGCATTCTGGAAGCAGGCTCTATGAGTGTGAGGCCACTTTGAACTACATACATAGTGAGTTCCATGACAGCTAGGTTTATGTAGAGACACTCTCTCTCAAAAATGTAAAAATAAGAACAACTTACCCTATGGAGACAGAGGAGTATCTGGGGAGGGAGGTACACAGTCACTGGGAAGAGACTCCAAAGTTTCATTTTATTTATGTGGATGGGTGTTTATGTGTGTGCACAATATACGTGGAGTACCCGGAAAGGCCAGAAGAGTACATCAGATCCCCTGGAACTAGAACTAAAGACAGTTATATGAGCTACCAAGTGGGCAGCTGAGAATCAAACTCCAGTCCTCTGGAAGAACAACCCGTGCTCTTATCCGCTGAACCACCTCTCCAGACCCCAGTAATTTATTTATTTACTTTAATTTTGGGGAACTTTTTCTGTATTGTTATAAGGGCATGAAATAGAGGAAGTTTCACTTGTAAAAATTCATAAAACTCATGATACATGGAGCTATCACTGCACCCCACAAACAGGCATGTATAATGCATTAAACTTTATTAAGAACACTTGTAGTAGACCAGGGTTTGATTCTTAGCATCCACATAGTAGTTCATAATGGTCTGTAACTTGTTTTAGGGGATCCAACACCTTTTTCTGGCTTCCTTCCAGAATGCACAAAGTAAAGAAAAATGGGGCTAGGATGTACCTCAGTGGTTGGAGTCTTTACCCCCATTCGTAAGTCCCTGGATATGAATCCCAACACCTCAGACATTAGAAATAAAAACAACACTTGGGAAGCCGAGACGGGCAGATTTCTAAGTTCGAGGCCAGCCTGGTCGACAGAGTGAGTTCCAGGACAGCCAGGGCTACACTGAGAAACCCTGTCTCAAAAACAAAAACAAAAACAAACAAACAAACAAAAAGAAAAACAAGAGAAACTAAGTTACAAAGTTTTCCCTGGGAGGGGAAAACTCACATAATCACGTTCTGAGCCTGTAACATGAATACTGGGAACCGAACTAGGCTTCTTTGCCAGAGTAGCAAGTGCTTTTAATCGCAGAGCCTTTTTTTCCAGTCCAATTATGGCTCGATTGTTTAAACAGTAATTGGAAAAATCCAGTAATGGATTAATTCAGAAGCGAACCTTAGGGTAACTGAGTAAGGGTGTGGATGTGTCTGAGAAATCAAGGAGAGGGGGTTAAACAGACAGGACGTAAACTGTGGGGTGAGAGAAGAGGTGGAATGAGGGACGTGGTGGGGGCGTGGGGCGGGAGTTTGCTTTTTCCATGGAGATCTTGTGAAGGCGGGAGGAGGCAGCCAGCACACTGGGTACCCTTCCGATCGGTGCCGGGACAGGGTTCTTTGCGCGCGTCTGCAGCTGGAAGCAGGTGGCCCAGGCCAGGGGTCACAGGGCGATCAGTTTCCGCAGCATAATCCGGACTCCACAGGTAGGAGGGCTGGGCAAAAGACTGTTGTCGGGAACAAAGGAAGGGCTGGCACAGCGCCCTCACACACCTCTGTATTACACAGAGCAGGTCCGGGCGTCCGGGAACCTGCGAGAACAAGACTTCAGACCCGCCAAGCTGTGAGAATTCCGCAGTTCCCCGCGAAGGCGCGGCTGCCAGCCGGAACAAAGAAGAAACGAAGTGGGGCCTAGGCTGGGCGGAGCCAGGAGCATCAGGAGCAGCACAGAGGGCGGGGCCACGAGAGGGTCGTGGGCGCGGCCAAAGGGGCGGAGCCTAGTGAACTAGCGAGTGCATTGGATAGTGTGGACAGGGGCCTGTCTGGAGGCGTGGCGATCAGCAGACCGGACAGGGCCTAGCCAGGGGCGGAGCCAAGGTAGATGAGGTAGGTTTTTGTTTTTTTTTTTTTTAAAGATTTATTTATTATTATATGTAAGAACATTTGTAGCTGTCTTTGGACACACCAGAAAAGGGCATCAGATCTCATTATGGATGGTTATGAGCCACCTTGTGGTTGCTGGGATTTGAACTCAGGAAGAGCAGTAGGTGCTCTTAACCCCTGAGCCATCTCTCCAGCCCCCCTTTTTTTTGTTTTTTCGAGACAGGGTTTCTCTGTATAGCCCTGGCTGTCCTGGAACTCACTCTGTAGACCAGGCTGGCCTCAAACTCAGAAATCTGCCTGCTTCTGCCTCCCAAGTGCTGGGATTAAAGGCGTACACCACCACTGCCCGGCAGATGAGATAGGTTTGATCAAGACCTGGGCCCGAAAGCAGTGGGGTCTGTGCCCTCCATTCTTGGAGTGGAGCTAGGGTGGGGGGTTTTGTGCCCTCCATTCTTGGAGTGGAGCTTGGGTGTGGCCCCCACGAGAGGTCGGGAGAGGTTTTGGAGAGTGGTGTTCTATCTTGGGAGGCAGAGGTGGGCTGGAGGTTAGACCTCTGCCCTAAGAAGGCATGGACTTGGAAGAAAATTGGCGGGATGGGCAAGACTGAGGTAGGGAGCGGCAAGACCCTCTAGGTGGGGGAAGGGCGAGAGGGAGGCCAGAGCAAGATGGCCTGGAAGAGTCTGGTGACAAGCTCTGCAGCCCTGCTGCCCTGCAGGCTGCACTAGGGTCCTGAGTGTCCAGAGTCTCATGTAGAGTGTTTTTTTTTATAAGAGTTGCGGTAGTCATGGTGAATCTTCACAGCAAGGAAACCTTAACCAAGACACATTGTGAAGCAACTGCTATGTATATTTCCCCTCATATAGAAAGGAAAAGAAACCCAGGTATAATGAGTCCTAGAGTGTTCAAGGGCTCATGTAGAACCATATACTTTAAAATGTACTTTATTATTTTTAACTTTTAATTATGTTTCTGTTTGTGGGCTTACACAAGTGAGTTCAGGTGTCCACAGAGGTCGGCTGGACCTGGAGCTGGAGTTGCAGGCAGCTGTAACAGTGAATTGCCCGATGTGGAGCTGGGGACCAAAATCAGGTCCTCTGCAAGAGCAGCCAGTGCTTTCAACCCAGGAGCTATCTCTCCAGCCCCAAAGCTGTGTACATATGAAACTATAGCAGTGGTTAACCTCCCAAGAACTTGACCACCCACACCATTATGCCTGGGTTTCTTTTCCTTTCTGTACGAGGGGAAGCATACATAGCAGTTGCTTCACAAAGTGTCTTGGTTAAGGTTTCATTGCTGTGAAGATTCATCATGACCACGGAGGGCAGCTCTCATAAAAGAAAACATTTAATTGGGGCTGGCTTACAGTTTGAGAAGTTTACTCTATTATTATCATGGTGGGAAGCATGACAGTGTTCAGGCACACATGATGCTGGAGGAGCCAAGTTCTACATCTTCATTAGCCCGCAGCAGGAGACTGTGTGCCGCACTGGCTTACACTGAACATATATGACCACTTCCACAGTGACACGCATCCTCTAACAAGGCCACACCTCCTAACAGTGCCACTCCCTGTGGCTGAGTACTCAAACACATCAATACACATCAATCTATGAAGGCCATTCCTATTCAAACCACCACACAGGGTCACTGTGACAATAGCTTGGTACTCTGAGAGTACATGGTAACTTTTTTGCCCCTAGAAAAGGATTTCTCTGAAGCAGCCCTGGCTGTCCTGAAAGTTACTCTATAGTTGAGGCTAGCCCCGTACTCACAGAGATCTGCCTGTCTCTGCCTCTCAACTCCCGAGTGTTCCTCCACTACCTGACTCCCAACTCCTGGCAGCAGCTCTTTGTGCAGCTAGGTCCCAGAGCCACTGTGGGCCTGCTCTCTCTGGATAGCACATGAAGACAGACAAAGATGCATGTAAGGTATTACCCGATGGGAGGAAGATCCCAGGTAAGGCCAGGCAGTGGTGGAGCGCACCTTTAATCCCAGCACTTGGGAGGCAGAGGCAGGCGGATTTCTGAGTTCGAGGCCAGCCTGGTCTACAGAGTGAGTTCCAGTACAGCCAGGGCTTCACAGAGAAACCCTGTCTCAGGGGAAAAAAAAAAAGGTAAAAAGAAATGCTGAGAACCATTGCTCTGTGTAGACCAGGCTGGCCTCAAACCTACAGAGGTCCACCTGTCTCTGCCTCCTGAGTGCTGAGACTAAACAGTATCTCCTTGTTTTGTGACAGTGGGGCTTAAACATGCTAGGCAGATGTCCTAACACTGAGCCATAGCCACAGCCCTTTTGTTTTAAAACGTACATGTATATATGTGTACTTCATGCATATCTGGTGCCAGTAGAAGCCAGAAGAGGTACTGGTTCCCCTGGCACTAGTATTAAGGATGGTTGTGAGCTGCCAAGTTATTCAGAGAGCCAAATCTGGGCCCTCTGCCAGGGCAGCAAGTGCTCCCCAGCCCTTTGGTTTTTTTTTTATTCTGAGATGCGGGTATCACTATGTTGCTCAGACCTTGATTGTCAGCTTCTTCTGCCACTGGAATAAGAGACAAGTACCACCAGACCCAGGTTCTCTATCCCATTTTACAGGCAGGAACACTGAGACCCAAGTTTAATGCTCAAAGATCACAGTCTTGGGTCCTGGGGAACTGCCTGTCTTAGTTAGGGTTTTTATTGCTGTGACAAAACATCTTGACCAAAAGGCAAGTTGGGAAGGAAAGGATTTATTTAGCTTACATTTCCACATTGCTGTTCATCACTGAAGGAAGTCAGGACAGGAACTCAAACAGGGCAGGATCCTGGAGGCAGGGGCTGATGCAGAGGGCATGGAAGGGTGCTGCTTACTGCCTTGCTCAGCTTGATTTCTTATAGAACCCGGGACCATCTGCCTAGGGATGGCCCCACTACAAAATGGGCTGGGCTTTTTCCCCATTGATCACTAATTGAGAAAATGCCTTACAGCTAGATCTCACGGAGGCATTTCCTTAACTGAGGTTCCTTCCTCTCTGGTGACTCTAGGTTGTGGCAAGTGGACACACAAAGCCAGCCAGTACAGTGGCTCAGTGGTAAAGAGCACTAGCTGCTCTTCCAGAGGACCAGAGTTTGATTTCCAGCACCAACATGCTGACTTTCAACCATCTGTAACTCCAGTTCCAAGAGATCTGACTCCCTCTTCTGGCTGACACAGGTACCAGGCACATCCACACACAAACACACTTAAAACTATGTTTTACTTTTTAGATTTATCCAAAGTCTGACTCCTTCCCTGTAATGACTTGACTTGATTCTGTGTTGATTGGGAGTGATATTGCCTCCCAGGGTCATTTAGCAATGCCCATAGATAATTTTGGTTGTCATAATTGGGGAGGCACATCTTGTGAATGGGACCCAGGGATGATTCTAAGCATCCTTGGTGAACAGATCAGCTGATCACAGCTAACGGTCACCCAGCATAAATGTCAGTGCTGAGTCTGTAAAACTGATCAAGAGAAATCTATGCCCTTTCCTACAGTTTGCCCAAGAGGCCCCTCTGAACCTATATATGCTAAAGGCATGTCTGGGGCCAGCTGCCACCCTGATGACAGGGTGAGGACTATGCTGCCCCTTCAGAGCTCTTCAGTGGCATGGCATGAGTGTTGAACATGTGTCCTTGTTGGAAACACAGACTACTTTTCTATGTTCTGATTACCCCCTGCTTTACTCTGCTGCTAGATTTTCCAGAGCTGGGATCATCCTGGAAGACCCTATAGCCTCTCCATCTTTTTTTTTTTAGAGGACAAAGACTTCAATAAACATCTACAGGATGAAGCTGGGAGCCTAGCTACAGGAATCCCCCCATCAGTCTCTTCCCTAAGCATTTATTAAGGAATAACATGTCACCCCACTCTCCGCCCCGAACTACACTCACCAGTTCCAGCTCCAGGTTCGTTCTCTCTCTCTCTCTCCCTCCCTCTTTACCTCTTTTTTTTTGTTGTTGTTTTGTTTTGGTATTTCGAGATAGGGTTTCTCTGTGTAGCCCTGGCTGTCCTGGAACTAACTCTGTAGACCAGGCTGGCCTCCAACTCAGAAATCTGCCTGCCTCTGCCTCCCAAGTGCTGGGATTAAAGGTGTGCGCCACCACTGCCAGGCTTTTTTTTTTTTTTTAAAAAAAACCTTTTCTCTTTCTTTCTTTCTTTCTTTCTTTCTTTCTTTCTTTCTTTCTTTCTTTAAGGCAGGGTCTTATGTAGCCTGGGCTGGCCTCAAATTAACTATATAGCTTAGGATGGTCTTGAACCGCCGCCTGATCTTCTTGGCTTTACCTCAGGGGTACTGGGATTACAGCATGTAATTACCATGCCCAGGTCTTGATCTTTCAAATCTTAAGGTCACAGGGGACAGTGAGTGGACACAGCTTAGAGGAGGAAAGGAGGAGGGTCTACTGCCTTTTAATGATATATATATATATTCTGTGCCAGAGGACAAACTTGAAGGAGTCATTTCGCTCCTTTCATCCTGTGAGATCAAACTCACCCTGTCAGGTTTAGTAGCTGGCATCTTTATCCATTGAGCTATCTCACTCTCCCCCCTTTGAGATAGGGTCTCACGTAGCCCACGAGGTCTTTGAACTTTGATTCCTCCATCTCTGCCTCTTGAGTGTTGGATAACAGACAAGTGCTAGGTATGCCTGGCACACACAGTTTTTACAGTACTTGGAATCAAATCCAGGATCTGGTGCATGGGAGTCAAGCACTTTGACTGAGCCACACTTCCAGACTGCTCCCTGGGCTACTCGGATAAGTAGAGGTTTCAGAGTGATAGCCTGGGATGGCAGGACACAGCACGACATTTCTTTGTCAGGCCAGCTCCGTCCTTGCACTGGGGACCTAGACCTTCCTGCATGTCATGCTGGCCACCATTGTGCTGGTGGCTCTCCTGTTTATGCATAAGAAGCTGCCATCCATATAAACATCTCCAGCACAGGTTAGCTTCCTACACACATAGCACTGATCCACACTTCCAACTCACTTGGGAAGCCCTGCTGGATCTCCGTAAGGGACAGTGCAGTTCAGGTCGTCTGTGAGCAGAATTCTTCAATGGCATCCCATTGCTCTCACACAGACTGAGCCTCCCTGGTTCTGCCTGACCCTTGGGGTGTATAACCTAGGAAGAGTTCCTTCCCTGTGGAAGCAAAGGATCGCTTCCCCACTTAATCCCCGGGACCCAGGCATGGATCACTTTGACAAAAAGGACTTCTCAGATGTGATGAGTGAGGATCTTGAGGTGGGAAGGTCTCCCGATGACCTGGGTGTCCCAGTGTAATAACATAGCACCTTAGAAACAGAAAATCTTGTTTTGGGGGCATATGGTTCCTCTTGTAGCTCAGGATAGATAGCCTTTTCTTTTCTTTTTTCTTTCTTCGAGACAGGGTTTCTCTGTATAGCCCTGGCTGTCCTGGAACTCAGTCTGTAGACCAGGCTGTCCTCGAACTCAGAAATCTGCCTGTCTCTGCCTCCCAAGTGCTGGGATTAAAGGCGTGCGCCACCACTGCCCGGCTAGATAGCCTTTTCTTTAACTTTATTTATTTAACTTAATTAACTACGTAGATTCCAAGATTCAAATGGAGGTACTGGTTCTTGAGCAATGTGAACAGAATAATCCAGAATGTCGAGGGTAGGAGGGAGGAATCCATGCAGAAAGCACTGTCTGCCAGCTTGAGGTCTGAATGAGAACAGCCCCCACGGGCTTTTATTTGAATGCTTGGTTCCCAGTAGGTGGACTGTTTGGGAAGGATTAGGAGGTGTGGTTTTGTTGGAGGTGTGTCCCTAGGAGTGGGCTTTGAGGTTTCAAAAGTCCACACCAAGCCCAATCTCACTCTCTCTGCTAGCAACTTATATATAGATCAGATGTAAGCTCTTAGCTACCACTCCAGTGTCATTCCTGCCTGCCTACCTGCCTGCCTGGCCATGCTTCAGGCCATGATGGTCATGATCTCACCCTCTGAATCTGTAAGCAAGCCCCCAATTAAATACTTTCTAAGTTCCTGTGGTCATGGTGTCTCTTCACAGCAATAGAACAGTGACTAAGACACAGATCATTCAAAGCCAGGAACTCAGTTGTCAAGAAGAGAGAAGAGCCAAGATGCAAGAGACCGAGAAACATCATCAGAAAGAGCAAATAAAACAGAGAGCATTTTGCATTTCTCCTCCCTTTCTCCCCTTCCCCCAAGGTTTCTCTGTGTAGCCCTGACTGTTCTGGTACTCACTCTGTAAGACCAGGCTGGCCTCAAACTCACAAGATCTACCTTTATCTGCCTCCAGGGTCCTGAGACTAGAGGTATGCACCACTACTATCCAGCAGCTTCTGTGCTGCTTTGAGGGGAAAAAAAGATAGTGGCTTGCCCAAAGTCATAAAGCCAGTCTAAGGTACAAGCCAGGGCTTCAGGAGTATATGATAAAGGCTAAGCGTGGTGGTACCCACTCGCAATCCAACATTGAGGGGACTAAAGCAGGAAGATTACAAATTCAATGACAGGCCAGGCAGTGGTGGTGCACACCTTTAATCCCAGCACTTGGGAGGCAGAGGCAGGTGGATTTCCAAGTTTGAGACCAGCCTGGTCTACAGAGTGAGTTCTAGGACAGCCAGGGCTACACAGAGAAACCCTGTCTCAGAAAAACAACAACAACAGCAAAAACCACCACCACCACCACCACCACCAAAAATGACAGACTGGGCTACAGAGTGAAACCTAGTTTCAAAACACACACACACACACACACACACAGGGGTTGGCTCAATGGTAAAGGCACTTGCTGAGTAAGCCTCAGGACCCGAGTTCGATATTCACATGGTAGAAGAAAACTGATCCCAGCAAATGGTTCTCTGAATTCACATGTACTCTCTGGCATGTGTGCTCAATCCCTGCCCCCACACCACACACAAATAAATATAGTAAAGAAAAAAAAGGTGAACAGGGAGAACAAACTCCATAAAGTTGTCTTCCAATCTCCAAATAAACACTGTGGCATGCATGCCCTCCCAAACAAATAATTATAAACAAGATATTTTAAAAGGGGGGGGGCAAGTGCAGTAGCTCACATCTTTAATCCCAGCACTCTGAAGTGCTGGGAGAGTAGATTTCTAGAAGTTCAAGGCCACCCTGGTTTACATGGTGAGTTCTGGATCGGCCAGATCTACATAGCGAGACTCTGTCTCAAACAAACACACTAAATGTATGTATATATGTTAAAAGTGAAATGACCACCCAGTTTTGCCCATTTTTTGCAGGGGCTTTTTCCCTTCCGAGATCTTTCTGACCAAGAGGGCAAGACAGGTACACAGTGACGAAAACACTTTTTTTTTAATCAACCAACCTGCATGGATACCAGGGAGGTCTCAGCCCACAAGATCTTGTTGAGAAGCAAACCCAGACTCCCTGCAAAACCCAGCTGATAGAACCAAAAGGCTTCGAAGCATCCGTAGCTAAACCCTTGAGTAGAAAGAGCCCTGCAGGAAGGGATGAGAGAAGTGAGTGTGGCTGATGGGAGGTGGCCCAGTGGCAAGAGGTAGCCTGGCCTAAAGGAAACTTGTTCCCCTCTGATTAGGCTCACCACCCAGGGACCTGTGATGGCCAGGGGAGCTCCTGGGTCTGGCTGTTCTGTGTGGCATACTGGATGGAGTAGTTGAGTGGGCTTGCCACTCTAGCTCAGGAAAGTCCGGAGAGTGATGTCTTCACCACAGTGTGGTATGAACTGTCTCCACTGCGCAAGTTCCCTCCTAGGTCCCTCTGCTTCTTAGATGCCCTTTTTCCTATTGCTTCAGCTTCAGATTGGAGGCACTGATGTCTGTTCTCGCTATACATCACTCACCAAGCACTACTGAGGAGAACATGGGGTCCTAAGGGCATCCGTAGAGGAAGAAGATGAAGAAGAGCCCTCCTCTCTGCTTGTCCTCGGGAA
This sequence comes from Rhynchomys soricoides, assembly GCA_019843965.1. Taxonomy (NCBI): domain Eukaryota; kingdom Metazoa; phylum Chordata; class Mammalia; order Rodentia; family Muridae; genus Rhynchomys; species Rhynchomys soricoides. The sequence continues at coordinate 574,307 of JADRCH010000213.1, read as the reverse complement.
GGGTGGGGTTCTGGTCCTCGTGACCATAGTCACCCACCCTCATTCCGCCCCTTCATATCCCCAGGCTTGCTTCTGAACACCATCTTCTTCCCCTTGGAGACCACAGTGGTGAAGTAGGTAGAAAAAACAAGGGTTATTGGGATTGCTTAGGGGAAGGGGAATCATGGGATGGGGACCCAGGCTTAGGGACCTGGCGGAGGAGTAATCATTCTGCTTCCCTGGAGGATGAGGTTTAAAAGTTTGCCAAGGATGAGCAGGCTGAGTTTACAAAGGCTTCCTGTGGGTCAGGCTGAACTCAAGGCTTTAGGCTTTGTCTGGCTCCCGAGAGAACGAACTGGTATATTGCTTTAAGAGTGGAGCTGGTGCGTGGTGGAGGTGATATGTGAGTGTGTGGGAATGTCCAAGCTAGAAGAGGGCCTGGAAACCAAGTCCAGAGGCCAGATATTGGATTGGAGAGTCTCAAACTAGAATACACAGGGTTCAAAGCCTGCCTCTGCTAAAACCGTACTGTGTGGCTTCAAGCAAGTCACCTCACATCTCTGGGCCTTAGTTTCCATATCTGCAGCGTAGCCCAGGTTATTGAAAGTCAAACAAGAGTGCTAAAAGCGACATCTGCTAAGGGATTATTTTAATTATTTGAGGTGGGGAAACTGAGGCCTGGAGAGGGCAGACTCTGCCCGATGTCACACAGGATGTCAGTGATGGTACTGCACCTGGAGCCCAGGACTCCTGCTTCTAGTTCACAGTATCTTTCCCCAGGGCAGGTGAATGAGAGGTGAGATGGGGTGAGTCTTGTCTGTCTTGCTCTTTGGACTGAGGGCAAGATACTAGGTAAGGAGTAGAGCTGAAGAAAGAGGAAGACCCCGGCACATACCAAGGCTGAGATTAAAAAAAATACAAACCCAGGGATTCCCCCTCCCTCCCCACCCCGTCCTGCCCCAACCCTGAAGTCCGGCTAGAGCTAGGGTCAGGTCCAAGTTCAAGTCTGCTCATTTGCTCCAGGAGGCAGCACAAGCTGCAGTCAGCCTAAGGGCCGCCAGGGGGCGCGCCTGCCCATCGCAATCAGAGCCTCCGGACAGCGCTGCTTCAGGCTCCAGTGGTCCAGGAGCTGTACGCGGGTGGGTGACAGAAGCTACCCGGACCTGCAGGAAACAAAAGCAGGTTAGAAGTGCATTTGCAGGCCTACGAGTAAGCGAGCAGAGAGTACCGGGTGCCCTCGCCTTCTCCATGCACTTCTCTCCACCAACACTAAAGACTCCGTCCCTCCAATTACACCCAGCCCCCGCCAGGGACCTACGTGTACAGAGGCTGCAGCTGTAAATGCGACGTCTTCTGCGGCGCCTGGTACCCATAGGAGTCAAAGCCACCAATGAAGTCAACTGCGGAAGAGAAGGGGTGAGTCCTGAACGCTAGGTCTTGAAGGTGAAGAACTCTGCATCACGAACCCATTCCTGGGTAGCCCAGCCTGGGAAGGGGTGGGTGTGGCTATGAACGGCCACGCCCAGGACGTGGACCTGAGGGCGGGGATGTGCGGAGGAGTTGGAGAGGGTGTCAAGTGTTGCACCTCTTCCCCAGCAAGTGAAGAGAGGCGGTCAGGTTGGAGGAAAGCCCTAAGGCTCTGAGCCCTTCTATAGGGTTAGAGCCAGTATGGGGAAAAAGCGGTTCTGGGGCCTTGGACTGAGCCTTTAGATATCTGGGTCTTAACTCAGAGTGGTTATGCAGACCCCATCCATCCCTGGCATCTCTTCTTTACTTACAAATGGGGGAGGGGAGGCTTGGGGGGGAGGGACAGGGCAAGCGGACCCTGGGCAACCAGGCCGTGAGGAGGCCCTGTCCACGGTGCTGAAAAGACGCCCCCCGCCCCCCTCCGGGGAGACACACTTACAGCTGTCCTCCTCTTCCAGGAATACTTTGCTCACATAACAGGCAAACACGAAGCCAAACAGCTGAGAGAGGGGATGACAATCAGGAAGAGAAAGAGAAGTTTTTCCTGTCCTCCCCTCTACCCACCCGACTCAAGGCCTTGTCCAAGCAAACATTTAAGTTAAATGCCTGTTCTTGAAATGGCTGTGACTGACAAGCAGTTCACCTCTTTGTGCCCGAGTCTTCCCAGTTAGGCCCGGGTCGTGCCACTGGACTGTTAGGTGGAAGGATTATATGACCCCACCTATGTACAGTCCCTAAGACAGGGCTGGCCATCCCATTAATACTCTCAAGTAGCCCAGGCTGACCTTGAGCTCTGTATCCTCCTGCCTTGACCTTCCAAGTGCTGGGGTTACAGGTGTACCACCATGCTTGGCTGCGACCCCTATTTGGAACCCCCTCCTTGCTTTTTTTGTTTGTTTGATCGTTTTTTCTAGACAAGTTTTCCCTGCGTAGCCCTGGCTGTTCTGAAACTTGCTCTGTAGATCAGGCTGGCCTCAAATTCAGAGATCTGCTTATCTTTGTCACCTGAGTGCTGGGGTAAATGTCATATGCTACCAATGCGTGGCTGGGGCTCCTTTCTTATTCTCAAAGCTCTGTAAGGTTGCACTGTCCTTTCTATGCAAATAGGAAGGGAGTTTAGAAAGAGCAAATGACTTGTCCAAGGTCCCAGGGGTGTGTTAGATTTCTAAGTCCAGCAGGACTTGGCCTAATGGCTCATCCCATTCATGAAACCTGCCCATGCCCTTCTTGGGGGATGGGAGGCGGTAAAAGGAGGAGGGAGGTGTCACAGGCAGAACACAGGAACAAATGGAGGCTGGAATGCATAGTTTTATCTTTCTTTTTCGGGCAGGGGTAGGGTATGGAACTCACTATGTAATCTAGGCTGATCTCAAACTTGTAAACCTGATCCTCCTGCCTCTGCCTCTTGCCTGCTGGAATTGTGGGTCTATACCACCATATCTGGCCTGTCATCTCTTACATGGGAATGAATGGCCTGGAATCTGCACTTCTGGGAATATGGGGTTGGGTGATGAATAGGACTCACAGCTAGGAAGATCTGCAGGGCACTACTGAGGGCTTCAATGTAAGGATAATCAAGCAGGCAGCCAGTGACCGAGATGACATGGTGGTCCTCCAGGGCTAGGCGGGAGTTCAGAACAGGAGTTACCAGGCAGCCTGGACCATTCTCCATCCACCAGGAGCGATGCAGGGATGTGTTGAAGGTCATGATGAAGTCCCGGTCCTGGGGGGCAGAGGGGCCTGGGATACTCAGCAGTGGGGAGGGATAGGAGGATACTCCCCAGGTCCCCCCTATCAGGTGGACTCTCACAGCCTGCTCTTTAGGTGGATGAGTGAGGGAAATGACTGCACCTGCAAGTCCAAACATAGCCAGCAGGTGGCAGCAGATGATCACGTAGACGTCACATTGCTATCCTTGAGATGGATATCCAGTTGAGCCTATGTTGGAGTCTCTGAATTTCAGACTTAGAAGAACGAACACTAACAGAGATTGGGTCTAACTCCCCAGGCGTCCGTGAAATCCGCAATACAAGTTATCATACAACCCAGTGAGTTCCCATTGCTCTGTATGTGACTCTGGACATTCTCCTCTCGTTGGTCCATACTCTTGTTAGATGGAGAAGGGGCTTGGCTAGGTCAGCTGTTTAGAGGGTGTGCATCCCTGTACCCATCAATGCCTTCACTCCTTCAGTCAGACTGAGACTTGCCACACTGACCAGGCACCAAACACACAGGCCCGTGATCAAGCCTCATCTCCAGAGTAAACACATGGAGTTGCTCTGGTTGATCTCCAACCCCCGCCCCCCTCAACAGGGCTTCTGTGTGTAGCCCTGTTATACTGGAACTTGCTCTGTAAACCAGGCTGGCTTTGAACTTAGAGATCTGCCTGTCTCTGCCTCCCAAGTGCTGGGATTAAAGCTTCTACTTGGTGTGTGTGTGTGTGTGTGTGTGTGTGTGTGTGTGTGTACACACATTCGGTGGTTTCTTCGATTGCCCTTCCACCACCACCCCCTTTTTTTTTCATTATTATTAGTGGTGGTGGTGGTGTGTGCCTGTGTGTGCACATGTACCATGGAACACGTCCAGATGTCTAAACACAACTTTTAGGAGTTGGCTCTCTTTTCTCCTTCAACCACAGGATCTGGGATTGAGCTTGCAAAGCAAACACTGAGCTATCTCTCTGGCCCTTCCTTATTTTGTTGAGACAGGGTCTCTCATGGACCATGGAGTTCAGAAGTTTGGTTAGACTGGCTGGCTTGAAAATCCTCAAGAAATCTCTTTCTTGACCTACCCCCCACCCTCCAAGTATAGGGGCTACAGATGCATGCCACTGGAAGGCCCGGGATCTGAACTCAGGGCTTCGTGCTTGCACACTGGGTACTCTGACCAACGGAACCATCTCTCCAGGCTGGTCTGGAGGAAGTTGGGGGTATGGTAGAATGTCTACTTTGGGGTCCCTCTCCAACACCACATGTGGTATATGATGTGGTAACCCTGGCATTTGGGAGGATCAGGAGTTCAACGTCATCCTTAACTACAGAGTGTTTGAGGCATGCCTGGGTCACAAGAGATCCTGTCTTTTTTTTTTTAAAAAAAAAAAAAAAAAAGAGGTGGGACTAGAGGGATGGCTCAGTGGTTAAGACCACTGGGTGCTTTTCCAGAGGGCCAGGGTTCCATTCCTAGCACCCACATGGCAACTCACAACTGTCTGTAACTCCAGTTCCTTGAGTTCATTTGCCTTCTTCTGGTCTCTACCAGTACTGCACACACATGATGCAGAGATATGCATGCAGTCCATGCACCCTGTAGTGATTTGAATGAGGATGTCTGCCCTACCCCGTAGGCTCATGTGTTTGAATACTTGGTCTCCAGTTGGTGGGACTGTTTGGGTAGATGAGAAGGCGTGGTCTTGCCCAGTGGTGGCACGCACCTTTAATCCCAGCACTGGAGAGGCTGAGGCAGGTGGACTCTGAGATATAGGCCAGCCTGGCCTACAGAGCAAGTTTCAGGATAGCCAGGGCTACACAGAGAAACCCTGTCTCAAAAACAAACAAACAACAAACAAAATAGGAGGTGTGATCTTATTGGAGGAGATGTGTCATGGGGGGGGCGGGCTTTGGGGTCCTAAAAGCCCAATGATCTCTCTCTTTGCCTTGGGGGTGTGGCTCAAGATGTGAGCTCTCAGCTGTTTCTGCTGCTAAGCACTTGTTCTGCCATCACTGACTCCAATCCACTGACACCTGAATTAGACACTTTCTTTTATTAGTTACCCCAGTCTTAGTATTTTATCACATCGATAGAAAAGTAACCACCACACATGCATACAGGTAAAATAAATAATAAAGGCATCTAAAGAAAGAGCAAACTGAAGCTTAGAGAGAAGAGGCCACTTGCCCAGGGCAAACTGCTGGGCCATGTTACAGCAGAGACTTAAATGGAGCAGGGTCAAGCCATGAAGCCAAAGTTTTTATTCCTGTATTTGTCTTCCTTTATATCTAAAAATAGAAGTTGTGCCTCTCTGGGTTTGCTCCTCTTCCAGGTACACACCCCTGCTTTCTTTAGCTTCTTCTCCACATGACTCGGTTTGTTCAATTTTCCCTGAACAAATGGCACCCCAGTCTCTTTCCTTTCTGAAAAATATTGATCCACCCCGGACCCACCGCGTCTCTGTGTCTAAGCAATAAAACATGCGTGTGTGACATTTTCACCTTCCTCTGGGCATTTCATCATGTGCCAACATAGACCTTCAGTTTTCACTGCGCTTGTGGTCAATATTGCCCTCAGCTCATCTTCACAGCAGATGCCCTTTAGTCTCATCCAGGTCATCCTTGCTTTTAAGAAGACGCACAGAAGAATCCAGAAACAAAACTGGGGGTCAAGCCCGCTGCACAGATTATTGGAGTGTGAAGAGGGGAAAGGGGTGTGTTAGAGATTATGTTCCTGCCCCCAGTAGGGATGGCAAAGGTCAGGGTGTGCTCTGCACACTGCCAGGCCTGAGGCTTACCTGGGATAGCTGTCCAACTTCCAGGTAGAAGCAGATGATGAAGGCGTTCCAGCCAACCCAGAGTACGAGCCAGGCTGCGTACTGCAGAAAGCAGAGGTGAGTAAAGAGGGGCAGTGAGTAGGGGGGTGGCGCAGTCAATGGAGACAGACTTTCAGGGAGAGTGGAGGTTACAAGTCCACACCCATCCTTCACAGCCCTGCAGAGCAGACAGCGTGTCTTCTCCCCTCCACTAAGACACAGAGGCAGGCTGAGCATCTCTGAGCTAGGAGGCAGGGTGGGCCCTTAGCCCAGGTCCTTAGAGAGGGAGACCTCCTCTAGATATATTGCAATTACTTTGAGGAGTTTGTCAAAAATACAATTCTGGGCAGTGGTGGCACATGCTTTTAATCCCAGCACTGGAACCAGAAGCAGGAAGATCTCTGAGTTCCAGGCCAGCCTGGTCTAGAGAGCAAGTTGTAGGCCAGCCAGAGCTGTCAGAGACAGAGAAACCCTGTCTCAAACCATGCTCTCCCCCAATTTACAAATTGGGGCTGGAGAAAAGAAATGGCTCAGTAATGAAATGTTCCCAGCATCCATGCAAATACAGGGCTCAAACCCTGTAACTTCAGGACCAGGGGATCCAATGGCCTGTTCTGGCTTCCTGAGGTAACTGAACTCAAGTGTACCCTCCATAATTAAACAAACATAAATAAAATCTTAAAAATGCAAATTGGCAGGACTCAGCGGATGAGAGCACCTGCCAGCAGAACCAGCAAGGTAGAGTCCTGAGCCTTTAGGAGTAGAGAGATGACCGGGAATAGGCGTGAGTGGGTCCCCCATAGCATGGCACTGCATGTCCATGCTACTGCAGGCATCAAGTATGGATGCAGGTTAATCTACTGAAAACCCTTTTCCCTGGATATGGTCCACTGAAGAGGCACAGGGAACCAGCAGGGAGCAGCAGCAGGCTGAGGATGCCAGAGACTAGGCATCAAAAAGACCATTAGCAATGGTAATGTCTTAGTAGTAAGACATGCTACTAGTACCTTCAGACCATGTTGTCTTTTTTCTTTTTTAAATATAGGGAGGGTCTCACTGTGTAGCCCAGGCTATCCTTGAACTCATGATGATACTGTCTCTGTCTCCCAAGTTCTAGGATTACAGATATGCAGCACCATGCCTGGCAGACCAAGTCCTCAGTGAACTGAACATCACTGAGTCCCTCAGTACTTACAGAACCCAAGACTGGGGAACATAGCTATATGATCCCTTCTTTGTCCCAGGATGGTGACAGTGTAGGAACTCTCACTCCAGGTCTGGCTCTGCCTTTCTTAGCTGTGTGATCTTAGGAAGACTTAACCACACTGAGCCTCACTCCTCACTGCAAAGGGGAGGCAGTGGTGCAATCCAGATGCAGAACTGTGCCTTCTGCCCCACCCACCCTGGGCAGTTGACATTTACATTATCCTCTGGGAAGATTCTCTAAAGGAAAAACAAAACAAAACAAAATAAAACAAAACCAAAACCAAAAAAACAGTACTCTGGTCCGTTCTGAGTGCATACTTAAGGCGTCTGGATATTTATGTCCCTTGGGGCTTTATGGTTAGAAAACAGTTAGGTCTGGAGAGGCAGGGGTAAGGAAAGAGACATACCAGGATGAGATACCGGGACCGATACTGCACAGTGCCAAAGATGCCCAGGATGACAGCCATGATATGCAGGAAGTTGGCCAGGATGGGAGCCCACTGGTAGCCCAGGAAATCGAAGATCTGCCGCTGGAGTGCAGCCACCTGTAGGAGCGACAGGCTGAGACAACCGCCACCCAACAGGACAGAGACATCCTTCATACCACAGACCAAAGACGACACACTGATTGGAAACCACCCACTCCCTCAGCCCCAAAGGGATAGGTAATGCAAGGAGGACATAAAGGCTTCTAAGCCTGGTCGTGGCTTTGGAGGAGGGGTGAGAATTTGAGTCAGGGTCCTGCCCTCTCCTTCCTGCTGGGCAGCCTTCCCAGGTAACTCAGTGAGACCATCTCTTAAAACAGTCATGGTGTGAGAATAAAGGTGCCTGCCACCAAGCCTGACTCCCTGAGGTTGATGCCCAGGACCCAGATGGTAAGAGAACTGGTTCCCACAATGTGTTCTCTGATCAGCCCAAGCGTTACCCCAAAATAAATAAACGTATTTAATTATTTTATAAAGGACTTGGAATAGAGCTCAGTGCAAGTGCACTTGTCTAGCTTGAGAAAGACTCTGGGTTTGATCCCAGCACTGAAAAAAACAACAACACCCCCAGCCCACAGACAGGAGCAGAGGGTCTGCTCTGCAGTGGGTATGGGGGGATTTGGGTCAAGTGAGAGATCCCAGGGTCTTTTCCTGCCAGGGAAGCAGGAAGATACAGGCTGATGCCACCACACAGATGGCACAGCTTGGGCAGAGACCAAAGAAGCTGCAGGCTTGGGCAGGACATGAGGGGAGCCTGGTAGTGCCAGGCTCAAGCCTGGCACCTTCCCATCTGCCTCCTGCTGGTAACAACCCTCGCAGGGCCCTGCAGATGGTCAGAGGCTTCCTACGTTCATCTCTCCCTGTACATGCCTTGGCAGAAAAGCAGTCCTGGCACCGTTCTGTCATCTTGAGGAACGAGAACATGAAGTTCAGAGAGGACAAATGACTTGCCCAAGGTCACGCAGCAGGCCGGTGACAGAACAGACCTTTCTCTGCCACCTGCCTCATCTATGTACCAAGGTACCATGTTTCCCAGTGGGCATTGGCTTAGGAGTCAAGGAGCACAGGGGAAGTCAGGAGTGTGGCTCTGTCTGCTGGGGGACTTTGGAAGGGTCACTGCCCTGATAGGCCTCAGGCTCCCTCAGGTTTACACAATGATCAGTGGACTCCACAATTCAGCCCTGACTTGGGTGGTTGGCCAACCTTGGGGAAAGAACTCTCTGTTCTCTTCTTTACTGTACTTTTTGCCTTTAAAAAAAAGAAAATCATGTGTTTGAGTGCATGTATGTGGTATATGTATATGTGTGTATGCATGTGTATATGCGTGAGGGGGGCATATGTATGTTTGTGTATGCATGTGTGGTATGTGTTTGTATGCACATGTGTGTGTGGTGTATGTATATGTGTGTATGCATGTGTATAAGTATGTATGTGTGTGTGTGTGTGTATGTTTATGTGCGTTTAGGTCAGAGGACAACTTTCAGGAGTCAGTCCTGGGGATAAGACTCAGTTTGTCGGGCTTGGTCTCAGGTGATTTTGTGCAGAGCCATCTTTGTCCCCTGACTTTTGTCCTTTGAGCAACTAAAATTAGAACTGGAGTCTCTAGTTCCTCTCCTTTCCCCAAGCCCTCCCAGGTCATAGACATGCACCTCAACTCTCGCCCTCTGTGGGTAGGAGGCCCCCGGTGGCTCCATCCCTACCTCTGGATGCTGGCTGCCCCTACCCCACAGGGCCATCACCTATCTGCTCCAGCATTCAGCTCTGACCAATTCACCAATCTCCTGACATGGGTGTGTTCTGTCCACTAGAATCTCTATGTCTCACAACAGCTAGTAGACCTCTGTGCGGACCATAATCCCAGCACTAGGAGCAGAAACATAAGAATCAGAGCTCAAGTCCACCCTTCGTGTGCAGTGAGTTAACTCTGAACTTGAACTTGCAACAACCTCTGACCTCTGTCTCCCAACTCATATGCTTGCTCGTTAGTCAGGTTTGGTGGCAAGGGCTTTAACCACTGAGTCATCTTCCCAGCCCCTTGTTTGTTTGTCTGTTTGGTGACGGTCTCATGTAGCCCACTCTGGGCTCACACCATGTAGCCACCTCCTGTCTCATTTTCTGGGATGCTGGGATCACAGGTCTGTGCCACCAAATTGTTGCTTCACACAGCTAACGGTGGAAGGCAGGGAAGGCTGCTGGGCCAGAAGTCTTAAGCGATTTCCCTGTATCTGTTACTTTGCAACCTGTTCCCTTACCAAAGACTCCCAATGAATGAGTGCTGAGGGAAAGGCCAGCCTCGAGGGTGTCTCTTCTTTGAGTCCTGAAACTCACTCTGTAGACCAGGCTGGCCTCAGACTCACAGAGATCCACCTACCTCTACCTCCCCAGTGCTGAGACTAATGGCAGGTGCCACCTCACCTTGTCGAGGATGTTTCTAACGTAGTCAGACCTGCCTAGCTGGTGGAACAGCCTTCTAAACCTTTCCTATGGAAACAGAAGGCAGGTCCCTGGGATGACTCACAGGACCTCTACCACCTCCAAAAACACTAAAGTCACCAAAGCCACACACATAGGATAAGTGCCCTGATATTAGGTCCAGAGTGATCACGGACAAGTCACCCAAGCTCCAAAACCTGTCTTCCCGATTCTTGAGTCAAGCCGTCACGTGTGCCTCCTGCCTCCTGACAAGGCCACACCCATCTCCTGCCCTGGGCCCTGCCCCCACACATCACCCTTTCCAGTGGCTTCTTCAAGAGGAAATCTATTTCTCTTTCTTCCTCCCATGCTCCTAAGGCCCCAAGAGGGGCTGTTTTTGGATTACCATGCTGCCCTGAGGCTACCTCACCACCTTCTCTGTCGGCATGTTGCCCACTAGTCTCTAGAGCCTATCCCATCTCTGAAAACAATTTTGCTTTTATTTTTTGGGGGGTGTGGGGGGCACAGGGTCTTGCTATAGAGCCCAGGCTGTCCTGGAATTTTGAGATCCTCCTGCCTCAGCTTCCAGAGTGCTGGGTTTACAAACCTGTCCCACCATGAATAGCATTTACTGCAAATTTAGGCTGTTAAACCCGGTCCATTTCCAGGGTCCACTCCCCTGATGTGTCCAGATGCAAGAGCTAGAAACCTCAGTTCTCACACAAGCCTTCCTCCTGCTTTGCTAATATCCCCAAGTTTAGGGGTCACTAATGGGACAAATCTCCCACCCGACCTTTCAACATCCATCTTTGCTCTCACCTGGCCTTTCCAATCCTCTTCTTTCAGACTACTAGAAGTCTGACACCTGCATGCCCCCTCAGCCCCCCATCTCCTCTCCAGAGTGAAGACCTAGTCTGCCTGGTTGCCCCTCCCCCGCCCTTAGCTCCCCACTCCCAAACCCTGATTATTTATTTATTGGGTGGCTGCCAGCTGAGGGGGGATGCTGTTGCTATGGGAACCTTCAGCCCCTTGTCAGGTCTGCCTTTGGTCTCAGTAGGATGCTCTTGTCTGTCTAGACTTCAACCCCAGGAGCCCAATCCCAGGTGGGAACTGGGGTGGGGGTGGGGAATGATGGGTCCACCCCAGCCCCGGACGCTGGCTATAGCAGAGGCAGGAAAGGGGCTGAGCAAAGGGAACTTATCAGAAAGAAGCCTCTGGTACCTCAGCCCTTGCCCATCAATTTTGCAAGTCAACTACTTCCCTGGCCAATGTTCCAGCGTGCCAGTCATATGCCTTGGTAACAGAAGTCTGGCTGTCTGGGGGAAGAGGAAGGTGGCACCCTGAAGGTCTGGAAGGAATGGAAAGTCCAGTCCAATTTGGGCTCTGACTGACTTTGAGGTGTGAATCTCCCCCTCTGGGGTCCTGCAGACTGGAGCGGAAGCCTCAGTGTCCTGCAACTCTGGGTAGGTTCCTCTCCCTCTCTGGACCTCGGTTTCCTTGCTGGTGATGTGTTCTGTCACATAAAGCACTTAGCTGGCATAGCTGGTCCTCGGTACAAGGCAGCAACCCCTCCATGTGCCTTGAAGCCCCCCTTCCCAGTGGATTTCTGAAGCAGCTGACAAAATTACACTTGACTCAGCCCCTCATCCGTGAAATGAGGGGGTGGGCTGGAGCTGATGACGCAGGCTGGAAGGAGCCCCAGAGATCGATCGATCGACTGGTGCAGCCCTCATTAGGGCTCAGCACAGTGACAGCTGGGAGGGACAGCCACTTGCCTGAGGGGAGGGGGCTCCCCAGCTCCAAAACTGGACCCACCTCGGGGCTCCACCTGGGGCCAGCACCATTGTGTGTCAGCTGAAAGAATATTTTAGCGGACTCAAAAAAAAAAGAGTGTGGAGACCAGGAGGGTCTTTATAACAAGGACCTGGAAAGGACTTAATCCATGAATAGATTTCTTAAGCACCTTCTGTGCCAGGCCCCTGGGCTACAAACAGGGAGATGTGCAGGGAGATGTGCAGGCGTGAAAAAAACCATGTGGCTTCTGCCTTAGAAAGCAGGGGTCCAAGCCCAAGCTGTTGTGGTGGCACACCTGTAATCCCAGCACTTAGGAGACAGAGGCAGGCGGGGCTATTGTAAGTTCGATGCCAGCCTGGGCCTTACAGTGAAACCAAATCTCAGAGAAAGTGGAGGAAGAGAGGAAGAAGGGGGCAGGGAAGAGAAGGAAGAAAGAAAAGACACACAGACAGAGAGGAAGGAAAGGAAAGGGAAAGAAAGAGGGAAGGAAAGGGAGGGAGAAGAGGAGAGAGGCCATGGGCCTCTGGTGGTTGATTTTGGGGACTCCTGTACAGGGATTCCTCTCCTCTGTGCCCAGTGTCCTCTGGGGACTCCTGGTGCTTTGATGCATGTACAGGGTGTCACCTGCTTCTTTCCGGAATCTCAACAGCCCTCCTCTCAGCCCAGATCTCACTGGAAACCAGCCAAGGCCATCACTGTTAAATAAAGAAAAAAAGCCTCAGAACAATCCAAGTCCTCTGTGGGGGAAAGCCAGAAAGAGACACCAAAAGCCTGTGACAGTAAAAGCAGTATGGGGAGCTGGGGAAGACAACAGTTATGAGGGGTTGTCTCAGGGGAGCAGAGCATGGAGACAGGAGACTGGAGGCTCTAAACACACACACATCTGGAGCTAGGAACTGGTTCCCAACTAAGATATGTGTTTAAGAAAGTTAACCCCAGGAGACAGCTGATTGACAGAGCTACTGTTTGTAAGTCTGATTCAGATCCCAACACCAACACAAAAAAGGGTTTTGTTTGGTTGGTTAGTTTGGTTTTTTGAAGACAAGGTCTCTGTGTAGCCCTGGCTGTCCTGGAACTCACTCTGTAGACCAGGATGGCCCAGAACTCAGAGATCCGCCTGCCTCTGCCTCCCGAGTGCTGAGATTAAAGTTCTAAAAAGCCAGGCATGGTAGCACACACCTGTAATCGTGGCACTGGGGAGGCAGAGGCAAGATCAGGAATTCAAGGGCAGCCTGGACTGTCTGTCTGTCTGTCTGTCTATCAATCTATCTGACTTTATTTCAAAAAACCAAATGAGCTGGGCTGATGAGATGGCTTGTTGGGTAAAGTGGTTGCTGCCAAGCCTGATCACATGACCCTGCAAGGCCCCAGGCCAGCCTGATTTCCCTCAGACTCATCCCCTCCTCTCTTTGAGGAGCTGCAGGCCTCCTTTCCCTGTTGCTGTCACCCAAATCTTCTCAAGTTACTCCCACAGGGGTGGCTGACTTTAGATCTGGTCCTGCATCCACTGCTTTTCTGGACCATGTGCATCTCCTGAGTCACCCTGCCACTAACCGTCGCTCCTCTCCAGAGGACATACACTGTTCTGAATGCGAAGTATCCATTCATTCATTCTATAGATGATGATTCTTATTTATTTATGTATTTATTTATCGAGTCTAGGTTTCTCTGTGTAGCCCTGGCTGTCCTGGAACTCGATTTGTAAACCAGGCTGGCCTCGAACTCAACAGAGATTCACCTGCCTCTGAGTTGGGACTAAAGGCACACCTCACCACGCCCATCCTTAAAATTGAAATTGCTTTTTAATATTACATTTATTTACTTATTATTTATTATTTATGTGCACTGTGTGTGGAGGTTAAAGGGCAACTCACTTTCTACCATGTAGGCTCCCAGGCATCTAACCTGGGCTGCCAAGCTTGGCAGCAAGCACCATGACCTGCTGAGCCAGCTCGGTGCCTTTTGTGGGTCAAGTCCCCCCCCCCCACACACACACAAAGAGTTCAGCTCGTATGTTGGGGACACTGCTCGTGTCTTTTCTCTCCCTTAAGAACACCAGCACCACATGTCCAGGCCCAGAAAAAGAGACCGAGGAACATGGATAGGTGTGGTGTGTCCTCATACAAAGGACAAACCAAAGCCTCCAGGACACTGACAACCTCAAGAGTCTACCTTAGTGTACTTTATTACGTACCTGCTGTGTACGTATGTATAACATAAACACACACATACACAACGCATACATACATATGTTCTACATGTATGTACACACACATATATAAAAGATTTGCTTATTTTATGTATTTTGCCTGCATGCACAGATATGTGAACCACATGCAGGCCTAGTGGGATGGATCCCGTGGAACCGGAGTTACAGACAGTTGTGAGCTGCCATGTGGGTGCTGGATATTAAAACCGGGTCCTCTAGAGGAGTAGCCAGCACTCTTAAGCACGGAGCCATCTCTCCAGCCAGGTACTACTTACATAAACCTTTGTTTCCATGTTACATCCCCATCCCAAGATACAGATGAGGCGGTTGAGGCCCCGGAGCTGTGGGAAGCTCACATACGAAGGCACCAAAGCACTCGGTCGGGTTCTAGACACGGTCGGGTTCTAGACACGCTATGTGGCTTAAGCTTCCCAGCCACAGGCTCTCTGAGCTTAGTGACTGAGCCTGTGCGTTCACTCCACCCATACACTCCTGCCCTAAGAGGCCTGCTGGAGGGGGCCTTCTGCACTCTCTTTCTCACTTGAGCCTGTGCGTTCACTCCTCCCATACACTCCTGCCCTAAGAGGCCTGCTGGAGGGGGCCTTCTGCACTCTCTTTCTCACTTCAGATCTCTGTATCCAAACCCTGGACTGCCATCTGTCTGTCCTCCGGCCCTCCTGCTGTGGCTCAGCCCTCCACTTGGACTGGGTCAGGGGGGAGCTGGAAAGCAGTTGGCTATCACCTTCCGGGTAATTAATCCTCAGAGACCAGCTTGGAGCTTCTGTGAGGCCCAGCAGGCTGATCTGGCCAGTCTGGTTCTGTCAAGAGGCAGGGCCTTGGCCTCTGTATCCATGGCAACCCCAGCCCTTCATCTCAGTGGCCACTGACCCATACCCCGTTCTCAGCTGGGGGCTTCTTGGGCCCCTTCTGGACAACTCTGCCTCACTATATCTCTGAGCTGGCAGCTCCATTAGAGCATGCAGACTGGTAGTGATCCAATTAACATACATCTACATTAATTTGCATAAACCCTAGAACAGCCCAGGGCAGGACCGTGAGGGGAAAACTGACAAAAATCAGAGTACCCCACCCCACCCCCACCGGGCCTGTTTCTTCATTCACCATCTGGTAAACCCTCAGAGGCCACAGGGGGAGGTACCGCAGAGGGTTTTCAGATGTGCCTCTGTGACTCAGTTTCCTCCTCTGGAGATGGAGACAAGGAAAGTCACACCTTGCAGTGTTGTCTAGATTCACTTCCTAACTCTAGGACTACCCAACTGTCACCTCTGTCACACACTCTGTACCCAGGAAAGCCCCAGAAACCCCACAGAGCTAGCATCTGAATCTGGGGCTGCAATGCCCCCACCTCCCGCCTAGATACCTCCTGCCTGGACCCGGATCCTCATTTCCAGGTACTGGCATGACATTCAAACCTGACTGCTAACTTGTGTGTTTGGTTTTTTTCCTGGATGCCTCCTATGGACCTTGTCTTGGAGATAGCACATTCCCTATCCCACCCCTCCCCAGTGGAGCAGAGGGCCCTAACTCTGCTCTGGCCCCAGCTAACGCTGGACAGCAGGAAGCAGTGGTGGCAGCAGAAGCAGAAGGTGCTCTGAAGTCAGACTGTTCCAGTTTATGCCTGCTGTTTGAGCCTAGGTTCATTTTCCCTATAAGCCTCAGCTTCTCCATAAGCCTCAGCTTCTCCATAAGCCTCAGCTTCTCCATAAGCCTCAGCTTCTCCATCCTATGGCCTCCCTACTTCTTAGGGTTGTGAAATTAAATGGGTTCACTACATTATTATTAAGATGGTAATGGGAGGGCTGGGGTGAGGTGGGGACAGCTCAGTCTATACGGTTCTTCCTTCACAGGGATAAATACCTAATCTGATCCCCAGAACTTATATAGAAAGCTGAGCATCAAGGAGGATGCTCATCCTTTTGGTTATGAGCCTAGCCTTTAATGGCTGAGAAATCTCTCCATTCCAATGGTGCACACTCACAATTCCAGGGCTGAGGAGGTAGAGACAGGCAGATCCTTGGGGCTTGAGAGCCATTCTTTTTTTTTTTTTTTTTTTTTTTGGTTTTTTCAGACAGGGTTTCTCTGTATAGCCCTGGCTGTCCTGGAACTCACTCTGTAGACCAGGCTGGCCTCGAACTCAGAAATCTGCCTGCCTCTGCCTCCCAAGCACTGGGATTAAAGGCGTGCGCCACCACTGCCCGCTAGAGGGCCATTCTTAACAGTGAGCTTCAAATCCCAGTGAGAGACCCTGACTCAAAAAAGCAAGGTAGGAGGCTGGAGAGATAGCTCAGTGGTTAAGAGCACTGACTACTCTTCCAAGAGGACCTGGGTTCAATTCTCAGCAACCACATAACTGCTAACAACAGTCTGTAATTCTAGTTCCAGGGGATCTGACACCCTGTTCTGGCCTCTGAGGGCGTTATATATACTTGGTACACCTGTATACAGGAAGACACCCACACACATAACATAAAAACAAGCAAATCCCCTAAAACTTTTAAAAAGGAGAGTATATTAAAGCAAACAAAATAACAACAACCAACACGGTAGATGGGTCCTGAGGAAATACCTGAGGTTGAGCACCTCTGGCCACCACACAAAGGACCCCACACAACGAAAGGACAGTGACAGGGAAAGAGAAAACCTAGAAAGCCCTTGGAGAGTCCAGGAAGGTTTTAGAGAGGAAATGACATTTGAATTTAGTGGAACATCATGCTTGTACACGGCAATACAATACAGTGTAGCCATTACAAGAGGGTGGAGCTATGTCTGATGTGAGGCAGGCTGCAGAACCATGTGGGCAGTGTGAGGCTACCTCTGGGTAGAGGAGAAAGGAAGATGGATGGGGTGTGGTCTGAGGCTCAGTCATGGTTCCGAGGCTTTTCCTTTGAGGGGTCATCTTGCATAGGGAAGCAAAACTAGGGCATGAAATTAAAAAAGCAATAGATGACAAGCATCCACAGGTGAATCCCTGAGCCGGAGGCAGGGGTGGCAACTGGTCCAGGTTACCTTTGACGGTGGGGTTTCTTGGGGCAAAGCACTTTTCGAGACAAACAACATCTTGGACAAGGTGGGACAGTATAGATGACATTGATATAGTTCAGATGACTGGACGGGTGCAGGGAGAGGTGACAAAGAGGGGAAGCTGAGGCTGGACCTCAGGCTCAAGGCTCATCTGATGATCTAAGGGACAGAGAAACATTTTCTTTTCCCTCAAGATTTTATTTCTGAGTGCACACATGTAAGTGCAGTACCGATGGAGGCCAGAAGAGGGCGTTGGTCTCCAGTGGCTGGAATTACAAGCTGTTGTAAACCATCTGATGTAGGCGCTGGGTACCTAACATGTTCTTAACCTGAACCATCTCTTCCTGGGGCAGAGAAAGTCTAAGCAGACAGCCAAGGAACTTAAGGCTTTTGAGGAGGCTGGACTGGAGATGGGAGATGAGGTGAACAGGTGTAGGGTGTTCTTGGAAAGCTGAGGACAAAGCACAGAATTCTTTTCCAGGCCTGGGTTCCAACGCTCCCAGAACTCTCAATTCCTGGCAATGCCCACGTTGCTTATGGTCCTATAACTAGACTATGAACACTCTCAAAGCTCGGCTTCCAGATGCAGGCTCCCAGCAGGCTCTGGGGCAGGCAGGGAAGGCTCCTCTGAAGAGGAGCCCTGAAGGCAGGGGAAGTGGGAGAATCTTCTAAGCCAGGAAAACTCAGCACAAAGATCTCCCTAGAGATGCTGGCTACAAACAAACATTCAGATAAATAAAACGGTGATTAATCAGATTCTCTGACTAAGTACAATGCGCACTACCGTATAATTAAGCCAAAAACTCCTGACCGAAAGCACCTTAATGGAGCTGGCACTTAGGCACAGAATTAATTATGGCAGAGCTTAGGATTGCAAAAGTGGTGGGGGGAGGGGGGCGAGGTGGGGGAAAACCCGGAACAAAAATGGCCAGTTTTTTAATTTTCCCTTTTTATAGATGAGAAATGGAGGCCAAGGGAGGTTTTTAACACTTGCCAGAGGTCACATGGCTAGTAACTGACAGAGGCTAGAGCTATCAAAACACATCTCAGCCATCAAACATGGCCGGGAGGGTGTGTTAATAGTCTTTTGACGGCAGTATTTTCCAAGTTAAAGGCAGACTCCGCACAGTCTCCATCAAAATAGCAACAACCTTTGTTTTTAAAGAAATAGACAGGGAGCTGGGCAGTGGTGGCAGATGCCTTTAATCCCCAGAACTTGGGAGGCAGAGGCAAGTGGACGAGTTCTAGGCTAGCCTGGTCTACATAGTTGTTGTAGGAGGACCGGTGGCAGCTGCCTCTGCATAAACGGTGGCGGGGGGTGGGGGAAGCAGCGGCAGAGGCAACTCTTGAAGGAGGACCTAACTGAAGACTGCTTGAGAGACCAAGAATTGCTGATGGAGACAATGCCAGGCAATCTGGAACTGCTGCTTGGAAGAGATGCTTGCTTGGGACCAATGGGCGTAAAGGGCACCCCTGTGGGTTATTAGAAGAGCTTGTGGCAGCGTTCATATGGGCTTGTTCTGGTGTTCTCTTCTGCTCCCAGAGCCTACACCACCTCATCTCCAACCCCCAAGGGCAAGTCGAGTCAGGCAGCGGGTGGTCCAGGGCACAGGCAGCACACAGTGAGTTCCAGGCCAGCCAGAGCTCTACAGTGAAACTTTGTCTCGAAAAATAAAAGAAGTGAATAAGCTGTCCTTAAAAATCATATGGGGATGTAAGGAAGCCTAAATAACATTAGTCTTTGAAAAGACCCCAAACTGAG
Source organism: Rhynchomys soricoides (assembly GCA_019843965.1). Taxonomy (NCBI): domain Eukaryota; kingdom Metazoa; phylum Chordata; class Mammalia; order Rodentia; family Muridae; genus Rhynchomys; species Rhynchomys soricoides. The sequence continues at coordinate 555,429 of JADRCH010000213.1, read as the reverse complement.
GCTGGCAGGCTGGCTCAGCAGGTAAAGTCACTTCCCACCAGATTACACAAGCATGACAGCCTGAGTTCAAGTCTATCCAAGACTCCCGAGGAAGGCTTTCTCTCCTCCAGCCCCTCCAGTTCTTGGCTCTCAATCAGACCAGATTCCTCTCTGCCTCTCACTCTCTGCACGACACCCAGGGAAAACATAGACCTCAGATCCCCCTCTCCAGAGATGAGACTGGGAACCACTGAGGCTCTGGTCTCCCTGTTTCGGACAGACTTTGCCCTGCCTCCTCCCAGCACTGAGCATGAGCCTGGACTCTGGGCATTCCCAGCGGAGAGTCATGACACAGTACAACTCAGGTTAGACCAACCTACTCACAGGTGCTAAGTGGGAAGCTCTTGGAAACACAGGCATAGCAAGTTACGGTAGCACACACCTTTAATCCCAGCCCTCAGGAGGTAGAGGCAGGCAGAGCTCTGTGAGTTTGAGGCCAGCCTGGTCTACAGAGTGAATTCCAGGACAGCCAGAGTTATATAGTGAGACTCTATTTCAAAAGACACAAAACAAAAGCATGACCTTGCATTAGATGTCAGCCCTTTTGCTATGATGCCAAAATCACAATCAGCCAAAAAATGAAGCAGGCAAGTTGGACATCATGAAAATGAAGAATTTGCTGGACCTGAGACAGAAGAGTCTAAAGTTCAAGGCCCGCTTGAGCTACAGAGTCAGTCTGGAGCCAGCCAGAGTTATATGATTCTTAGTCTCAAAAAACATTTTTAAAAACGTAATGAATGGGTGTCGGCGGCAGCAGCACACACCCCTGAATCACAGCACTCGAGAGGCAGAGGTAGGTAGATCTCTGTGAGCTTGAGACCAGCCTGCTGTACAGACTGAGTAGTCAGGGCTACACAAAGAAATAGCCCGTCTCATCACAGATATAGAAATATACAGACACACAGATACACACCTAGCAAGCAAATTACTCTGCTCAGTGTTCTGAAAGAAGGGTCCAGAAAGAGAGCTAGAGTGGGCATGGTCGGAAGGCTTGCCTGAGTCGGGCAGAAATAGGATAAATGCCATGGAGAGAGGGGGCCTGTAAACGCCCACCTGGGTGGGGCCATGGAGGACACAATGTGTCTGGAGGACCGACCTGGCAGCCCATGGAAGCAGCCTGGGTCTGGGGAGTAGCGCTAAACGTCACCATGGAAATATCCGTCACCTGGTGTGGGGTCACCCCTCCTGGCTGATGTCACATTTCCTATGACCTGAGCAGGGAGACAGGGCGCCCTATCCCTGGCTGACTTAGTGGTCCTCCTGCCTTGAAGCTCCCGGGAAGGAAATGTGGATGGAAAGCAGCCTCACTGCTATGGCAACGGCAACGGCGGCAACCACTTCTGCCTAAGAGCCAGGTGGGGAGGGAATTCTGCCCAGCAACAGCACTGGGTGTCAGGAGCCAGCAGGCAAAAGTACACAAAAGTCCCTCCACCCTAGAATCCCAAAGTGACAGTTCCAGCCCCAGCTGGGATCCCAGCAGACACCAACATCTGGACAGCCCTGAAAGGTGCAGACTGTAGGTTATGAGGCTCTGGGACACGATAATATTAGCCCTGTGGGATGGATGCCGGTATGCAGGCTTGAAGGGATGAGGGAGCCTAATCCCCTGGCACCTTTTCTTTTGCAGGGCCCTTAGCCTTCACAGGCTGACAGTTTATTTGCCTCGGTGTTAGAGTCATTAGCATTAAGGACTCAGTGATAAATAACGAGGGAGTGTCTCCCACACCCACTTTCCCTGGTTATCTACCAGCCACAGGGGGTGGGGTGCTTCATTCCAGTCTGGCCCTGTGAAAAGTTATTTAGGGTCTGCAGGCACGAATGTGAGTGAGATAGGCAGCGGGAGAAGGGAGGGCTGCACAGGGCATCCCAAGGGGATATCCCACTGAGTAGGCTTGACAGATTTCCGCTTTGAACTTGAACACGGCATAATGACAGCAGCTAAGATTCTGCACGCACTGCCGGTACCCGGCTTTGTGCCAAGCGCTTGCACACCCCATCTATCTCATTCAGCCCGTACAACTACAAATGAAGGGTCAGCACCCCACCCTTCAACAGAGGGCAGGCTCTAGCCCGAGATCTCAGGGCTAAGAGAGGCAAGCCAGGTGGTGTGCCCAGAGCCCAAACTCTTAACCAGACACCTACAATCTGCCCTGGGCAGGCCTAGGGATTAAAGAGGAGTGTCAGGGGGCAAAAGGGACAAAGCCCAGCCACTTCTTGCAATCAGTTCCTGGCCCTGAGCCAGAGTGCTGGCAGAATCTATTTGGGGGTGAGTGGGGGTGAGGGAAGTAGCTAGCTACGCTGGAGGCCAAAGGCGAGTAGGTAAGGGAGGCCTGCTTCATGGAGCCTACTGTGTGCTAACACTGAGTCAGGTACATTTCATGAGGCATTGTACTACAGCTCCGGAGTGCCAAGAAGAGACAGTAACAGCCATCACTCTATGCCATGTGCCTCCTGGTCCTAGAAAGCCTTGATCCAGTTAACTCTCACAGACATGAGGGGCAGACTTAGATCTTCGCATTTTGGAAAACTGAACCACAGAGTCATCAGCTAAGATCACAGGGCTCTGAGGATTTCCACCAGGGTCTCTGGCTGGAAGTCCCAGCTCTTAGCACACTCACTGCCCTGTGAGCTGCTCTAGCTTCTCTCCACGAAGTTAACGCTTCCTGGGTTCATAGGTGTCAGTGGGTTGGAGCCCGCTCTCCCAGGAATGTCTATGATCCTATGACTTCTTCAGTGAGAATTCCTGGCTGTGGACCACCTTCCCTTTCCCATGAACCCTCCCAGAAGCACCAAGACCATAGAGGAAGGTTGAACAGTAGACTCTTGCCCACAGTCACCCAGAAGAGAGGAGCCAGCAGCTTCCACTGTTCAGGGTATTGTCTGAAATTGTGCTCTTAATTGGATTCCCAATAGAAATGGCATGAACTTTCTAGGAGAGTCCTTAAGGGACCCCTGATGCCAGGGACCTCATCCTCCCCTGGAGTAAGGAGGGAGGAAGACAGGCTCTGGATCTTGCCCCTTCTCTGGGCTTATGCTACAGGGATGCTGTCAGGGTGTCATAGACCCTTCTTTTAATCCAGGATCCTGTGCCTGGGAAAACTATCCAGCAGTCATGACCACAGGTTTCACAGACATACCTGAGAGTCTGGTGGTGGTTGTGTATTAAGGCTAGGCACTGTTTTCCAAGCCGTAGTTAAATGCCAGCTGGACATGGTAACTCACATCTATAACTCAGGACTTAGGAAGCTGAGGCAAGAGGTTAGCCTGGGCTACAGAGTTCCATCAGGAGAAATGGCTCAGTGGGTAACAGCGTTTGCAGCCAAGGTTGATGATTCACATTCAATCCCCAGGTCCTTCATGGAGGAGGAGAGAATCGATGTGTGCAAGTTGTCCTCTGACCTTCATTGCACATATGCACCATGGCATGTATGCACGCATTCTTCTTCTCACGCTTGGGAACGAACACAGAGAGAGAGAGAGAGAGAGAGAGAGAGAGAGAGAGAGAGAGAAGAGAACTTGTGCTGGCTAGTTTTATGTCACCTTGACACAAGCTATAGTCATCTGAGAGGAGGGAGCCTCAACAGAGAAAATGCCTCCATAACACTTGGCTGTATGTCACTGCACCCTGCCTAGATAGCACAGTGGAGTTGGCCCTGGTGGCAGGGGTGCAGGTGAGATGGCCCTGTCTCTCCTCTGCTGTGCTGTGGTGTGGGTCAGACACCCCACCCTGCAAGGTGTGGCAAGGCTGGCCCCTGAGCTGAGGGAGAGCTGACTCTGCTCCTCACCACCTACACTACTCAGGGGAGTGGGCCCTCCACCTTGCTTGGGTAACACAGTAGAGTTTAACCCTGGTGGTGTGTGTGTGCCAGCTCTAAGGTCATGAGAGTGGTAGAGCTGCCCCTGACCCTTGCCAGCTGCAGCATTGGGTGAGCTAGCCGGGGCAGTGCTGGAAGAGCTGGTGGGCTGACCTCAGATGACACCCTTGCCCAGATCCAGGGCTCTGAGTTGGCCCACCCAATATCTATCCATCTATGAATTGCCAGAGCATGTCAAAGGGCCTGTCCTGCAGATCTGAAGCTGCAAGATCTCCATGGCACCAGGCAACAACAGGATATCCAAGAAGAGTCCCAGTGAGGATCCAGTATTGATAGCGGAGCAGAAGCCAGAGGCTTTGAAACAGACCAATGACGCATTGCAACGAATGTTTGCAAGCAAAGAAGTGCAGACAAAAGAGTCTACTGTGGGACCCACTGTGACACACTGCAGTTTCATGATGAGATTTTTTTTCTGCTGTTTTTTTTTGGGGGGGGGGGGGCATTGTGAGGAGAGAGGGTGGATATAAGATGAGTGGGACTGGGGTGCAAGATGCGAAACTCACCAAGAACCAATAAAAAGTTTAAAAGATCTGGCTGTAGGCAAGCCTTGGAGTATTTTCTTAATTAGTGATTGCTGGGGAAGGGCTTAGACCATTGTGGGCAGTGCCACCCTGGGCTGGTGGAGCTGGGCTCTATAAGAAAGCCAGGAAGCAGCACCCTCTGTGGTCTCTGCATCAGCTCCTGCCTTCAGGGTCCTGCCTTTTTTGGGTTCCTGTCCTGACTTTCTTTGGTGATGGACAGTGCTGTGGAAGTATAAGCCAAATAAACCCTTTCCTCCCCAAGGTGTTTTAGGTCATGGCGTTTTATCACAGTGGTAGTAACCCTAACTGAAACAACACAAAGCGAGCAAGCAAGCAAACAAATAAATGTAAAAGTCAAAGCCACTGAATCAAAGAGACAAAAACCTAGGTGCCAGGTGTGGGGGCTAATCAGCCCCTTCACTTGATGGACAAGGGACTGGCTCAGGCAGGGTGAACAATGACCGACCCTCATGGTGAGGGAACAGGAATATGGCTCCTTTCTCCTCAACACTGCCCAGGGCAGCTGGGGGAGACGGGCACATGTGGGTCCCCCATCAAGCACTAGACCCTAGCAAGCCTCTCTACCCCAGCTATGCCCCACTTCCTGTTGGACGGGCCCAGGCTCCCACAAGCTCCGCCTCAGACAGCTTCTCCCTTCAGCAGAGGATGCCTCTCCCTGGTGGCCTGTCTTGGGGGAATGACAGCTTGTGGCAGCTTGGGGACAGTAGTCCTCTCAGAAGGCTTATAGGGCTACTGACCATCCGACAGGCAGTGACAGGCTGAGCAGCTGGCAGTGCCTGAGCTGATCAAGCCTCTGGGAGAGCCTATGCTTGCATCCTACTCCCAAGTCTAGTCCTTCCCTTAATATATGGGGGAAGACTAGCAACAGAGGCCTACATATTTATTTGTATCTGAACATTTAAAAGTTACAAATGGCTGGGTGTAATGGACCATGCCTGTAATCCCGGGAGTCTGAAGGGATAGGCCAGAGGATCACTGCAGGTGCTGAGACCAGTCTCATACTGAGTTCCTGCCCAGCCTGGGTTACATAGCAAGACCCTTTTCTTAAAAACAACCAAAATAAAAGTTATGAATTAAGACAACAAATCTCAGCCTGGCAGTGGTGGCGCACACCTTTAATCCCAGCACTCGGAAGGCAAAGGCAGGAGGATTTCTGAGTTCAAGGCCAGCCTGGTCTACAGAGTGAGTTCCAGAACAGCCAGGGCTATACAGAGAAACCATGTCTCGAAAAACAAAGACAAAAACAAACAAACAAAAGGACAACAAATCTCTAAATAAAGTATTTATTTTGTTTCTTGACTTAGTGATATGAAAGCCAAGCCCAGTTTCCATTCCCCTGGCTGTGGAATTCTGTCCCAGGGGAAGGGGCATCTCTGGATATTGGGGAGAGGCAGTTTCAGGCAGCCTTGCCATTTCTGTATACATACAGGGCCACTGTCAACAACAGCTGGACTTGCCCCACCCCCAGCAGCTGGGCTCTACTTGGGCTCTGTTGTTGAGTGAGTAGTCCCTGATCTGACAGCAAGGGGCATGGCTAGAGAAGGTCCCCTAGGAATGCCCAGGTCCCCTGTGAGGACTGTGGTGTCTGCCAGAGCAAAAGGCTAAATCTTCACTGGAAACACTTTCAGAGGAGAGTCTCAGGTTACGTGGGAGCAGTGTAGGGTTTGACGAGCTTGCGACTCAGCATCAGGAATATGAGGTTCAAGTCCCAGCTCCACCCCAGAACTGGTATGGCCCAGAGAACTCCTCTGTTTGATCTAACTTGCTCCTTGGTTGGACCAAGGAGTGAATACAATGGCCTGAGAAGGTCTGTGCCCTCCTTCCATACAGACTTCTCAGTCCTACGCTGACCTCACGGGGCATCTAAGGAGCCCTTCCCATGGATCTTCATTTCCATTTTATCCCCTTCAAAATTGTACAAGTGCCTGTGTGTGACATGGCACACATGTGGAAGTCAGGGGACAGCTTTGTAAAATCAGCTCTCTCAAAGCACCTTTACTTGGGTTCCAGGAACCTAAATACAGGGAGTTGGAGGGGGCAAGAATTCCTCAGCAAGTATCTTTACCCTCTGAGCCATCTTGTCTGCCCTTTGTTTTGTTTTGTGAGACAGAAGCCCAGGCTGGCTTTGAACTCACTGTATTGTAGCTGAGGATGACTCTGAACTTCTGATCCTCTTGCCTTCAACTCTTGAGGGCTAGGATTACCACGGATGCTATGCTGAGCTATACTCAGGACTTGACGCAAGCTAAGCAAGCACCTTCCTACCTGAGCTACATTCCCTGCTCTGCATCCCTTTCTCTTCTGGTCCAGCACTCAGAGTATCTCCACATTACCACTGGCACCTCTGAACCTCAGCACCTGGCACAGAGTGTGACCATCCAGTGTGTCACCAGCCAAACGATCCATGAAGCCCTTCACTCAAGTACCCTGTCGTCATCAAAGGCGTTCAGTGGGCTATGCTCAGTGCCAAGGCCCTGGGAAAGGATCCCAGTTAAACCTGGGGAAGAGGCAGGAACAGGGAGTCAAAAAGAAAGAGACAGATTGGCTGGCCTAGCAGATGAGGAGCAGACGAGACCGCGAAGGTGATGACGACATGATGGCCAGATGAACACGGCTGAATGTGGGGGTGTGGATATGGCGGGAAGTGGAGACTGGAGTGGCGGGCCAGTGAGATGGCTTAGTGTGTAGAGAGAGACACATCTGCCAGGATGGCATGACTGACATCCAAAGTTAGATCCCTGAGACCCACATGCTAGAAGGAGAAGAAGCAACTCCCTAACGCTGTCCCCTGGCCTCCACAGGCAAAGCCATGGAGAGCATACACACGTGCGCGGATGCACAAACACACCCCAGCATGTTCAAAATAAGAACGGGGGAAAAAAAAAAGGAAGCTCAGCAGGACAGCCCGGGGAGACCAGAGTCTAGACTACCGATTCTATTCGGTGCCTGGACCACCAGCGCCAGCACTGCCACCTGGGAAATTGTTACAAATACAAAAGGAAGGGTCCCACTCCAGACCTTCTAAACCAGGGGATGGGATCTAGAAATATTTTGTTTGTTTCTTTGAGACAAGATCTCACTATGTACCCCGGGCTGGCCTAGAACTCTATGCAGCCCAGGCTAGCCTTCCAGAGACTGTCCTGCTCTGTCTCCAGATGCTGGGATTACAGACATATACCACCACCCACCTCTCAGAAATCTGCAAGCCCTCTGGGCAATCCTGATGCCCACTCAGGCTTGAGAAGATAGCTTCAGGCTACCTGGAAGGCAGGAAGGCAACAAGGTGCCATGGCAGGTTTTTGGCAGAGGGGGACAGGATCAACATGGTATCCCATTTAGGATTCCCCCTGCAGCTAGTGAAGATGGATCAGCTGGATCCAGGGTTGATGGTGAGGGGCAGGTAAACTGTAGAGGTCCCATTACCAGTTGGCTGGAGCCACAGACCAGCTGCACAATGTAGCTCTCTACTTGAAAGGGAGGGGCCATGGCAATTCACAGCCCCTGCTGGGCATAAGGCCTGTTGCCAGGGTGACTACCTGTCACTCAGAGAAAAGGGGCAGGGTTTCACAGAGAGGTCAATGATGGGGAAACTGGTTGTCATGGCAATTTCCCCTAAGGTAGGCAAGGGAAAGGGAAGAAGGAAGACTAGTTGTCTCCAGGTGCCCCAACTAGCCTTCCACTTGCAAAAGGAAATCCACTAACTACCAGCCCCTGAGTCCATCCGGCTCATCACCCCAGCTCTGTCCATCTAGGTCCCAGGTGGCTCCTTTCTCTCTCCATCAGGAAGCAACAACCTCTTGGACCATGGGCTGGGGGCTATCTCCATGGCTACAACCTTGGTAGCCATGGTGATGTCCCTTCAAGAGACCAGGGCCTCTCATCCTCTAGTCCTTGGCTTTCCTTTGCCAAGAATGCTGGAGTTGGGGTAGCGGCCAGTCTGGGGATGGTGACTCAAGCCAGAGGTGGGGCACAGGGCATTGGAAGTAGAACAGAAGCTGGGCGGTGGTGGCACATGCCTTTAATCCCAGCACTTGGGAGGCAGAGGCAGGCGGATTTCTGAGTTCGAGGCCAGCCTGGTCTACAGAGTGAGTTCCAGGACAGCCAGGGCTACACAGAGAAACCCTATCTTGAAACAAACAAACAAACAAACAAACAAAGTAGAACAGAGATTTCCAGTCCCAAGGAAGGGCACACTAAACTGTTTAAGGCCCTCCCTCAGCAAAGAAGCTCAGGATGATGCCGGTCCAAGCTCGGTCAGACTTTGTCATGTCCTGAGCCTCAGTTTCCCCATTTGTAAATCACAGTCAATGTCTACACAATGGTGCTATCACCCAAGGTTACCAGAAAAGTGAGAGTAGGCGCATGGAATCCTGGTGGCTTCTCGCTAGTGGGTCGCAGGGTAGGTGATGAGCAGGTGAAATGTCCTATAAGCAGAAATGTCTCATAAGCTGAGCATGGTGTGCAATGTCTTTAGTTCCAGCACTGGGGAGGCAGAGACAGGCAGATCTCTAGGAGTTCGAAGTCATCTAGGATATATCAAGTTCCAGGGCAGCCAATGATATTGTGAGACACTATCTCAAAACAATGATAACAATTACAAAAAGCCCAGTAAGTATTGGCCAATGGCCCCTTTATTACTACTTCTTCTTATAACTGTTTGCTTTAGAGACGGGGTCTTATATAGCCCAGGATGGCCTCACACTTTCTATGTAGCTGAGTCTGGTGTTTGCCTTGTGGACTTCCTGCTTCCACCTCCCAAGTGCTACCTCTGTTGGTTTTTGAGACAAGGTCTTTCTATATGGCTTAGACTGGCCTCAACCTCTCCATCCTCCTGCCCTGGTCCCTAGATATCTGAGATTATAGGCATACACCACCACACCCGGCTTATTATTAATATCAATCATTTGGCAGTGAATGGAACCTTGGCTGGTAAATGGCTCCCTTCAGGTGATTTATAACATTCTGCCATCCTGGCAATCCTCATTCGCTATGGTGTGCTAAGCGGGCTTGCTGGAAAGCAGGAGCCATGGGGCTTTTTAGTTTTCTTGCAGTGTATGGCTGGGGATCCTTGGTAGGGTGAGCCCAAGAGCTCAGCACACAGACTGTTGAGAGACTCCTCATAGGAAATACATGGCAACGCAGAGAGCCCTCCTGCGGAGCCCAGAGCAGCACTCGAGTGCTTTAGTTCCTCTGAGAGCAGTCCTTGTCCCTGCTGAGGGTGTTCCCGTCTCTGTGGGTGAGCAGAAGTGAGCGCTCAGGCTGCAGAATCTGAGTCGACAGGGAACTCCCAGGGCTGCCCCACCCCGCTGGCGATAGGAGTGGCTCTAATTACGTTCTAATTGCTTTCTTCTAGGCAGTTTCTTGGGAGCCAGGGAGTTCAGAGTTCATGAATAAATGAAGAAGGAGGAAGCAAAAAAGGATGTTTATTGATCCACAAATCTCTCCGTGCCAGAGTCTGCCCCACAAATGCTTCAGTCTGCAGTCCTGTGCAGCCTGGCATGTGTACAAACACACACATAGACCACTGACAGACTCCTCTTTCCCTGTAACAGACTGGTGGCTGTACCAGCAACGCCAGCACTCTGGAGGCTGAGGGGTTCAAGGTCATCGTCACCCACAGTGAGTTTGAGGTTGGGCTACGTGACATTTCATCTGAAACAACAGACCCTTCTCACCTTACAACAGACTGGAAGGGCTCATGAGGAAGGCTGAGACAAGTGTCCTAAACTTTGGGTCCCAGTTTCAGTGCTACCCCTAACTTAGAAGGCAGTCTTGGGCAGACCACAAATCATCTCTAGGCTTTGGTTTTTCTGCTTAGCATCAGGGAGGAGTTTATGGCCACTCCAAAATAAATAAATAAGGAAGGAAACAAAGGAAGGAAAGAAAGAAAGTCCAGCTTTTCACATGCCAATTAGGGAATTGTAAATTTAGAACCGTCCTGATCTTCTTTGCCAGGTGGGCAACTGACCCTCCAACCAAACGCTTCGTTCTCTGGGGGAAGCTGGCAGGATGCTCCAGAAAAATGGCACCTTAGTGGAGTGAGAGATGCACAGTCCCCAGATGTCTGCTCTGCCCCTTGGGCTGTGCAGCCATGGACAGGGTGCTTAAGCCTTCTGGGCCTCAAGCTGTTCCATCTATTAAGTGGGGATGACAGGGTATGTGCAGAAGGTTCAAGAAGGGCAGATAACCCTCCCTCTAGCACCCAGCACCCAGAGCCAGTTAGGATTGCCAACACCACCAACAAACTACTGTCTGTGTTATCGACCAGGCTGCTAAGAAGTAGGGCTGGGAGTGTGGCTCTCAGGTAGAGCCAGGGTCTGCCTCAGTGATCAGCACAAAAGAAAAAAAACAAACCCAGAACAAAACACCCCATCCAAGTTACATTGATCAAGGCACTCTGATCAATACCAGGAATTATGTGACCTACTTTCTCTAACCCATCTGTGTTCCTAGGAGCTAGCGCATAGTAGGTGCTCACAGGTAATATTGTGAGTGGAGAGGAGGCTGGAGAGCTAGCTTTTTATGAGAGCACTTGATCTGGGTTGGCTCACAACCGCCTGTAACTCCAGTTCCAGGGGATTAGATACTTTCTCCTCCCGGTTTCCTCTGGCTCCTGCATGCATGTGCTACACATATACTCAGGCAGGCTAACACACACACACACACACACATACACACACACACACACACACACACGCGCGCGCGCGCGCGCGCGCAACAACAACAAATTCAACTACAGGAAAAGAGCATAAAACCAAAAAAGAAAAGCCAGGTGTGGTAATACACACCTGTAGTCCCAGCACTTGGGAGGTGGGAGTTCAAAGGTCACCCTCGGCTGCCAATCTCCAGGCTAGTCAGACCACAAGAGACTCCATCTCAACGATAACGAAGACGCTCTGCTTCTAATGACCTAGGCTAGATGGATAACTAGATCCAATTTTTTTTTTTTTTTCCCCAGGATCTCGGCAGTGCTGGGTCTCAGGACTGGAGCCACCTCACCTCCTGAGAGGCTGGGCCAGGACAAGTGGTGGGAATCCTCAGCACACACTAATTGAAGGAAATCTTTTAAACCTGTTTTACTTCTGCTAAGAGCCACAGTGTAAGGGGCTGGAGAGGTGGCTCAGAGGTTAAGAGCACTCACTGGCTGCTCTTCCAGAGGTCCTGAGTTCAATTCCCAGCAACCATATGGTGGCTGGAAACTGTCTGTCACTCCAGTTAACTCCAGTTCCACGGGATCTGGCTCCTCTTCTGGTCTCTGCAGACACCGTATGCTTGTGGTACACTCAGGTAAAACACTTATACCCACGTTTTTTTCTTTAAAAAAAAAAAAAACCACAAAGCAGAACCCCGGCTTTGGGCACCAGGCAGACGTAGCTCTGTGCTTCTGTCCATTCTTTTTTTTTTTTTTTTTTAAAAAAAAAAAAAAAAATTTTTTTTTTTTATGTATATGAGTACACCGTCGCTGTCTTCAGACACACCAGAAGAGGGCATCAGATCCCATTACAGATGGTTGTGAGCCACCATGTGGTTGCTGGGAATTGAACTCAGGACCTCTGGAAGAGTAGTCAGTGCTCTTAACTGCTGAGCCATCTCTCCAGCCCCCGCTTCTGTCCATTCTTGATCTGGGAAAAGGTAAAGCTGCCGTGGCAACTTGATATGGCCCTGGTGTAGCCCAAGGCCTTGGGCTTGGATCCCAGCCCTGCTGCTGCCTGGTATGGCTGTAGCAGTCCTCAGATGTCAGCTGTCCACCATGCATGGGTAGATCACGGGCTAGGGCAGTTAGCGCAGTTACAGCTCACAGTGTGTCCTGAATGCCTGGTAAACTTCTATGGAGAGACAGTGTGGTTTATTTCATATGTGGGGAAACAGAGCCCTAGAGAGGGGCAGGGGCTTGTCTAAGTTCACCAAGCCAGATAATCAGAAAGCCAAGGACAGCAGAAGTGTCCATACCTTGGCCTCTCCACGACTCAGAGATGCCCGAACAAATTTCTATAGGACTGGAGCATCCTGCTCATGGCTGGAGGACCCAAGGGGATCTGGTTCAGGGCCACTCAGGACCTCCCTGGATCCAGTGCTGGCTGGTACAGGGAGGACCGCTGGAGGACAGGAAGGGTAGACCTACCCTCCTGACCCACCTAGCTAGCCCTTCACTTCAAGGTCGCTGCAGAGGCTGTGGAGTCCATCCAGGGGTCCGGGACCACAGTACCATTTGTCAGCTTTGCATGGTGGTGGCAGGCCCATCTCCATGGCAACAGTGTGGCGTGAAGGCATCTCAGCATCATTAGGGAGCACGATGCGTAGTATAAACAGAGGCTGCAGTAGATTACACGCCTGTTATGAGCAGTCTCGGGCTCGGAGCACTGGTAATTATGCCTAATTGTGCATTTAATTGTGTAATTGAAAACCCACATCTCAGGCTGGGGCTGCAGAACCTACCCCCTCCCCAAAGCAAAGACAACTTAGGAGCTAACCGGACTCTGAGAAACTTGGGCTCCCTCCTCTTAGGCAGGGAGTAAAATGTCCACATTCCTGATTCCAGAGTCCAGAGCACCACTAGCCCCCGAATTAGGGAGGGAACAGGAAGAAACAGGTTAAGGGCAGAGGGACCTAATGCACTTCTCATTATTTGTTACAGAATTTTATGCTACTTGGTACTGTCCTCTCAAGACCCAGCATCCAGGGCTTCCAGAAATCTGGGTCATCTTCAGATTTATTATATATCCAATATGCATAAAATATGTATCAGGCCAGGTGATGGTGTACAACTTTAATCCCAGAATTCAGGAGGCAGAAGCAGGCGGATCTCTGAGTTTGAGACTATCCTGTTCTACAGAGTGAGTTCCGGGATAGCCAGGAATACATAAGAGAAATCTTGTCTTAGAAAAACAAAATGAAAGCCGGGCAGTGGTGGCGCACGCCTTTAATCCCAGCACTTGGGAGGCAGAGGCAGGCGGATTTCTGAGTTCAAGGCCAGCCTGATCTACAGAGTGAGTTCCAGGACAGCCAGGGTTACACAGAGAAACCCTGTCTCAAAAAACCAAAAAAAAAAAAGAAAATCAAAGAAAAGAAAAAATGACAACAACAAAAAAGTATCTGTCTCCCTCCCTCCCTCCTTCTCTCTCCCCCCCCCTCCATCCATTCAACGATATCTGCCTAATCTCCAAGAAGTTGCCCATCCTGCACACAAATTCTCAATCACTACTATAGACAAGTTATTCACCAACTGATTACCAACCCAGATTTCGGGTTATTCACCAACTGATTACCAACCCAGATTGCGGATGGCTTCTTTTGGGAGGGGCAGAGGATGAGGTAGAATCTATGTAGCCCAGGCTGCCCTTGAACCCACAGTCATCCATCCCAGATGGGTTTCTGTTGAATCTCAAAACACTTATGGAGTCCAATACTCTCTTCCAATTTCCCATCTCACAGACTGGGACTCAGGTCACAGCTAAGGGTGCACTTCATGAGTGAGGCCCCGCTTTAGGTCACTCTCACAGTCCTACGAGGCAGCTGCTGTCATTACCCCCATTTTACAGATCACGGAGCAGCAAGTCCACATGATCAAACAGAACCATTGCTCCACCCTGCTCCTCCATGGTCAAGGAAGGACACAGGCTTCTCCTGCCCCTTGGCATCTCAGACTAGCAGAACCTTTTGCCTCTGATCCTCTGTACTCAAAGGGGTTTTCTTACCAAACAGAGGCACATTATGTTTACCTCAGTTTAGAACAGTACAGGTGGAAGCTCAGATAGTCTTGCCCTTAGCTATAAAAAGGCAGGACTGGAACTCAGAGCCCAGACTGATCTCAAGCCCATGTTCCCCAAATCCACACCCGCACCCTTACATCCACCAGCTTTTATGAGATGCAGGACCAGGAGACTAGAAACTTATGCCCAAGGCTAACAGCTCATTCCAAACCTCTGTGTTTAATCTCCCACCCTGCTGGAAGAAGTGAGTGTCCCAGAAGGCAGGTGTGAATTGAGGCTCAATGTTCTCTACCAATCTCTGAATAATGCCCATTGCTCTCTAGGTCAGGGCATCGGGATGTCAGGCACAAAGCGCTCATAGATACTCCATGGCTTGGAACCTCGTCTTCCTCCTCCTTTTTAACAGGGTCTCATGCAGCCCAGGCTGGCCTCAGACACAGTCAAGGATAACCTTGGCTTCTGATCCTTCTACCTTAACTTCCTGAAGTGTGCAAGGGCTACCACATTCAGTTTACATGGTGTTGAGACTGAACCCAAGGCTTTATGTGCGCAGGACAGCAGGCTTGGCAGCTGATCCATTTCACTGGCTCCTTGAAACAAATATCATTATTGTAGGAGGTGGAGAAATGGCTCAGCGGTTAAGAGCACTGGTTGCTTTTCCAGGGGATGTGAGTTTGACTCCCAGGGGCCATGTGGTGGCTCACAACTACCTATAAGTCCAGTTCCAGGAATCTGGGGCCATCTTCTGGCTTCTGGGGGTACCAAGCACATACATGGTTCACAGACATACATACAGGCAGGCAAAACATCAATACACACAAAATAAAATATTAAATGTGCGTGTGTGTGTGTGTGTGTGTGTGTGTGTGGTGTTTTTGTTTTAAGACAGAATCTTACTCTATAGCCCAGGCTGGCCTGGAATTCATGATATGGAGCAGACTGGCTTAAAACTCTCAACAATCCTTCTGTCCCAGACACTTGAGTGACAGTTATAGGCATGACCTGTCATGTATCTACTATTTAGGTAGTCGTGAATAAACCAAGGAACAGGCATCTAACACAATGCCAGGCTCAGGCTCATGGCAGACACCACATGGAAAGACAGGATTATTCCCCACCAAGTCCCATATATTCTACATAATGAAATCAACTCCTGGACGAGGTGCGTGCCTATAACATCAACATTTGGGACAGGGAAAGAAGAGGATCAGGAGCTTGAGGTCAGCCTGGGATGCATGAGACTCTGTCTTAAAACCAACAAAAAGTGCTGCCATCCCAGCACTTGGAAGGCAGAGGAAGAAGGATCTTTGTGAGTTTGAGGCTAGCCTGGTCTACTGAGTGAGTTCCAAGACAGCCAAAGCTATACAGAGAAATCTTGTCTTGAAAAACCAAAAAAACCAAACCAAATTTAAAAAAAAAAAGAAAGAAGAGAAAAGAAAAACAAAACACAACCACCCCCTCACCCCCCACCCCTGCTGGAGAGATGGCTCAGTGATTAAAAGCACTAATTGCTTGCTCTTCCAGAGGTCCTGAGTTCAATTCCCAGCAACCACATGGTGGCTCACAACCATCTGTAATGGGATCTGATGCCCTCTTCTGGTGTGTCTGAAGACAGCTACAGTGTACTTACATACATAAAATAAATTCTTTAAAAAACCCAAAAACCATAGAAAGAGGAGGCAGAGGAAGGGGAAAAGGAAGAGGAGGAAGAGGAAGAGGAGGAGGAAGAGGAGGAGGGGAGCTGGAGAGATGATTCAGGGGTTAAGAACACTTGCTCCTCTTCCAAAGGACCTGATTTCTATTCCCAGCACCTACATGAGGTGGCTCCCAACATCCTTGTAGCTCCAGCTGTAGGCAGATCTGACACCTCTGACCTCTGAGGCCACCTGCACTCACACATACACACAATTAAAAATAAATCTTTTAAAAAGGGAGGAACCTGAGCAGCGGTGGCACATGCCTTTAATCCTAGCACTCTGTGAGCACGAGGCCAGCCTGGTCTACAGAGCTAGTTCTGGGACAGCCAGGGCTACACAGAGAAACCCTGTCTCAACCCCCCCCAACCCCCCTCCACAAAAGTAAAAGAAAGGTGTCAAGGACTATGACAAACTTCAATAAACATGGATCATTTATGGGAATGACCTTGATCAGTAAAACCTTTGATCTAGGCAGAGATGGAGCCGTGTGGCCTGTCCAAATAGCATCCAACTTAGGGCGTGCTTCCCCAGCCAGGTTTGTACAGGACACTGTCAACACGTCATGTCACCAAGTCCCCAGACTGCCACGCTGTAGAGTGCTTCTCTAACTACTTTATAGGGGAGAGGGTGGCAGCAACATTTGCCTGATTTCCGACTCCCGCCATTCACTTCTGATGAAGTCATTCTCCTACCTACCCCTTGAAGGGCCTCAGTTTGCCCATCTGCTCAAGGGAGTACATCTCCCAGCTTCCTTCTGTCCACAGGGGACTATAGAACAGATGTGACCCGGACAATTTCACACTCCCCCAACTCTGAAGCCAGCTCAAGGACCTCAAGCCTCAGGCAAAGAGTCAGATCTTTAGAAGGAGCCAAGCACTTACAGCTGCCGCTGCTGAGGAGCCCAGGCCCCCGAGCTGCCTCCCTCCATCCGCACCATCACTACCGCTAATAACAACATCCATCAGCTGGACCATGTTTCACGCCATTACTCTCGGCTCAGCTGGAAGCCGAGTTATTTCCCCCTCACCCACCCAGCACCTTCTGGAAAGCAAATAGCTTTCCGGAAGGGAGAAGGGGAAGGATGATTCCAATATTTTTCTGAGTACCTACTATGTGTCTGGCATCTGGCAATAAAAGCCTTTCTACCACTCTGCGAGGTGGGGAGGAGACTTAGAAGCTGGGGCCCATGGAAAATGCATCAGTCCAAGGTCACTCAGGGTTGGGACAAGAATCACTACCGTAAGAAACTGTTGCTGGCACATAGTGGGAACACTATGCTTGAGACCATGAACACCTCATTTGAGATGAAGAAACTGAACACTGGAACTGTAGACATCGTGAGCTTTTTCCGAGAGGCAGAAGAGGGCTGGCATTCAAGTTCTGTCACTAGCTTGGTGACCCCGGGCAAACCTCCTCACCCCTGGGCACCTCAATTTCCTTATCTGGAAAAGGGAATAATAAAACCATCCGTCCCACAGTGCGGAATTACGATAATTCGAGGAGTAGAGGCAGGAAAATGGCTAGCGCTTATT
Organism: Rhynchomys soricoides; assembly: GCA_019843965.1. NCBI lineage: Eukaryota > Metazoa > Chordata > Mammalia > Rodentia > Muridae > Rhynchomys > Rhynchomys soricoides. The sequence goes on along the minus strand of JADRCH010000213.1, from coordinate 538,034 downwards.
GATCGTTTAACATGTACCAGGCACTCTGCCAAGCACTTTACATATGTAAGCTCATTTGCTTAAATGAGGTAATGCATACGAAGTGGTTAGCACAGGCCTCCTGAAACGGGAACCATAATGATGATGAAGAAACCGATGACGAGTCCCCGGGGCGAACTTACCCGGTTCATCCCCTTACCGGAAGAACAGAGTATCCGTGGGAGCTCGGGAAGGAGTAGGGAGAGGAAATATGCAAACGAGTGAGAATCCGGGAGTGAACTGTTTTAATAAGGCCAGCGTGCTACATTAATTAGAGCCCAGGAAAGCAAAGGTCCTGAGAAGTTCTGAGAACAGAAGGAAACCACAAAACCTTCACACCTGCCCAGATGTCCTCTCTGATCCCAGTCAGGCAGAGCTGGGAGCCCAAGAGCCAGGCTTCAAGTTCTTCACACCTCACAGATGGGGAAAACACAAAAACTAAACAAAACAGGAGACACTGCGGAGGGAGGGGCACAGACGTGCAGATGTCAAGGTCAGAGCTGGGCTAGAACCCAGTCCTCTTGCCCTCAGCTCACAGTCCCAGCGCCTGCCACTTCCTACATTAGGCACAAGACCCCTGCAATGCTTAAGTTATAGTTCCAGCCTGGCAGCCCCTATAATAACCTGAGAATCAGGAGACAGCTCAGCCAATACAGTGCTTGCTTGCCACAAAAGCATAAGGATGGGACTTTAACCCTCAGCACCCACATAAAAAAATCTGGGGCTGGAGAGATGGCTCAGTGGTTAAGAGCACTGACTGTTCTTCCAGAGGTCCTGAGTTCAATTTCCAGCAACCACATGGTGGCTCACAACCGTCTGTAATGGGATCCTATGCACTCTTCTGGTGTGTCTGAAGACAGTGACAGTGTATTCCTAAACATAAGATAAATAATTCTTAAAAAAAAAGAAAGAAAAGAAAGAAAGAAAATCTGAGTGCAGCTGTGTATGTGAGGCAGGGACAGGGGGATCTCTGAGGTTTTTGTTGGCCTGCCAGGTTAGCAATACAGCGAGATCTAGAGTCAATGAAAGACCATGAGGGGGCCGGGCAGTGGTGGCATAGACCTTTAATCCCAGCACTCTCGGGAGGCAGAGGCAGGCAGATTTCTGAGTTTGAGGCCAGCCTGGTCTACAGAATGAGTTCCAGGACAGCCAGGGCTACAGAGAGAAACCCTGTCTCCAAAAGCCAAAAAAAAAAAAAAAAAAAAAAAAAAGACCATGAGATAGAAAATCTCTCTCTCTCTCTCTTTCTCTTTCTCTCTCTCTCTCTCTCTCTCACACACACACACACACACACTCACACACACACAGGAACTGTTTATGACAGACAGCAAAGCTTTGCTTTGGAGAAGGGAAGTAGCAGATTGGTGTGGTGGCCACACCTGTAATCCCAGCACTCTGGAGGCAGAGGCAGGGGGAATCTCTTGAGTTGGAGGCCAGCCTGGTCCAGGATGTCTAGGGCTACACAGAGTAACCCTGTGTCAAAAAAAAAAAAAAAGCCCTAACGACAGGCCAGCAGGATGGCTCAAAGGCTAAGGGGGTTTGTTGTTAAGCTTGACAACTTGAATTTGATCCCTAGGACCCACAAGGTGGAAGGAAAGAACTGAGTCCTGCAAGTTGTCCTTTGACTTCTACATGCATGCCATGGCATCTGCACACACATACACTAAATAAAGAAACAACAACAAACAAGAAAGAGACAGAGACACTTATCCAAGATCACGCAGCCAGGAAGTGACCTGGACCCCAGGTGGCTTTGCTCAAACTCCGGACCACCAATTATTCCCCTGCACTTGTCCACCTCAACGGCACAGTCCTGATCTGCTTCGTCTAATGCTCCATCTCCCATGGTATTCGACCCTTTGCCCAAAACAAGTCTACCCCAGTACAGAAGGATTTGCAACTGGCTTGCTTCGTTACAACGCCTAAACTCCATCAGAAAAGGGAAACGATCCTTTCTCTTCACGTTTTCAGCTGAAAAATATCTAACTGCCTATTTAATACCTCAGTCCTTTGGATGAGAAAGCTAAGCCTCCTTCTCCCCTCAGGCTGGCACATTCACCATCCTGAGAGCACATTCTGGAAGCTGCCAGGCTGCAGGGGCTCTAGGGGGTTAGTGAGTGACAGCTGGAAGGACCCTCTCTGCAATCAGCTCAGACAGAGCAACTGAGCCAAGAGACCAATTTTCAAGTCCCCACCCCCCCACCCCAGCACTTCCTAAATTGTCTCATGTAGCCCGCACAAGCTGCCCAAGCCACCCAGGCAAGGCGTGGGAGAAGTGGAATCCCACCCAGGTCCTGTCTAAGCTAGCTCTGTGCTGGTGGAAGAGCTGGCACTGCTTATCTGAGAACGCTTGGAGGCTGGGAGAGCCCACTTCTGCTTCCCAAGATGGGTGAGCACCTCCCTACGGGCCTCAGTGTACTGAGGCCAGAGCAACTTGGGCTGTATCTAAGGCCACAGAGAAGGCTGGTCCCATGCCTGAATCTCAGTTCCTAGATCCCTTTGAGCAAGTTACATCACTGGGTCACAAAGAAGGTTAAATGAGTTAACTCACGGAAAAGCATTCCCAAGAGCAGCTGGCACCCAGTGGATTAGTACCAGCACGAGAGTAAGCAAGGGACAAACTGCTCACAGGCACAGAAAGAACAAAACTCGCCATTCTCCACTCTCTGAGTGCTTATTTATCACTCCATAACATAAACCTTTCCTTTCTTAAGTCCAAAACTGTAGTTTAAACTGGGTGTACAGGTGTACACCTTTAATCTCAGCACTTGGGAGGCAGAGGCAGGTAGAGCTCTGTAAGTTCGAAGACAGCCTGGTCTACAGAATGAATTTCAGGATAGCCAGGGCTACACAGTGAGAAACCCCATCTTGAAACAAAATAAAACAAACAAACAAACAAATGTAGTTTAAAACTTAAGCTAGACATTCTGTAATTCCAGCCAGCACTCAGGGGGCTGAGGCAGGGGGATGGCTGAAGGTTCAAGACCAGCCTGGACAGAAGAGTTAGAATACATCTCAAACAAACAAGAACAATAAACACAACAAGCCAACAAAACCAGGAAGACATCGTTGGGGTGGGAGAGACGGCTCATCAGTTAAGATCGCTCTGCTCTTGCACAGGGCCTGAGTTGGAGTCTCAGCACACACCACCTATAACCCCAGCTCCAGTGGGCCCCATGGCTTTTTCAGGATGCCGTGGGCACCTGCACTCACACATGCAGACACACAGATATACAAAATTAAAAAAAAAAAACAATAAATCTTTGTTTTAAAAAAATTAAAGAAGAGGAAATCTCTAGAAAGTTTGAAGATTTCTTGGCATTTTATTTCTACTATGAAACCAGATCTGCCAAATAACGAGTTCTTCGTTTAGTTTGCAAATATTAATGAGGTGTGGAGCACTGTCCAGCTGCTGGGGATTTAGCTGCTGGGGATTTAGCAGGAACAAAATGAGCTGTCTTTACCACTTTGGAGTTTCACCCTACCTGGTGATGATTGAGCCCCTCTAGCTAGGTCCTTGAGAATGCCGCCTGACAGGCCAGGTGGCCTTGTGAGGGGGAAATCACCAAGACACCATTGTGGGGGGAGAGGAGGTTCTAGCCTGGCCCAAGAGAACAATGCTCTGGATAGAGCTGGGCGTGGGGCTGGTGGCTCAAGGATAGGTGAGAGGACAGAGGCCACCTGCACATCCCACTCAAAGCTTCCCACACCCTCTGCACCTGTGGGGAGGAGCAGTCGGCAGGTGCAGGCCTGAAGGCAGATCCAGACCACGGGACCCACAGGAATGAGGCCCTGGCGCCCCAGGCTCCTCCACAAACCTGATGCTATCAGCAGATCCTACTCAAAACTCTCTAGAGAAGACGAAAAGCCATGTTGGACCACAGTTCCAAGGGAGACAGGAGAACACTGTCTCTCCCTTATCACCCTCCCAATACATAGGCCAGGACCTCAGTTACTCTTAGCCTCTGGATTCACTCTGTTGCTCTCCAATCAAAGCCCCCATTTCCCCCAAACTGGGGCCAGCATAGAGCCCCCAGATGCTCTGATTCTTCCCAGGACACTCAAGTGTCCTCATCCAGTGGGACCAGGGAACTCTTTACCTGACCCCACCCCGCTGCTGATAGAACAGATGGCTCATGGGACGCTGGAGGACTCGGTGGCCAGACTAAAGCCACAGAGTGGGTCTGGTGCCTGCCAGGTCAAGCTGGCCCACGATACATCGATTCCCGCTTACCCTCCTCAAGGAGGTAGCTCTCCATCCCAGGCCACCCAGTTAGGAGGGTGCTGGGAGGCAGGAAAGCAGCACAAAGGAGGGCTGAGGGTTCTCAAAGAGTCTCAGGTCCCAACACCCAAACAGGAAGCAGAAATGGTCAGAGATCTAAAAACATTCCAGAGACATACACGGGAGCAGAAAGAGACTTTGTGAGAGACGCTCACAGGGGCGGAGCCCAGAGGAATGAGGTACCCACGGAACCAGCGATCTGGCGGAGAACAAGCGGGCAGGGACCTCGCCGAGTGCACAGACCAGCCTCGGACACACCCCCAACCCCAAGGGAGCCACATTCCCGGGGCTCAGCCCCCAGCGGGAGCCCACGCACACAGTGCGAACGGACGCGTGCAGCCCGGGAGCGTTGGACCGTGCGCGCGAGCGCGGGGCTGAGGCGAGGAGCGCACACAAAGGGACAAGCCGGCCCGCGCGGGGCAGGCTCCGCCCGGCCACCCCGCACCCCGGTGGCGCCCAGGCACCGCCGCTGCCCCACCCCGCTCCGCGCGGCTTACCAGCTGCAGGCAGCAGAAGGCGACCAGCGTGCAGCGCCCGCTGCACTTGCCCATGGCTCCTCCTCGCGCGGCGCGGGGCCGCGTCGTCCCGATGGTGCCCCGGGGCGGCGGGGCCGGCGACTAGGGCCGGGTCCCCAGAGCCGCGGCCGGCCGCCCGCACCCCGAGTGCATGGTGCGCCCGGTTCGCGCGGGCTCTGCCGCGCCTCCTTTGTCTGCGGCCGGCCGTCGGCACACCTCCCGCCTGCGGCGCCGGCCAGCGCGCAGCGGCCCCCGCAGGCACCGAGCGCAGCGCGGTGCAGCACTGCCCAGCTGGGGCAGCCGCCCGGGCGCTCGGCAGCCGCCGCTTCCCGGCCCACCACGTGGCTCAGCCGCCACCCCGGAGGGAGGCGCGGGAGGGGCGGAAGAGCGAGGGGGGCGGGGGAGGGGAGGGGCGTGGAGCGAAGTGGAAGAGTGCGGGTCCTGCGCGCTGGCAGCTCTGGGTCGGGTCCAGACTGCCGTTCCTTAGCTGTGTCACCTTGGGCAGATCACGTTATCTCTCTGGACAGCCCCCCGGGGAGGGGGGGTGCTCAGGAACAAAGTAGGAAAAAAAGTCCTTTGCAGGCAGTCCTGTAAACCAAGCGGTAGCCCTTAGCTTGGCCAGCGGAGGGAGTTGGAGCCACCCTGCCTGGAGAGTCCTGGAATTACAACTTTGCCCTTTATTTTCATCTGAGTTCTCAGCCCAGCTCGCTAGCCCTTCTGGTTTCACGGCCACATTTTCTTCTTTCTCTCTTTCCTTCTCCTAATGTATCTTGGGTTTCTGGAAGCCAGAGTGCGATTGAAGCACTGTGAATCTTTAAAGCTCAGGGACGGGACGAGCCGACCCCCAGGTTGGCTTCTCAGAGATCCTCCTGCTTCAGCCTCCCAAATGCCAGATAAACGCGGTTTTTAAAAAAAACTCTTATTTATTTATGTTTGTGAGTACACTGTCGCTGTCTTCAGACACACCAGAAGAGGTCATTGGATCCCATTACAGATGGTTGTAAGCCACCATGTGGTTGCTGGAATTTGAACTCAGGACCTCTGGGAGAGCAGTTAGTGCTCTTAACTGCTGAGCCATCTCTCCAGCCCAGACAAACGCGTTTTAAAACATGCAACACATGTGTGCATAAAAGCCCTGGATTTGATCTCTAGTACTGTCAACAGTGACAAAACAAAAGGCTTCCTAGGTTTATTCCCAGAGTCAACCATTGCACATGGCTCAGAACACCTCCTCTATACTAAACACACAAACACACACCGTCCAAGCAACTGGGATGACAGTGGGGATTCTTCTTAGCCACTGTTAGGGAATGACAGCTGTGTCCAGCCTGTTTTCATGACTAGCTAGGCTTCCTGGAGTCTGTCCAGGAAGTCCCTAAAACAATACTCAGCACAACTTTATGTGAGGACTGGGTCCCAGCCTTTATCAAAGTCTCCAAAGAGTCCTGTTTTCCACAAAAGAAGAGCCAATCCATGGAGATCCAGCCTGAGTAGGCTGGAGTTCCCCACGGGATCCCCTGGTGCTTTCAGGTGAGCCCACATCTGTTCCCCCTTCCATGCAGACAGTGTACTCAGACTCCTGTGGATGTTTAGTCAGCCCTCACTGGCCCAAGCCCTGGACACATGCTGTCTCTCTCCTTACAGTGACGGGGTTCTGCTCGGCTCTGAGCAGCTCTGCCATGCTCTTGAATGTCCCAAATGCCACAGACCCAAGGCCTGACCACCTCACGCAAAGTCTGAGCTATCCTCTGTCCCAGGTCATTTATTCTACGCCCTATTGAATCCTGGGCTACCACTCCCTCTGGCTCCTCTCTGTGTTTAGGTTTGTTCTTTTTTATTTATTTATGTTGTATGTCTGTGTTTGGGTGCACACATGCTAGAGCACCCTGTGGTTCTCAGAGGACCACAAGTAAGAGTTAGCTTCCTCCATGTGGGTCCCAGGATCAAACTCAGTGACAAGTGTCTTTACAAAAAGCCAGTCTCTTGAGTCCCAAGGTTGTTCTACCCTGGGATCCCCATGCATAGTGCAGTGGACTCTGGTTCATCTTTAGCGTTTCAGTTGAGGCCTCACCCCTTGACCCTTGGTCACCCAGGGAGGTCCCCTCTCTGGCTTAATCCAGCCTTCGATACCTCCATGATAGCTCATTCTAAAACCGTCTTTGCTTTTGTTTCCTGAGGTAGACTGTGAGCAATATAAGGACTCTACTTTGGTGATTTACTTAGGCCTCCACAGGCCTTGGATCATGGCAGAACTCTTTGGCTGTGAGCAGACTGGGGTGGCATACCTGGTATACATCCTGTGTCTTAATTTGAGTAACTATTTCTAGAATAAAACACAATGACCAGAAGCAGGTTGGGGAAGCAAATGTTTACCAGTTTATGCTTCTGCATCCATAGTCCATCACTGAAGGAAGTCAGGATAGGAACTCAAACCGGATGGGAACCTGGGGGCAGGAACTGATGCAGAGGTCTTGGAGGGGTGCTGCTTACTGGCTTGCTCCTTCTGGCTTGCTCAGCCTGCTTTCTTACAGAACCCAGGACCATCAACCCAGGGATGGTCTCACTTGGAATGGACTGGGCTCTCCCATATCAATCACTAATTAAGAATATGTTCTACACAGGCTGCCTATGACTCAGTCTTATGGAGGCATTTTTCTCAGTTGGGGTTCTCTCCTCTCAAATGGCTCTAGCCTGTGTCAAATTGACATATAAGTAGCCAGCCACATGCTGCTTCCCAGTCCTGGGTCTCAGTGGGCACCTTTTTGTTCTGAAGCTTGAGGTTCTCAGAAGGAGCCAACACAACTGTATGAACAACTCATTTCTGACAAGGGGTTCAGAACTGGGGACAACACGGGGTGGGAGTGGGACTTGCAATCCTTATCTCGAGGAATGACTAAGAGAGGACTAGGAAAGGCTGTGGGAAAGATGAAGCAGGACCCACAAAGGAAAGACAGCCATGACTCAGAGCACAGCCCAATTTCCTGAGTGGGAAGGCAGGATCATGGTTAGACCTGAGGAAGGTCGGGCAGATGGGATGGGAAGAGGGTACTGGGAAGTCCCCTCTGCTCAAAACCAGAACCTGAGGTAGGCAGGGTCTGTGGCTTTCAGCCTCTGGGGGTGAGAAACTGACAGCCAGCGAACAGTTTTTCATGACCTGGCTGAATGGTAAGCCTGAGAACTCCCCCTCCTCTCACACTAGAGGGCTGAACGTGCTCACTAATTATAGCTTCTGGGACATTCTCTGTCTCTAACCAATTCTTCAAACCAGCTGGGTGTCTGATGATTCAATTCACTTATGGATTGGACTACCTGGGACTTAGCACAGACCCCTATAGGCGAAGGGTTCAGTCTCATAAGCAGGCACCCCTGCAAGAGTCCAGTCCCAAGCCTCTGGCAACCATTTGTCTCGCTGATGGACAGGCTGTCCATGGGGCTCCTAAGACCTCCCTCCTTGTGTTCCATAATTAGCTGGATTGGCTTGCAGAATGGGTCTATTACAAAGGATACCAATGAATGGTCAGATGAAAAGGCGTACCTAGCGTGGGATCTCATGAGATCCTCATTGTGGGCCGTTCTGCCTCTGTGGAGTTGGCATGCTCAGTGTTCTTTAACCTGGCAGCACTAAACAGAGCTCTTTGCTCATAAGTTTGCAAATACCCCCATCTCCAGTCTTCAGGGAAGAACAGTAGGTGGGGCTAAAAGTTCCAACCTGCTAATCTTTTGATCTTTTTGATGACCGGCCCTCTTCTGAAACGACCCAGGGGCTGCCCTAGGCCTAGGAGAGCTCCTGATCATGAATTTGGAAAGACAGAAAGGTGCTTAGTGACTATTAAAAGATGCCCCTGGGGCTGGAGAGATGGCTCATCGGTTAAGAGCACTGACTGCTCTTCCAGAAGTCCTGAGTTCAATTCCTAGCAACCACATGGTGGGTGGCTCACAACCATCTGTAATGGGCATCCAATGTCCTCTTCTGGTTTGTCTGAAGATAGTGACAGTGTACTCACATTAAAAAAAAAAAAAAATAAATCTTAAAAAAAAAAAAAAAGATGCCCCTGGATACAGCCTCTTGATACACCCCTTCAATCCTAGCTCTCCAAAGGAAGAGGCAAGATCAGGGCTGGTCTGGATTATATAAATCTCACCTTAAAAACTACCCTAAGTGGGCTGGAGAGATGGCTCAGCAATTAAGAGCACTGAGTGCTCTTCCAGAGGTACTGAGTTTAATTCCCAGCAACAATGTGGTGGCTCACAACCATCTGTAATTGGATCCGGTGCTCTCATCTGGTGTGTCTGAAGACAGCTAAAGTGTACTCATACATAAAATAAATAAAATCTAAAACAACAACAACAAAAAACCACAAACAAACAAAAAGCCACAAAACCAAAAAGCCACCCTAAATAAAGTCTGAGGTTGTAGCTTGCTCAGTGCTTGCTTTATCATGTGTGAAGCCCTGGGTTCAGTCTCTAGTACCAACAAACCCAGGGTTCAGCAGCTGGAGATGGAGGCAGGAGGAAGATCAGAAATTCATTGTCATACTAATGACTTGCTAGCCTGGAGTACATAAGAGCTTGTCTCAAAGGGGGGGTGGGGGGACTGGGAGCTAGATTGGCAGGTAAAAGTACCTGGCTTCACAATTGATAACCTCAAGTTTGAACCTTGGTACCCACAGATGGAAGAAAAGCACTGAGTGTTTCTGACCTCCACATATGTATGTACGATGTTTACACAAAAGAGAATAGCTGGGCAGTGGTGGTGCATGCCTTTAATCCCAGCACTTGGGAGGCAGAGACAGGCAGATTTCTGAGTTCGAGGCCAGCCTAGTCTATAGAGTGAGTTCCAGGACAGCCAGGGCTATACAGAGGAACCTTGTCTCGAAACAAACAAACAAACAAAAACAGAGAATAAATAAATAAAACAAAAACAAAAAAACCCAGAAAACCAAAACAAAACAAAAGCTCCCCTACCCCCCAAACTAAATAGCTAGGCATGATGACACTGGTTGTCCCAGAAACTGAAGCAGAAGAAACTGAAGCAGGAGGATTGACTGGAGTTTGGGTCCAGCCTGTGCTAAATAATGACTTCTAATCCACCCTGGGCTACAATGGAGACCCCGTGTCACATAACAAGAAGATAAATGTAAGTAAAAGACACTCCTGATGATAAACTGCTTGCCTGGCATGTACAAGGAAGGCCCTAGATTCTATGCCTAGCATTGTTAAAAACAAGTCAGGTTCCCTTATCATTCATGGGACTCCAGGGCTTTGCTGGATTCTACACCAGCCACTAAAGGACAGACACATCTATGTCATTACACCTTGGTAGTTAGTTCTAGAGTGAGATTCTACCTTGAAAAAACAAGGTGTGTGTGTGTTTGGGGGGGGGGGATAGAGAGGAGTGTACAAAGACGGAAGGTCGGGATCCTAAATGGCGCTGCAAAAATGACCTCTCCCAGGCTGTGGGGGCCCATGTCTCCTGCAGACTCTGCTGACAGCTGAGACAAATCTCCTTTCCCACCAGCCCTCGGAGGACACATGGGCTTTCAGCTCAAGTAGGCCCTGAGGCCAGCTGAGCTAAGACATTGAGAGATGAGGCAAGGCCCTCTCCCAGCAGCCCTGCACTGCTGCTGGGGCTTCAGTATGCTGCACTCAGCTTGTCCCAGGGCCAACAGCAGAAAGGAAGCAAACGGAGCCAGCTCAGGCTGGGCCTTCTAGCAGCTCTTGAATACTCTGATGGGACTTATGTTCCCTGCCGCCTGTCTGTGTCTTGTCACTGTCTGTCACCAGGTGCCTGGTCTTAGCAGTCTACCAGAGCCTAAGGTAAGCATTGAAGGCTCTCAGGAAAGGTCATCCCAAAATCACAGAGGGGCAGCTCTGAACAGTTCCCAGTGGTTAGTGACCGGGACACCTACATCTGAACACCCAGGGCCCTGGGCCAGGAAAGGCTAGGCGATAGCTCTGCAGGTAGGGTATGTGTGCGTGCGTGTGCATGCATGTATGTCTGGTGTGTGGTGTGGGTGGTACATGTATGTGGGTGGTATGTAGTATGTGTGTAGTGTGTGTGTATGGTATGTATGTGGTGTCTATGTGATGTGTGTGTGTGTGTGTGTGTGTGAGGTATGTATGTGGTAATGTGTATGTGGTGTGGTGTTTGTGTGGGTATATAATGTGTGTGTGTATGTGATGTGGTATGTGGTGTATGTTTGTGCATGTGGGATGTGTGTGTGTGGTGTATGTGTGTGCATGTGGTGTTTGTGTGTCTGTGTGTGTGCACACGTGTGTGTATGTGTGTGCATGTGGTGTTTGTGTGTGTGTGTGGTGTATGTGTGTGTATAGTATTTGTGTGTGTGTTTAGGTCAGAGGACAACTTTTGGGAATGGGTTTTCCTGTCTGGCTTTGAGGCAAGCTCCTTTGCATGACGAACCATCTTGCCAGCCATGACATTTGTTGGAGACCACTGAACCCAGGGCTGGCTGATAGCATAAGCACTGCTGCGGCCATAGGGATCCCCAGGAAGCCCCCCTGTAACCCCTTATGACTGCCATATCTGGCTTTTTTATACAGGCGCTAAGGATGGAACTCGGGTCCTCACACTGTGTGGCAAACACTTTGACTGACTGAGTTATCTTCCTAGTTTCCCCTTCCTCTTTCTTTCGATAGAGTCTTGTTCTATAGCCTAGGCTGGGTTCTAAATCTCCAGCCTCAGCCTTCTAAATGCTAGGATTACAAGTGGACCCCGTGTCTAGTAATAGATGCTTTGTTTTTGTTTTTTGTTAAGTTTGCTTGGGTTTTTGTTTGCTTTGTTTTGTTTTTGAGACAGGGTTCTTCTGTGTAGCCCTGGTTGTCCTGGAACTCACTCTGTAAACCTGGGTAGCTTCGAACTTAGATCTGCCTGCCTCTACCTCACTAGAGTAAAGCTTCTTACGATTCCCCAGTCGTAGCTGTGTCCTAGAATAAAAACCTGTGGCTTTGCAAGGCAGCTCTTTGGCGTGCAGAAGCCCCAGTTTTCTCTTCTTTCAATGACTATATGTGGGCAGCCCTTAGCAAGAGCACGTTCGGTTGGGGACCTCCTGTGCACAGCACTGAGCATCCTCAGTTGGACCTCGAGTGCACAGCATGGAGTGGTTTGAGGCAGCTCTTCCCCTAGAATGACATCAGGCCTTCTAACTGTCTTCAGAGCCCTTTGTAGTCCCAGCGGTTCCCAAAGCTCTTGCTCACCTGTTACTCCCCCAATGCAGTGTGCAGTCAGCCTTGCACATTCCAGCCGAGACAGTGCTGAGCTGTGCTGCCGTTTCCCTGTTATCTCAAGAGATGGCCCTTATCCCTAGCTTGCTGTAGGCACAATCTCTGATGTTGTAAGATTCATCTCACAAGCCATTTCCTCAGTGAAACTTTACCTAACTCCTCTCTAGCCACTGCCTTCTACTTACAGGGAGGCCTCTGGAAGCATCTATTAGAGAATCTGTCTTTCAGCAATTTGTCTGTCTGTCTGTCTGCCCATCCATCCGTCCATCCATCCATCCATCCATCCATCTTACTTTTTAGACCAGGCTTGCCTAGATCTCACAGAGATCCACCTGCCTTTGCCTACCATTCTGGGATTAAAGGTGTGTGTTACCAAGCCCAGCTTTAATTTTTGTTGAAGTTTTCAAAAAAGTTGCAGGAGGTTGGGGGTAGAGCATGTGCTTTAGTCAAACAGCTGGACTCAATTCTCGTTCTCAAACAGATGGAAATCTCTACTTGTGTTATCTGTGTGCCCCTGGGAACTTTCTCCTTCTAGTTTCCTCATCTGTAAAGTGAGAAAGGGCCACTATGACCTAAAACGGATTTACAGGTTATACAGGATCTTTTCTGATCTATGTTGTACTGGGGATTTTTTTTGTGTGTCCTAGCCTCCGTAGTGATGTGATTGCAGGTATGCACCAAGATACCCCACTTTTCTTCTTTATGAGATGCTAGGGATGGGACTCAAGGCCATATACACGTAGGTTAAGGAAGTACTTAGCGCCAAGCCACCCAATTGCCCTTGTACTTGGGACTTAGAAGTTAGAGGCATTTTCAGGGGATTATTTTACACAGAGTTCCACAGTCCACCATGCAGGGATGATGATTGTGATTCTCTGGCCACGCTCCTACATTTATGATTAACCAGGGGCTTTGGTAGAGGTTCTGAAGCTCTCACGGCATAGGTGAGAGCCAGTGGCTCTCAGAGATGATGGATAACACAATGTGTGTGTGCATGTATGTGTGTGTGTGCGTTTGTGCATGAGTGTGCATGCATATAGAGGAGCATGGAGGGGGGCTGCCTTTATGCTGCCCTTTTGTATAGTTACAGGATGGCCAGCATCAGTGTTCTCAATTGAGATCGCCCCTTGAAGCTACCTAAGGAGCTATCCTGAGACCCTTCTTCAAGATTCAGGTTAGTTGTTAGTTGTTAGATTCAGGGGCACAGCCTGAGTCTGGGGTTTTTAAAGGCTCCCTGGGTGATTCCAGAATACATTGAAGATGAGAAGAAGCCATTAAGGTCCACACTGTGGTAACTGGAAAGGATCCATCTAGGTTAAAAGCCGGCTCTGGCTCTCCTGTCTTTGGACTTGTTGCCTCGTAAGATAATACGCCATGCAGCTCTGAGCCTTAAAGGCCAGTGGATAGCAAAGGATAGCGAGGGAGTAAATAGAGGCCTTTGCAGTGTCCCTCAGAAGGGTGAGAAGCACCAGCGCTTTCTGAACACAATGCTTCTCAAGAGGACTCAGGCACACCAGGATGACACACACTGGGAGGCGTACTATGGCTGAATGCCTGCCTAGCATGTGAGGTCAGGCTTCAGTCCAGCAGCACTACAAAAAAACTAGAGGACTTGTCCAAACAGATATGTATATGTATATGTGTATGTGTGTGTGTGTGTGTGTGTGTGTGTATGTGTATGTGTATATGTATATGTATGAATGAAGAAGAGGTTGAAGGAAGGGACATGGGTAGGAGTTGGAAAGAGGAAAATAAAGTTATTATTATTTTTTTTTTAGGATTTTTTTTATTTATGTTATGTATGTGAGTACACTGTCGCTGCCTTCAGATGCACCAGAAGAGGGCATCAGATCCCATTACAGATGGTTGTGAGCCACCATGTGGTTGCTGGGAATTGAACTCAGGATCTCTGGAAGAGCAGTTGGTGCTCTTAACTGCTGAGCCATCTCTTTAGCCCCCATTTTGGTTTTTTGAGACAAGGTTTCTTTTGGTAGCCCAGGCTGTCCCGCAACTTGTGCTATAGACCAGGCTGGCCTCAAACTCACAGAGATCTGCCTGCCTCTGCCTTTGAGTGCTGGGGTCACAGGTGTGCGTATGCCACTGCCACCTGGACTTTAGAATTTGCATTCTCTGTGTTGCTGCTGTTAGCCCAGGAAAGCCCACTCTGAGAATCACAACTCCTTGCTTATAAAATACACGGCATGCCTGAAGCTCTGCCTTTAGTCACCTCTACTGAAACAGAATAAATGAATGACTGGATGAATTACTATCACTGTTCTTTCTATTTATTTATTTATTTATTTTGGTTTTTCGAGACAGGGTTTCTCTGTGTAGCCCTGGCTGCCCTGGCACTCGTTCTGTAGACCAGGCTGGCCTCAAACTCAGAAATCCACCTGCTTCTGCCTCCCAAGTGCTGGGATTAAAGGTGTGTGCCACCACTGCTCAGCACTATCACTGTTCTAAAGCAGCTTTTCTCAGCAGCATCACCAATGACCTTCTGGAGCAGCAAATTCTTCATGTATCCTTGGTCCCTGCCTACCAGACATCCACAGGTATCTTTAAACATTGTCAAATGGTCCCTAGAGGACAAATTGACCCAAGTTTAAGAACAAAGATAGAGTCTAGGTGATCTTCAGAAAACAAACAAACAAAACCCTGAAGCTTAGGAGTCTGGTACAACCCAGGGCTCAATGCAGTGGGTAGGGGTTCACTCAGGATGTTTTCAGAGAAGGGACATTATACGCAGGGGTAGGTAGAGACAGCCGATGAGTGCTTTACACAGAAGGAGGCTGCCATGTTAAATTCACCCCTCCCCCCAGCACACTTTGGCCTGGGATATTAGCTGTCTAATCTCAGGCTCTTGATTTGTTTTTGGGTTTTTGCAGCTACGGATCAAACCCAGTGCCTCATCCACAACCTCAGTGAACCCACCCCAAATCCCTTAAAAGTCTTGTCAACCCAAGTTCCTGACAGGTTCTCCCTAAGGCTTAAGTTCTCATAGCCCGAACTGTTTATAGATATATTTACCTTGGTTTCACTCCATCTTGAGGCATTAAGCAGCAGCAGGCTCAGGCCAGACTGTAGTGGTGTACACCTTTAATGCCAGCACTCAAGAGGCAGAAGCAGGCAGATCTCTGAGTTTGAGGCCAGCCTGGTCTACAGAAGTTCTATAGAGGCCAGCCTGGTCTATAGAGTGAGTTCCAGGACAGCTAGGACTACACAGCAAAACCCTGGCTTGAAAAACCCACCCCCACTCAAACTAAAAACAAAATAAAAAATACACACACACACACACACACACATACACACACACACACACACACAGGCACAGCATCAGGCCTCTGGGCCTATTGGTTAGCAAATACTGTAGATTTGATGTGTAGAAGCAACTGACAGCTGGCTCTGGAGCAGTTAGCATCTCTGCCTACATCTGATTACATGGGACAAAGGCTGACTGGAACTCCCTCTTTAGGGGATCATCCCAGACTGAGGCTACTGACATCCCAAGGATTCTCTTCCCGGAAAGGGTCTATGTACAGCCAGAGGAAGCTGGGAAGACAGAACTGTGCTCTCAAGGACTCTTTGTAATAAGCTGTTGGGGGGGGGGGGTTAGGGGTAGAACCGGGGCTGCAGGTGTGTGTTGGAGCGGCTAGAAACAATGACTTAAAAATCCACCTCCCACACAACTCAGCCCACAACAAGCCACACAGGGAAAAAGAAGTTTGGCTCTTTAAGTGCCCATGGTATTACGTGCTAGAGACTGAAGTCATAAAGGGAAATTAACTGAAAGCCAGAGATGCCATTACTCATTCGGGAGTAATCTATCTCTCCCAAAGTGAGGAGACAATTTGCACCCCCTGGAGATGTTTTATGCTTAAATCTTTATTCCAAGGCCAGGGCTTCTTTTCTCTTCAGTCCTAAGTGGTACTGCCATTTTCGCTAATGGCTCCTGGGAAGGGGCAGAAGGTAGAGGAAAGGCCTGCAGCCTTCCAGGCTTTACACCCTCCAGTCAATTCTCAAGGGGCTGGGAGGCCTTTAGAAGTGCAGTGTCAGGGGCTGGTGAGAAGGCTCAGTAGGTAAAGGTGCTCCCAAGTCTGACAACTTGAGTTGGACTCAAGGGATCCACATTGTAGGAGGGAGCCAACTCTAAGTTATCTCTGACCGCCACATGTGTATGTATCATGGCATGTACTCATCCCTGCACATAGCTGGTGATCCAGATCTAACCTGTGGAACCCATGTAAAGGTGGTGGGAATCAACTCCACCAAGCTGCCCTCTGATCTTCACATGTGCCAAGTCACAGGTAGCCACACATATATACCATGTTTATAAACACACAAAATGACGTGAGTAGAAGGGGCTGGACTGAGGCATGTGGACCTGGAACTAAAAAGGGCTAGAGGGCTGGAGATACCTTGGTACTTGGGAGTACTTGCTGAGTTCAGATCCTAGTACACACATCAGGTGGTTCACAATTGCTTAGTGACCACAGCTTCCTGGGATCCAATGCCCTCTACTGGCCTTTGTGGGTACTGCGTGCACATGGTGCACATACAAACACACACACAGAGATTAAAAATTACATTTAAAAAAGTGTCTTAAGCTACTGGTGATTTCATGAAGACAAGGCTGAATGCCTTTTGGGGCCACATTTCTCCTGGAGAAGGTCATGATAGCCATATATACAATTAATTAGTGCTCAGGCCGGATGTGATGTCTTGTATCTGCTTGATGGTTTTCTTCCACTGTGTAAGTTCTGAGGCAGGGTCTCTCGTGTCATGCTGTGTGGGGGCTTCAGGCTAGCTGGCCTACGAGCTTAGACAATCCCCTTTGTCTCCAGTTCTCATCTTGCACCAGTACATCTGGATTTTTATTCAGTTTCTGGGGAACAAACTCAGGCTGGCCTCCAACTAGCTTGGTAGCAGAACATGACCTAGAACTTGACTCTCCCGTCTCCTGGACCCAAGTGTTGGGATTACTGGCACTTGATCCCACAGCACAGTCCTTTGTATGGTGAAGGCTCAAAGTAATGAAATGAGTTCCATGCTGTTTAACCCCATCCTCCCCAAATGTATCTGACAATGGGATCCTTAAACTCAGCGTCTGTGGAACACACCTTGGGAAACCTCAGTCTATAGGATGTACCCGATGTTCACGTTCTCTGGGATTTGGCTCCTTCCATTTGCAGTCCATCTCAGTCACACTGGGGTTCTCACACCACCATACCCCCAGGACTGTGTCTGTTTTTAGACAGCCCTCCTCACATCCTCTGCTCCATCCACACATATGCACAGCATCTCCAATGCTTCCTTGTTCTCTCGCAGGCACAATAAATAGCTTCCCCCTGTGTTTCCAGTGTGCTTTAGTCAAACTTCATTCACTGTATCACAAGTAATTGCTCTGAGAGCTTTCCCATACCGCTGGCTTCTTCATTAATAAGTTAAATAAATCTCTGGCATGTGCTCACTTAAAAAAAAAATGTTCATTCCCGACAATGTTTTCTGCTGGTCTGTGCACTTCTCATGGTGACAAGGACAGGATGTTTTCTGTCTCTGTCCTCGGCAAAGATGAGTTTGTCACATAACATGTGTTTGTTGAATGACTATGCTCTTAACCCAGGGTAGCACCCTCTCTGTAACATAGGACAAATATGATTTAAGATCATAAGCTGAAAGTCTAAAGCCAAACATGCTCAGATAGGAAGACTTCTTGCTTTGAGACAGAAGTTTCTAGTAGAAGGTACATGATAGCATTTCTGAACATCTCTGTCAGAGCAGGAAAGTCAGACAAGAAAACAGGATCATAAAAAAGCTCCAGAAAATGTCGTGGCTAAAGCCCATCAGCCAGCCATATCCCTGTGC
Organism: Rhynchomys soricoides; assembly: GCA_019843965.1. Classification (NCBI taxonomy): domain Eukaryota; kingdom Metazoa; phylum Chordata; class Mammalia; order Rodentia; family Muridae; genus Rhynchomys; species Rhynchomys soricoides. The sequence continues at coordinate 520,115 of JADRCH010000213.1, read as the reverse complement.
ACTCCTGTCTACTTCAGGACCCTGAGCACAGGAATGCTTTGAAAAAGCACAAGAAAAGTGCTTTGAGCAGGGGGCAGAGCAGACAGGCCCTGTTTGTTAGAGATGTGTCCAAATACACGAGCCCCAGGTTCTTCTGGACCTCACTTATCACCTTTGGGATGCTCTGCTTCTAGTTGCAGAGACGTTATTTGCTCCTGACAATTGCAGAACGTCATTTTCACAGGAGTGAAGAAACCTACAAATGGAAAGGGGAGCTCTACACAAAGGTGCACCACCAATGTGCAAATGGACTGTACCTCTTGGACATGTGCTTGCTGACTTACAGCGGTCAAGCCTCAGAGAAAAGACAGCAATAAATCCAAGCCACAAGAATCTTGTAAAAAGGTATCTGTTTGGATTTTTAATAAAAAACGACTCAAACACCAAAAGAAATATCATACAAGCCACTTACTCAATTTAAAAATAAAACAGAAAACAAATCCAACCAACAAATTTCAATTGACATTCCCTGTCTCAAGCCTAGATTAAAAACCAGGAAACCTCAGACCAATGTTTGTCCTTTTGAAGGAATCTTATTTTTTTTAAAGAGAAGAAACCAATCCCTGAAATCTGGCAGGCGGTACCAGAGGCCACAGTTGTTCTGGAGAATGGGGTACAGTGGTTGTTGGAATAGGGCCATCCCCTCCAGCTGCTTGCTAGCGACAGTCATCTGAGGGCAGGTCAGTCCAGACACCATCCAACTCTGGCCAACTGTGGAGTCTGAGCCTCAGGTCACAGAGCCGGGAGCCCTCCACTCCACATCTTCACTGGATCTCGCCCATGTACAGCCTCTTGTCACTGGATGCTGAGAGGACTGAGGGAGAAAGACCAAGAAGAGACAATGAAGGCTCGGGATCCTAGGGGCTCAAGGGCCCTGTGTCAAGAGACAACTGTGACAACAAGCAATTGGATTTAGCTTGAATTCTCCTAAATCCTGACGCACTTGTAAGTCAAACCCAAGAAAAATGTTGATGTCTGTTCCAGTCTCCACCCCCCCCCACACACACTCACACTCACACACACACACCTCCCTATGTGTTTATTTGGGGCTGTGGCTTTCTCAGACAAGGTTTCTGAGACAGTCTCTTTATTCAGCCCAGGCTGATCTAGAATTTGCTATGTAGACTGGCTAGCCTCAAACCTCCAGGGATCCACCTGCTTCTGCCCACCCAGAGCTGGGATTACAAGTGCCCACCCAGTCAGCCAATGTGTTTCTTATAGAAAGTCCTGGAGAATGCTAACAGGTTTTTTCTTTAATTGGCTTAGCTTGCTAATCAAATTTACTATAATTTTAATCTAAATATTCACAAACCATTCTTGACTACAGTACCTGCCACTCCAAGAGACTAAGACATGGAGAGAACTGAACTGAGGGGTGACAAGACGCCTCAGTCTAGCCAGCCTTCTCTGAGGTGAGGAACTGATGCCACCTTACCATCTGGGACAGCAATTCTGAGACTGACTTGTAGATGGCAGCGGCCCTCCTGAGGCATGTGTCCACTCCAGGCTCACTCTTCCTCCCTTCCTTTCAATATAAGTACACTGTCACTGTCTTCAGACTCACCAGACGAGGGCACCGGATCCCATTACAGATGGTTGTGAGCCACCATGTGGCTGTTTGGAATTGAACTCAGGACCTCTGGAAGAGCAGTCACTGCTCTTAACTACTGGGCCATCTCTCCAGCCCCCAGGCTCATTCTTAATAAACTCTAGCACTGTTTCATACTGACTCTCCCCTCCTGTGGTTTAAGTGCCGGGTTGACATCCGAAGAGCCTAGTATTTGGGAGACTGAGGTAGGACGATTACCTCAAGTGAGGCCAGCATGGGGACATAGTAAGCATCAGCTAAGACAAGGCTACACAGTGAGACACCAGCTGGAGAAAAAGACTTTCAGTTTGGCCTAGCAATGGTGGTGCAGGCTTTTAATCCCAGCACTTGGGAGGCAGAGGCAGGCGGATCTCCGAATTCCAGGATAGCCAGGTCTACACAAAGAAACCCTGTCTGGAAAAATTAAAGACTTCCAGTTCCATTTGAGTATTCATGTAAAAATCAACGCTCCTAGGTTACTATAGTATCGGTGTCTCCTTTATGAATACAATTGCCTTCTCTTTTGGTCACCTGTTCTAGCTACCCCTCCATCCCCCAAACCATCAAAACTCAAGTGTTAACACTGGATTCACATAACTGACTGACTCCTGCCTGCCTCTATATCCCCAAGGTCCTGGAGAGAGGTCACTTCCCATCTGGAGCAGTCAGGGCAGAAGTGGACTTACTGATGGGCTCGTCTGGATGGAAAGCCACTTCATTGATGGAGCCAGCATGACCAGGCAGCTTATACAGGATCCTTCTGCTCGTGGTGTCCCACACATACACAAACCTGCAAGATGCCACAACAAACAAAGGAAGGTCCCTTAGAAGAGGGTCAGGGCACTTGGGCTGGAAGCAAAATGGAAATCTTTGTTCACTGCACTATGCTCTAGGCTTTATGACACCAACTGAAATAGAGACTATCTGGTGCCTTCAAACCAACAAAGCTGAGGCTGGGCAGCAGTGCCGCACGCCTTTTATCCCAGCATTAGGATCTCTGTGAGTCTGAGGCCAGCCTGGTGTACAGAGTTCGTTCTAGAACAGCCAGGGCTACACACAGAAACCCTGTCTCAAAAAACCAACCAACCCCCAACAAAATTAATATAGCCCATGACTGATTATGTTATTTGCAGAATTCTGAAATTACAAAAAGATCATACCTGCAATCCCAGCACTGGGAAGAGGCAAGCCATTATGGGTTTGAGGCCAGCCCAGGACATACTGTGAGATGTTCTAAACCCCTCTATACTCAGCAAATAAACAAAAACTTGTTAATTACATCCTATGCTCTCTCAGTGTAGGCTCCAGAGTAACTGGGTAATAGATTTGGAACAGTTGGGCATATGCCTATAAACCCAGTACTTGGTAGAAACAGGCAGCAAGACAAGGAATTTAAAGGCCACCCTGGGCTACATGAGACCTAAATGGTCTAGACAAGAGGCAGACCCCACCCCACCCCTGCCTCCCAGTTGGTGCTCAGGCCCTCTGATGCCCTTCTCTGCTGAGCACAAGCCAATCTCCCTTGTCAGCCCCACCGTGAGCAGATTGGAAGACTGACAGCACCAGAGTCAGAAAAGGGGGGGGGGGGGAGAGGTAAAGCTCTGCAGCACCAACTCACTGGTGAGATCAGACCACTGCCTCTTTCTTCCATTAGAATAATGGAGGAAAAAGATTATAGCTTTTTGAGAAAATGAGAATATATGCAAAGTGTCTGGCACATAGAATTCATGATTGCTACTGCTATTATGAGTATATGTGCTATACAGCCAGAACCACATGAAGTCATGTGGCTAACCTGAATCCTCCTGTCCTGGCTGCTTCGGAGGGTTAGAGTGCACAGGAGGGAGTGATCTGTAAGCAGATGGGGAAACCCACCAGATCCAGGCACAGCTGGAAAATGGTTTTCTGAGTTGGATATTATCTCTCAAGTTCGCAGAAACCAGCAGAAGCCTAGATCTCCAAGGGTTTATACTTCAAGGCTCACTCCTCATGGCTGCCAACTACATGCTAAATTTAGAGGGGTTCCTTGTCCTCCCCACACTTGGGCATGTCACCATTTGGTAGAAACCAGGCTACTTATATAACACAACTGATTGCTGACTTTAGGCTATCAGGGTGGCCTGTGAAATCCAGCCAAGCCCAGCAGAGGAGACAGGCTTTTGTTCTGACCAAGTCATGTGTCCTCTTGTAAGGAATGGTGCAGAGGAAGAGGAGCAAGAAGATATTAAAAATCAGAAGATGTGAGCTGGGCAAGTTAGCACACCCCCCTCCCCCCCCCCAGAGTTCAAGACCAGCCTGGTCTACACAGTGAGTATGAAGACAGCCAGAGATTCATAATGAGACCTTGTCTTGGGAAGAAAACAAAACATAACAAAACAAAAAACCCCAAAAGTTTCTAAGCATGTCCCCAAAGAGAACCATGGTGTGTTGAAAGCTATGAGCTGGGAAGAGCCCTGCTTACAGGCCTCTACACTGAACCTCCAGGAGTCATGTGTAAGTCTGTCCTTGGCACTCAAAATTCTTTCTCCATCTGATTTCCACAGCACCACAGACACCAAAACCGACCGGTATCTGACAGGTGGATTCTGCCCTCTCAGTTTTCCATTCACACACAAGGCCTTGACCACTCTAGGTGCACACTTAGGAAAGTCTAGTAACTTGGCAGAGATGGAAGCTACCTAGCCCGCTTCCCTCGGTGACACTGGCACTTTCCACTGAGCCTGGATCTGGCTCTGAATCACCTTTAACATTGGCAGCTATGACCAAATGCTGGGCTGATACAAAGGTGGAATTTGATTGTCACCTCTGACCTAGGAATTCGACCTTGAAACAGCAAGTGTTCAGAATTCAAGCACTAACTAGTCAGTACCCTGGGTTTATAAAGGATGTCAAAAGATTGCCTCTGACTGTGAGAGCCATTCACAGTGATGCCTCAACATGTCTGTCTAAACGTAAGAAGGGAAAATACTAATAAACGTTAGATGTCTCTGGATTTCTGAGTTCCAGGCCAGCCTGGTCTACAGAGTGAGTTCCAGGACAGCCAGGGCTACACAGAGAACCCTGTCTAGAAAAACCAAAAGGAAAAAAAAAAAAAAGATGTCTCAAGCAAAGAGCAATGTGTCATGCTAAAGGGAGCGAGTGAGCTGAGAGAGCACCATGGACAGCTCAGAGAAGCAGCACAGCGGTTACTGGGAAGACAGTCTAGAGAGCAGGGAGGGAGGTGTGAGAGACCCTGGAGGAGAATGCAGGACTGGGATGACTGGAGAGACAGCCTCTAATGCATCGCATGACGAGAAGGAGAAGACAGAGAGACACTGGGAAAATTATGAGTCTCCAACAGATATAAACACACTGTTGACTCGGCCTAAAAAAGAGAGAGAAAACTCTACATGTGTCCAACATGGGTTATAAATAAGCCTTTTTCTTCACATGGCTTCATCTCTGACAGCCCCTCAGTCACTCACGTGGGTCTTCACACTCAGGCATTAGATGCGACCCACACAGCCACGCCACCTGTCACCTCACACCCAGACATCCTTACCTGTCTGCTGAGCCAGCGGCTATCTTGCTTCCGTCTGGTGACCAGGAACATCTCAGGAGGTTCTGTAATGAAAAGAAACTCCACGAATAGTTAGTGTGCCAAACCCCTCTTGCTACACTAGGAGTCAACTGACTTCATTTCTTACTAGACTTTGGGCATCTCCCAGACTGCTATCAGTTGTCACACTCCTGCTCAAAACAGCATGCTTTGTAATTTCATTTCGTTTTCTTTCTTTCTTTTTTTTAAATGCTTGCTCCACCTCCACTCACTCCATTTAGTCTTCTTTAAATATTTCTAAAAAAATTCTTATTTATTTATTGGCTTTTCTAGAGAGTGTTTTTCTGTGTAACAACATTCCTGACTGTCCTAGAACTCAGACTGTAGACCAGGCTGGCCTCAAACTCACAAAGATCCACCTGCTTCTTTCTCCTGAGTGCTGGGAATAAAAGCATATGCCATTACTGCCTGGCTTATCTTATTTATTATTAATCTAAGTGTATTATTTTAGGTGATTTGTCTGCAAGTATGTTTGGGCACCAAATGTGTGCTCAGTGACTGAGGAGGCCAGAAACAGGCATCCTATCCCCTGGGACTGGAGTGACAGACTCCAGACTTGTGGGCTGCCCTGTGGTTACCAGGGATCAAACCCCGATCCTCTGCAAGGGCAGCCAGTGCTTTTAGCTATTGAGGCAACCCTCCAGCCTGCTTTGTAATTTTCTGACACATAGACACTAGATGCAGAGATGCTTAAAATAGTTATTACAAACGAATCTGGTGACAAAAATCTGTTCTTCCTTTAAATGAAGGCTCCCTTAGCTCCACCTACCTCGATTCTATTAAAATATTTTAAAATTTATCTTGTTTTTATTTTTTTGCTGTTTATTGAAGAAAAACAAACAAACAACAACAACTACAACAACAACCCTACCAAACACAACAGAAATAAAATTTATTTATAAAGTAAACCAGTATTGGTAAGCTCGAAAAATTTGAAAACCACTGACCTCTCTTTACAAGCTTTAGACAGAAAAGCTGCTTCCAAAGGAGCTGCCCAGGACACTTGAGGGCTGGAGAAAGTGCTCCTGAACTCGAGCCATTGAGATATAAGGGGAAGAGATACAGACCCAGGGCTCTAACAGCTGGTATCTGGGTAACAGCAACGGGGGCCTGGACCACAGATAGTGACTTACAGGACTGAGATTCTCAAGGGATGAAAGGCCAGGCATGAATGCCCTGTCAGGGAGGTACTGAAGTCAGAAGTCTAAGAATGAATGAGAATGGGGTCCGGCGACGGCTACCTGTGAGACTGTATTTTCTAATATGCTATACTAATTTTACTTCTGGCAAGAAGAGCTGTGAGCCAATCATGGGGACAGCTCCTGTAATCTAAGCACATGGGAAACTGAGGTAGGAGGGAGGGCAGCTTCAGACTTAACTCACTCTTAGTGAGTTAACAATTCTATCCTGAGCATCGCTTTAGATGTTTCTTCAGATCAAACGCACAGTAAAACCAACCCCTGCGGCAAACAGTACTCACCTTTTCAAAGTTGTGGACATTTCCTTGAAATATCTTCACACATCTCTCCTTGGGAGCAAATGGCCGGACATCCCAGACACGTACTACAAAGCAAATCCAAACCAGTCAAGCAACAAACACGACTAGAGGCAGCAGCTTCCACGTCAGTTACAAATACTGTCTTCTGGGGGAGGAGGCCCGCCCTGACACAATGCTAACTGTGAAGGCTCTTTCCTTCTGGTGGTAACGACCTACACAAAGCTGAAGGCACCATGACCATCCTGCTCATTAAACCAAGGGCACAGAGGAGAACTGAGGAAGCAGGAGGGAAGAGATGAGAAACACAGTTGGGAATTTGCAAAAGAATATAGTTAGATTTTTCTGTTTGACAGTGCGTTGAGTGTACACACACACGTGTACACACACACACGTGTACACACACACACACACACCATTTTTGGAGGGTGGGGAGTGAGGCAGAAGGTTCAATGTAAATTTGACCTTAAGGTCTGTCTGGATCTTAAAACACCCAAAATCAAAAAATATTTCCCAAATGATTTCTCTGACAGTTTAAAGTCATAGCCAACAAAGCTTCAAACGGCAATCAATTTTCTTAATTAAAAAAAAAAGTTCTGGGGCTAAAGAGACAGCCTGGTGCTTAAGAACACCTGGTGCTCTTGTGGAAGACCCGGGTCCAGTTCCCAGTATTTAGAAGTGGTGACTTACAACCATCTGCCTGTAACTCAGTTCCAGGAGGCCCCGTTCCCTTTCTGACCTCTAAGGGCACATACATGGGTGCACATAAATACATGAGGGCAAACATTCGTTTGTTTGTGTTTGTTAGTTTTTTGAGGCAGGGTTTCTCTGTGTAGCCTTGGCTGTCCTGGAACTCTCTCTGTAGACCAGGCTGGCCTCGAACTCGGAAATGTACCTGCCTCCGCCTCCCAAGTGCTGGGATTAAAGGCGTGCGCCACCACTGCCCATTGAGGGCAAACATTCGTATACACTGAATAAATGGAAAAATATTTTTGGGTATACAATGTGAACACGTGCTTAGGTATACATTCGTGTGTGGAGATACCAGAGACTAGCCTCTTTGCCTGCCTGCCTGTCTCCCTGCCTTGCTCCCTCCCCTCCCCCCCCCCTCCCCCGTCTCTCTCTTGAGACAGTCTCATTCTGCAGCCTTCCCTGGCCTAGAATGCTCTATGTCAGTGATTCTTAACCTGTGGGTCTGGATCCCTTTGACAAACCTCTATCTCCAAAAATATTTACATTTCTATTCATAACAGTAGCAGAATTGCAGTTATGAAGTAGCAACAAAAATAACTTTATGGCTGGGGGTTACCATAGCACGTGGAACTGTATTAAAGGGTCTTAGCATTGCTTTATGTAGATCAATGAGGCTAACCTTAAACTTACAGATTCTGCTCCCCAAGTGCTGGGATTAAAGGTGAACCACCATGCTCAGCTTCTACCTTATTGCTTAGAACACTCCAAACAGCTAGACTGGCCAGCCAGGGAGCCCCTGGGAGCCCCTTGCAGCTGGGGTTTCAGGTGTCTGAACTCAGGCCCTCATGTTTCAACAGCAGGCACTTTACTGACTAAGTCATCTCGCTAGCCTCTACCGACGGCTGTGGTGCAGGTTGGTAAAACTTCCCTTTCACTTGATGGGCACTCTGACAGAAACCACCATAGTGAGAATAGGGCACATGACACTGTCCCCATCCCCAGTTGCTGGGGATTTAATCTAGGGCCTCACATATAGCAGCTGAGTGCTCTTCCATACACTCCTGCCTTAGAAAACACGAACTCCGAATCTAATCTTGAATCTTATATAGAAGTATAGGTAATGTCAGGTGAAGTGAGAATACATCCTGGCTTCCTGCGCTGCAAAATTACGAAAAACACCATCAACAAAACACCAGCATTTGTGTGTGTGTGTGTGTGTGTGTGTGTGTGTGTGTGTGTTTTGGATACAGTCTCAGGTAGCCCTGGGTAACCTTCACCATGTAGCTGAGGTTAACTTCGGGCTTTTTTTTTAAAAAAAAAAAACAAAAAACAAAAACCAAACAAACCTATTTAAAGGACAAGGACAAGCAATTCTTACTACTTTAACAGCTACCTAGGGAAAGCTTCGTGTTCCTTGCTTTCAGAACAAAGCTAGATTAGTCAAAGGTAAATGCACCCAGACAAAGATCACATACAACCATGCACTGTGAGTAGCAGTGAGAGCCATTATACAGCAAGGACAGCTGAACATGAAAATACAGTCAGGAAGTGAAGATGCACATCCATCCAACATTTACTGAGCATCTGTTACACGCCAAGCACGGGGTGTGCTTTAGTCTTCACGACCTATGGTCTGTACAGCAAGGGCATTTCCAACTCGCCACTGTCCATCTCACTACTGCAAACCCATCCTCCCACTCTGTGACTCAGTGACAAGCAGAGAGAGAGGGTAAGAGACTGTGCTGGGAAAACCAGAATGGTGAGATGGTTTCCTGAGGACCTTGTCACATACCAATGCTACTGAGGGAAGACAACTGCCAGAAAAGAGCACAGAAGAAAGCTTCAAGTGGACAGCAGCCAACCACCCATCTCATTCCGACAATTAGCCAGTTTCTAGTATCAAGTTAGGATGCACAGCACTCAGAGCTCAAAGGGAAAGGGTAGCCCTCTGACTGCCTGTGTAGGAAGCGTGAGCACAGATGAGATGCCATGTGTAAAACTGCTTACGCTGCACATGAGACTCAGGGCCAGACTTCTAGATTCTGGTCTTAGAACCCTGGATTCTAGATCAGCTCACTAAATGGTCTCCTAGCTGATAGGCAGATCTGTCGACACCCTTTCCCCTTGGACTTCATTTAGCCTGAGGCACATTTCCCTCCAGTCTTCTGTGTGGCCGGAGAGCCCAGTGGTGTGTGCATGCTAGGCACTCTACCACTGATATCTCCCCAGACTCCCAATAAAAATATCTTTACAAGATTTAATTTGTTAGTGTGTGCTTGTGTGAGGGAGAGAGCTCACAAATGACCGAGGAGGTACACATGTCATGGAATGTACATGAAGGTCAAAGGACAATTTGTGGGATGACTGTTCTTTTATCATGTGAGCCTGGGGCTCACACTCAAGTAGTTATGTCTGACGACAGGTAGCTTAGCTAGCTGAGCAGCACCACTGCTTCCCAATGCATGGGATTAATCCTAAATGCCCCCACCCCAACTTTAGGGTCAACAGAAACCAGCCCCAAAACAGCTGTTCTCCAAAGTTACCTGTGTTGTCCATTGCATTGGACAAGAGATAAGATCCTTCAGAACTTAAACTTAAGCCAGTTACGGAATCTGCATGGCCTCTCATGGTGTAGGTTAACTTGTTTTGGCGTAGGTCCCAAACCTGTAAAAATGCAAAACTGCATTCAGGATTCAAACTCAAAAACCAAAGAGAAAGGCCGGGTGTGGTGGCAGACACCTTTACTCCCCACTCTCTGTGATTTTGAGGTCAGCCTGGTCTACATAGTAAGCACCAGTACAGCTAGAATGACATAGACACTGTCCCAGAAAAGGAAAGTAATAAGAAAAATAGAGAAGCGGGGACATGGTGGCTCATGACTCTAATCCCAGCACTTGGGAGGCAGATATATAGGCAGATCTCTGTGAGTTCAAGGCCAGCCTGGTTTACATAGCCAATCGAAGACAAACAGGGTTACATGGAGAGACCTTGCCTTAAAAACAGCAACAAACAGACCAAACAAATGGAGTCTGCAGAGGTGTCTCAGAGAGTCAGGGTGTTTGCTGCCTTTGTGTAGGATTTAGGTTTGGTTTCCAGCACCGACATAGTGGGTCACTGTAATTATCATTCCAAGGGGGATCTAGTGCCCTCTTCTGGTACCTGGTGTGTGCGCGCATGCACACACAAAGGCAAAACATTCATATATATCATTTAAAATTTAAAAATCTAAGAAATGAGAAAACAACTAACTATATAAAACCAGATGCCAGGCTTAGCAGTATATGTCTAAGTCCAGCACTCAGGAAACAGATGAAGAAGGATTTTGAATTTGAAGCCAGTTTGAACAACACAGAGATCAAGACTAACTTGGCCATGAGACTATCTCAACCCCCTCCACCTTCCCTCCCAAGCCAAGAGCATCCCTTGTAGGGAGAGGCACAAGGATCAGGAGAAAGATACTCTGAGCTATATAATGCACTTAAGGCTAGGGGTTTCAAAACAAAATTTTAAAAACCCCATAGAAATAAAAGTGCAAAAGGTTAGGCACAGTGATGTATTATGTCATATACATGCATATAGAAGCAATGCATACATATTTGCATGTGCATACATGAAGAATATTTATTTATGTAAAGAACCCTTCTGAGCCTCTTCTGGAAGACAGACACAAGAACATGTAGGTATCTGTCCTTGCTGTGCCTTTATAGCTGAGGCTCAGGTCCAGGGCTTTGTGTGCTACCAGTGAATTACATCTTCAGCATCCATAGCACCTACACCTTCTGTACATGTCTGTCTGTCTTTTATATTTTTTGTGATGCTGAAGATTGGACCTTGAACCTAGGGGCTCATGCAGACTAGGCAAGCGCTCTTCCATTCTAAAGATTACACATAAGAATGCTTTGCATATGCCTGGTTCATGGCAGGCTCTAAATATTATTGAGCAGTTCCTAAAAATAACCCTAAAGCTAAGATATAAAAATATTTACATAATAGACGATTAAGCAAATATGTAAAAATAAACATTAACACCAATGAAAATAGCCTGGATGTCACAAGGAAAAAGATTAGCAATTTTGTGAAGGTCATTGGTATTATAAAAAACTTCATTTACTACTGCCATGTAATTTTTCTAAATGAATAAAATATCTGACATCCCCTAAATCAAGGCACTTACTTTTGTTCAGAAGGGAATTGGGTAATGCACGAATGATGTATAAAACCGGAGTAGTGGGGCTGGAGGGTGGCTCAGCGGTTAAGAGCACGAATGATCCAGAGCATCCCGATGCATTTTCTAGGACATACATTGGGGGGCTAGCAGCTACAAGTTAACTCAGCTCCAAGGGACCAGATACCCTCTTCTGCCTCCTGAGGATGTATACACACGTGTGCGTGTGCGTGCGCATGCACACATGCACACACACATACTGTGAGTGTTTAAATATATGCCTACAATGCCAGCACTCAGAAGGTGTAGGTAGAAGGGGGTAAGTTTGAGAACCTGCTTCCCAAGCAAAATAAGCTGGGTGTGGTGGCACATACCTTTAATCTCAGCATCAGAAAGCAGAGGCAGAGGACTATCTAGGAGTTCAAGGCCAGCCAGAGCTACAGATTTACTGTGAACCCCAAACCAGATGACTTAGCTCAGAAAGATAAGACTGCATGGCTATGAGAATCAGGACCCTTTCCAGAAACACAGGAAGGATATTCTAGAATACAGAGCTAAATTTAAATGCAACAGTCTTAGATTATATTTGTATGTTCCTCATATTTGAGATAAGTTCAAATTTCAAAGCAAAACTGGTATATATCAACATTCAATAGCTAGGACTTATTCTCTGCAGAGAACCGCCCTATGAGAAGGTGTAACATACTGTCTTCCGCGGAAACAGGAAACTCCTACAAGGACCAGGCAGACCTCAGGACTATACTACACTATGGTTCACAGACCAGCAGCAGCAGCTATGCTGCTTGTAGTCAGAAGATGTCATTAATACGAGACTGTTCTTCTGCCTGTCCGTCCCTGTGGTGCAGATAGGAGAATCAGATTCTTGTAGCTTAACTAAAAAGAAGCCAGTCCTCCCAAAGGTACACACTCATAGACCCCATATACTCTGGAAAAGGAAGTACAGGACAAACACAATGGCTGATAGACATTAGGATGGGACATGGCACAAAGGGCACACTGTAAACTTTTTTGAGATGGAACCTGTCCTACACGCTGGTTATTTGTAGTTTATTTATCTTTACTTTATATTCATTAGTGTTTTACCTATGTGCATGTCTGTGTGAGGTCCCCTGGAACTGAAGTTACAGATTTCTATAAGAAGTCAGTTAAGAGCTTCCATATGGGTGTTGAGAAGTGAACCCGGGTCCTCTAACCACCGAGCCTCTCTTGTTATTTATCAGTTTTCTGTTTTCTCTTGGAGATAAGGTCTCATTATGTTGCCCAGGCTGCTCTCAAGCTTGTGATCGTCTTGCCCTAGCCTCCCTAGGCTAGCACTACAGAGTAGAGATGTGAGCTACCCTCTATGCAATCATTAACATCTTTTAAATTATGTATTAGCACGCTGCCTGCCTGTACACCCTGCATGCCAGAAGAGGGCACCAGATCCAGGTTGTGAGCCATCATGTGGTCGCTGGGAATTGAACTCAGGACCTCTGGAAGAGCAGGCAGTGCTCTTAACCACTGAGCCGTCTCTCCAGCCCAAGCATTAACATGTAAGTACATACCAAATTAACATCACATGTATCTTCCTACATGTACTAACTTATTTATTCGGAGTATGCACCCACACTCATGGAGGTGAGAGGACAGCTTGCAGGAGTCAGCTCTCTCCTTTCACCACAGGGCCACTAGGAACTGAATTTAGGTCCCTTGCCTCTGGAGTTGTGACAGGTCATGTCTTAGCTACTTCCCTGCTGTTTGATAAAACTAACAGGACAAAAGCAATTTACAGAAGGGTTGGTTAATTTGGCCCATGGTCTGAGGGCACTCCAGTGAGGAGTTCTGGTGTGAGGGGCATGAGGCAACTGGTCTCGGTGTCTGCAGTCAGGAAGCAGAGGTAAGGAATGCTGGTGCTCAGCTAGCTTTCTACTTTACAGGCAGTCCAAGAGCTAGGGAATGGTACCCCACGTTACAGTGATCTCAATACTTCAATCCCTCACAGGCATGCCCAAAGACTAGTCTCCCCGGAGATTCTAGACCCTCCTGTCAAGGGGACAATATTACCATCACAGGTGACCCTGCAAAGAATGCAGCTATAGACTCACAGTAGCAGGGGTTACGCTATTAGAGACAATCAGGAGACAAGGAATTGAAGAATGAAAGGGAAGGAAGAAATTAAATAGTACAGGGAATTCTTCAAGGCGCTTTTTATAAATTTGAGAATGACTGTGGATCCAAACCACTCTTCACAGACTACAGACAATGTCACCATCATCACTGCCATCACCACCACAATCAACCTTCTTCATGAAGTACTGTTGTGAAGGTATCATGCACAGGGTGACCGCAACACGATGTTGAAGGGTGACCTCTGATCTTGTGTCTACCTCCCAAATGCTTGGATTACTGGCAGGTCTCATCCCCCAATTGTATGTGAGTCTGGATGCAGGCCATGGAAGTGTTCTACCCTCTGAACTGCAGCTCCAGCCATCTATTTCTTTCTCAGCATTTCATCATAACTGTCTCTACTAGGAGGAGCAGGGAAGGTCATCCTCAGCTACATGGAAAGCTTGACTCAGACCTGACTCAGCCTGGGCTACATAAGATGCGTGTGTGGGTGCATGTGTAAAAGCAAAGGAGAGAGGGATGAGGGGACAAGATAGTCTTCGAGCTCCTCACAGACGCTAAACAGGCAGAGGCTAACAGCAAGTACAGCTCCAAAACTGCCTGTCAACTGGCACCTGTTATGCCTAGGACTCCGCTGAACCCCACAACCCCATGGGGAGACACTGGGTCATTGACACCTTAGCTGCTCACTTGAAGAAAATGTGGCTTAAAGGAGCTGAAGACCAGGTGACAATCACAACACTAGAAGATGGTGGGACTGAGGCTAGAGTCCAAGACAACTGCTTGTAAGCCTGAGTGATACTGCACTGCCAGATGCTCATAGCCTTTCTCTGATGACTTTTGTCTCTTCTTGAACAAGCTTAGGAAACTTCCTTTCCACAGTGTCAAAGAGAGCCACACTAAAGGATGAGGGTAGACAGTCACAGACTAATCCCTATGTCATTAGACCAGAGAGCTCAAAACAATTTTCAATGTCTTTAGCAGGGTGAGGTGGCTCAGTAGGTAAGGCACCTGTTACCACATCTGACAGTTTGAGGTCAGTCCCAAGGACCCACAGGGCAGAAGAGAACTGACTGCAAATTGTTTTCTGCCCTTTGCATACAAAATTAAGTGTAATTTAAAATGAATAAAGAATGTCTAGTCAGGGAATGAATATTCTTTTTTCTTTGAGACAGGGTCTCTCTATGTGACTCCAACTGTCCTGGAATTCACTATATAGACCAGGCTGGCTTTGAACTCAAAGAGATCCATTTACCCCTGCCTCCTGAGTGCTGATGTTAAAGGAATGAGTGGCCCTCAGGCCTGGCCGCATACTTATGTTTTTCACAGTTCTCCTCTACCCAAGGATTTCACACTTCGTATTAATCACCTGATCTTTGGTAGCATTTATTTATTACATGTAACCTTTACTTAGAGAACAGGACAGAAAGAAAGTAAATTTCCAGTCATTTTCTTCCTTTTAGTTGGCATTAAGTGCCAATCTCCTGCAATCTCAACATTTAAAAAAGACTAGTTTCTGATATATAGGTAAAAGATAAATATAAATAAATAAATATACCTTGATATCATTGTCTATTCCACCAGAGATAATCTGATCGCTCGTGTCATTGAAGGTCACAGCTAACACCTGGTATGTGTTCTGAAATGTCTGGATAGCTGCTTTCTTCCGGATGTCCCAAAGCTGAAGCAGAAAATGGGCACAGTCAGTAACACCATTCTCAGGGTTAATCACAGCACACCCCTCCACTCAGCTTCAGATGAGTAGGAAACACTAGACCCTTGCTAATCCTCAGCAGCTCAGCTCTTCCCCACCTGAAACCAAAGTCCACCAAGCTACCTCCTTCCCATCCAAACTAGAGCAGCAAATTACTAAACAGCCAAGCTTGTCTACAAGGCCATGTGTCTGATAAACTTTCAAATAAACAGAATATGGGCTGGAGAGATGGCTCAGTGATTAAGAACACTGGCTGCTCTTCCAAAGGACCCAAGTATGATTCCCCGCACCCATACGGCAACCAGTTCCAAAGGATCTGACTCCCTCTTCTGGCCTCCAAAGGCTTCAGGCATACAAGTGCTACAGACAGACAGACATGCAGACAGTACACCTATACATATAAAATAAAAATAAATAAATCGTAAACAAAACCTATATGTAAAACCTAAAGACAAACCATACACAAACAAGTAACAAATAAGACCTAGATGATGCCCAACTATACCTCCTGCTTGCTCAAGAAAGAGGACCGTCATGTGTTTACCTAAGTTTATAAACTGTTCTCTGCACTCAATCAGCATGCCTGCTGATGCCTGACTCAGCAAGGTGGTAACTGCACTGTCTTGATCTCACTACATCTCCAGTGCTTTCACTGTGACCTAAGAGTAGCTCACGGAGTGAGATCAGTTTCTCACACAATGGAAGGTTGGGAGAACAAGTCATTTTAGTAATGTTCTCAGCTCTCTGTCTTTCTAGACAAGGCCTTGCTGCTGCACAGGGCCCCAAACTCCTGACCTTAAGGATTCCTATGTCTCAGCCTTCAAAGTAGCTGGTACCAAAGGCACATGCCACAGCTCAGCTCAGAGTCGTTTGGTTAAAGTGTGAATAAACAATGTGCACCTATGTTCTCAGCTTCTGAAAGGCTAAGCCAAGCCAACTGCTTAAGTTCAAGAGTTTGAGGCTCTTGAGGCCACACAGCAGCCTGCTTTAATACCTGAATTAAAAAGAAAAAACAAAACAAAACAAAACCACCACCACCACCACCAAAAAACCCCAACAAACCAAAAAAACCATTCCCTACAAAAACCTCCCAAAGCTTGAAATAACACAGTGCAAGTGCATGCATGCATGCTTGTGTGTGTATGTCTGAATGCACATGTGTGTATGGATATATGTCCTCTACTGGTCTCCACCTTGATTTTGAGACACATATATGTATATACCACACACACAATATAAACAGCAAATTAACAAATGGTGAACATTGTTTATTCACACTTTAACAAAAGATTCTGAGCCAAGCTGTGGCATGTGTCTTTAGTGCCAGTAAATATGGAATAAACAAGATATGGAATATGGACCAATGAGGCCTCAGTGTAAGTTCTAGGTCAGCTAGGGCCAGAGTGAGATCCAAAACCTCAAGAGGGCTGTAAGAGAAGTACTCAGCGGGCAAAGCTGCTCCTTGGCAAGCCTGATGACCTGCGTTTGATTCCTGGGACCCACACAGGAGAGAACTGACACCTCCAAGCTGTCCTCTGGCCCCCACATGCACATCACGGTGTGAGTGCCCCATCTCTCCCAATAAACAAACAGGTGGAAAATAAGGCTCAGTTGAAAAAGGGTTTGCTAGATACATGAGCACCTGGGTTCAGATCGACCCCCAACACCAGAAGCAAGCTGGCATGGTAGTGCCCAGTGCTGGAGAGGTGGAGCAGGATCACGAGGCTTGTAGTCGGCTACCCTTGCTCAACAGATGAGCTCCAGGCTCAGTGAAAGACTGTCTCAAAGAGTAGATGAGAAAGAGGAAAACCCTGAAAGCTGACCCGTGACTTTCACATCCGGAGGAGGTAGAGGCAGAAAGAGAAGTTATTACAGTGCAAGGTGGGGTCTGGGTGGCCAACCTGAGGCCCTGCCACAGAACAAAAGAACGACCACAGTCAGGGAGTTTCATGTCAGTTTACATTTGCAGGTAGTAGAAATCAGGGTAGGATCTCAAGCATGAAGGGAACCTGGAGGCAAGAACTCATCATCAATCAAGGACATATCCCACAGGCTTGTACAGGCAGACTTCCCAAGGACATTTTCTCAACCAAGTCCCCCCTTCCAAATGACTCTAGCTGTGTCAAGCTGACAGAAAACTAGGCAGCACAAAAACCCAACCAATGCCAAAAAAAAAAAAAAAAAAACCCTATGAAAAGTTCAACACCATAGTTTATAAAAGAAATGCAAATAAAAACAGTTACCCTGGCATGATGGTACACTGCAGAGGCAGGTAGGACTCTGTGTTGAGGTCAGCCTGGTCTACATAGTGAGTTCCAGGCCAGTCAGAGCTACACAGAGACCCTGCCTCAAAAAAATGAAAACAAACAAAAACCAAAAGCAACAAACAAAACCCTAACAAAAAAGATACTTACTCACTATGATCCTGACTTTACTTTTATTTTAGTTTTTTTTGGGGGGGGCGGTGGGCTGGGGGGATGACAGGGTCTTACTATGGAGCTTTGGTTAACCTGGAACTCATCCCATAACCCAGGCTAGCATGCCCAGCACTCCAGGGTTGGGGGGCAGAGGCAGGAAGACCTGAATTCGAGGCCAGCCAGGGCTGCACAGAGAAGCCCTATGTCGGAAAAACAAACAAATACAGGACAGTGCTGCATGCCTATAGCTCAGCACTGCAGAGGCTGAGCGCTTTCAATTTCAAGCCAGTCTGGACCACACAATAAGTCTGTCTTGAAACTAATCAACTAACGAACTACAAACAAAAGTGCCAGGCACTGTAGTACACAGTATGTCCATTTGAACTCAGAGGTCAGCCCAGCCAGACAGCACAGACTCAGTCTCACTACGGATACCTCTAATCCCAGCACCCAGGAGGCTTAGACAGGAGGAACAATGGTTCTGAGGTGAGGCTTCTGTACATGGTAGGACCCTGCCTCAAAAAACTAAACTAAAAAAAGCCAAGATTTCCTTATCTTCCTGCTCCCCCTCCCAAGCATCATCATCACAGAAGTGGAGTACCACATTCAGCTGTGAAAATTGTCTTTGCATACATGTTTGTAGTGTGCATCTGTGATGCATGTTCATATGTGTGTTATGCACAAGCACTTATGCATATGCTTGTGGAAACCAAACACTGACACTGGGTGACTCTCCACCTTACACACTGAGGTGGAGTCTCTAAGCCTGAAGCTTGTCATTTCAGCTGGTCTGGCAAGCCAGCTTGTTCTTCGGATTCCCTTCTTCACCTTCAGTGCACTGGGATTACAGTAGGCCACCAGGCTCAGCATCTTTCTCACTCGGAGGTAGGTATCTGAGCTCTGGTCCCCAGGCTTACACAAAAACCACGTTTCCTCAGCCCTGAAAGAAAATGAGTCTGTTGTACTATGTGGCTGTCATGTAAATCACATTGGTACACCGCAATGTGCTTGGGGTAAGTGGGCTCCAGGAACGGAGGAATCTTCTGTTGTCTCCTCCAAATCCCCATCCTGGTCCAAGCTGGCTCTGTAATGGGGAGATGGAGAGCTAGCAGGCAGCTAAGAGGACTGACCCTGTGCCCTTGAAAACATCGAGAAGGTAACCAATGCCAACAGGGGTCACTACAGATTATCCCATGACACCAAATCGCTTGTGGTGGGGACCAGAAGCCAGGAGCTCAGCCATGGGAGAACGCTCAGTGTGAACTCCAGCAGAGTGGCTCAGTTTCCCCAGTCCATTTATGCTGGGTGTTCGTGTGAGCTTGGATTTGATAGTTTCCTTTGTCTCTTTCTCAGGCAGGCCACCCCAGGCCTCGGACAGCCATTATGAACTGATACAGGACGTTCTGCTATTTATGTTTGCTTGTTCCGTACTTAATAAACTCACTCATTAGAATCCAAAGGTACAACTATCACAGGTCACACTGTACGGAAAAACAGCCAAGGCTGGCCCCAAATCTGAGCTCAAAGATGGTAGCTTGTCTCATTTTAGTTGTAGGAAACATCCAAAGCAGGCAAATTAGACCAGATGGCAGTTGCCAGGGGCTGAATACAGGATGGAAACAGGGGCGACGTCTTTAACAGGGCTGGGGTTCCTCGGAAGATGATGAAGTGTTTGGGCACCAAAGTCACTTCTTTCAATTTTGATTTCCTTCAATTTTGATTTCCTTCATTTAAATACCAGACACTGAACCCAGGCCCATGTGCACACTAGGCATGGTCTCTACACAGTCCCAGTCTTGCTCGTTACTATATAAGATTTCAGGGTGAATTTAAGTTTATCTCAAAATCAATCAATCAATCAACAGAAAAGAGACAGTACTTCCTTGTTTTCCTATAGACATTAGCTGTATAATCCTCCAGAAAAGTCCAGACTCTTTGGCTTAGAAGCTAAGGCCTAGAGAATCTAGTTCCCACATAGATGACAAACCCTTTCCTCAATCTTTGTCTCAACAGATAATCTTCATACAGATCCAAAAATCTTTATAATCTTTATCCCTTATTGCCCCCCCGCCCCCTTCTTTGAGGCAGGGATTCTCTATGTAGCCCAGGCTAGTCTGAAACTCACCATTTTCTTGCCTCAGCCTCCTGTTTCTGGGATTATAGGAGTGTGGCCCAACGCCTGGCACCAATCTGTCTTTAACCTAAAAAGTATGGTAGCCACTTAAAGTTTGATTAAAATAATTAAAATTTTTTGAAATAGTCGCAAACTTACTAAAAAGTTGTAAAATTTTTTTCTTTTTTCCCTAAAATCATTTTAGAGCAAGTTGCTGACCTAATGCCCTATCCTCCTGTACATACCCTAGTGCTTGTCCCAAATGTTTCCTATTAACCTCAATATGCCATCAAAATGAAGGAATTAAATTTACCATAATTCTCAAAACACCATTCAAGCTCAACCATTATCCCTGCCTCTTCCCCCCCCCACCCCCCTTAAAAGACACCAAAGTTCAGTTTGGAATTATGTGTTAAATTTGTCATGGCTTCCTCCCCCCACAACCCTCCCCCCGATTTTTCGTGAGTTTCATGGCCCCAGCACTTCTGAAGACCACAGAGATCTTTCTCTCTGCACTTGGATTTGTTTGGTGTTGCCTCGGTGAGATTGAAGATTTGTTATCTTTGGTGGGGATATTACAGAAATGTTAACACAGCTTTATCATGTATTAGCAGACAGCTCACAGTTCTGCCTCATTACTAATAACATTCAGTTGCATTACTTGCCTACAAATGTTTGTACAAGATGTTCTAGGCTCACTTTATATTTCCGGCTATGAGGCTAGCCTTTAACAGCTGAGTCATCTCTCCAGCCCCTAGGCTCATCTTAAAGCACTTTCCCTGACTAGGTCTAATCTAAGAGCCCAAGTTTTGTTTATTGGCAAATGGTATTTAAAGACCAAGACATAAATTAAAACAAACAAACAAACAAGCCAGGTGTGTTGGTGCTCTCGATCACCTTTAATCCTAGCACTCAGGAGGCAGAGGGAGGCCTCTGTGAGTTTAAGGCCAGTCTACAGAGCAAGTTCTAGAACAGTCAGAGCAATACAGAGAAACCTTGTCTCAAAAAACAAAAACAAATAAATAAATAAATAAAAAAGACCAAGCCATGAAGCTGGAACTCAGTGGTTCAGTGCAGAGCATGTCCTCAAATGCTTGAGGCCCTGGGGATTGTCAGGAGGTAAAGTAGGGTCTTGTTGCTCCTAAGGCTTCTTCTAAAGCCGGACAATCTGCGTTTACTTCAGAATATAGATGCCTGCATAACCATAGATTTACATCCTTTTTATTTGTTTGTTTGTTTTTTTCCAAAAAATGTCCAGTGCCTTCCAGGCTGGCCTCAAGTCTGCCAAATAGCTGATGGTGACTTTAAAGTTCTGACTCTCATGTGTTCATTGCTCAGACCCTGGGATTACAGTGTGCACCATACCTAATTCATGCAGTGCTGGGGATCAAACCTAGGGCCTTGTGTGTGGCAAGCAAGATCCACACCACCCACACTATCCCCAACAGACTGGGAGTTCACATACTGATCCCTCTGGAGTATTGCCTCTTATCCAAAAATGTTTATTCTCAAGTAAGAACTCAATTTAGGTCATCAACTTTTAAAAATAAAATCAGAGTTCACACTGATCGTATTTGTACACAAGACTCCTTTTAATTTTCTCTCCCCCTTTTTTTGCACTAAAAAAAACTCCATTTTCTTGAGAGATATCTTCCTGCAATTCTAAACATTTTTACGTATTTGATCTAGCTCTATGCGTGTAGCCTATTTCCCACTTTCTCTTCAACTCTTTGCCCTTGGGTGCCTTCCTCACTTCGGCTGTCCTTAGGAGGGTCCTCCCATGCTGATCTCACCGCCTTACCATATAGTAAGACCCTATCACAAGAACCCATTCCCATAAAAAAAAAAGTTTGATGCTTTCAAATAAATTCAAACTAAAGAACTATGCAAAAAGCAGCCATCTTTAAGTGATATGACCTCTTACCCATATTACAAAATACTACTTTGATGCGGTTAGGGAGATGGCTCAGCTGTTAAGAGAACTTTTTGCTACTGAGGAGGACCTGGGTTTGAGTCCCTGCACCCACATGGCGTTTCACAGCCATATGTAATTCCAGTTGCAGGGGATCCAATGCCTTCTGATCTCCGTGGATATAAAGCATGGAAATGGCACACACACACACACACACACACACACACACACACACACACACAGAGACATACATATACATACACAGAAACTTATACACAGAAACCTGAGGACAAAGGGTACGCTTTTGGTCATGGTGTTTCATCCCAGCAACAGAAACTCAAAACTAAGACAGGCCTATGGTCTCAACTACTTAAAATGCAGTGGTTCAAGGCTAGTCTGGGCTATAGAAAGCATTCAGGGCTGAACTGAACAACTTACTGAGATTCTGTCTCAAGTGCCAGCAAAGGTCAGAAGAAGGCACCTGATCTCCTAGAAATGGAGACACAGAGGGCTGTGAGTCACCATGTGGGAATCAAACCTGGGTCCTGTGCACGAACAGCAAGTGTTCCTCACTGGTAAGCCATCTCCCAAGCCCCATACTTACTGTTCTTATGGAAGACTAGGTATGTATGTTGTACACATAGAAACATGCAGGCAAAGCATTCATACACATAAGTATATCTTTAAAAAATAAAAATAAAAAGTAAGAAGCCAGGACACGGCAGCCAGAGAAGGGAGAATAGTATGTGTGTGTATGTGTGGTGAACATGGTATCAGGAGATACATGTATGAAAGTGTCACAGTGAAACCCATGATGCAGCTGGTATTAGGAAGCATCATGCTTTGAGATAACTTCATTGTTGTTTTCCCCCTTCCTATTCCAGGCTCCATTTTCTCCGTCTGTAAAATGAGCATGTTGGATAAGATCAGTGGGTTCTAAGATCTCAGTGGAGTAATGTTTTAAATATTTTCATAACCATTCTAGATTCACCAAACCAGGTTCTGATTAGTTTTCACTTACTTGCTATTTATTTAGTTAGTTCTTTTTCTTGGGACAGAGTCTAGCTAGGCAGCTCAGGATGACCATTCTGACTTTAACTACCACTTTAATTAATTAAACAATTAGTTTGCTATTTTCTGTCTTCTGAGACCGTCTCACTACATAGCCGAGGCTGGCCAGTACACCAGCTCTACTCCAGGTATTTTCAGTAGCTTCCTCAGGTGAGCCTAACACACATTCTGGGAATCATCCAACTAAATGAGCTGCAAACTCCCCCTGTAGGCGACTGAGATCATTTGCTGACCTTTTTTAGATATGTGTAATTTCACAACAGACATTTATATTACTACTAGAGTTCAAAGGGTTAACAAAGTAAGCAAGGCAGTGGTGATGCATGAGGCCACCCTGGTCTACAGCGTGAGTTCCAGGACAGCCTGTCTACACAGAGCACACAGAGAAACCCTGTTTCCAAAAGAAACCATAAACATAAACAAATAAACAAGAAGGAACCCCCAAAACAAACAAACAAAATCCCAACAAACTAGAAAGACTAAAAGCTTGGAGTATGAACTGCTCAAAGTCCCGCAGCTCACAGCTGAGCCATGAGTCAGACCCATGCAGCCCACTGATTCCAAGTAGCAATATATTCTACAGAATTCTGCAGAGTGCTATTTTAACTAGAAAAACTTTAAGTGTGCTTTGGAATATTGGCAGGAAGATAGGATACAGAGTATGTTATGCCACCTTACACAGCCACACAGAAAGATAATACCTACCTTAACTGTACCATCATCACTGCCAGTGCAGACAAGTTGGGGGCCCCGCCTGGCTGGGTAACAGGAGTTCACAAAGGAAGTATGCCCCTTTAGCCTTTTCACTCTCTCTCCTGTTTCACTATCCCACACTGCCACAGTTTTATCTGTTGATGCTGAGAAGAGCATGCTAGAAAGAGAACACAAAATAAGATGAACAACAGAAGCTGGAGAGATACTCAGTGGTCAAGAGCACTGGCTGCTTTCAGAGCACCTGAGTTTGTTTTCCAGCACCCATATAATGGCCCAAAACTGGTTGTAACACTTGTTCCAGGGAACTGATGCTCTCTTTTGGCCTCCATAAGTACTGTATGCATGTGGTGTACAGACATATATGTAGGGAAAACATATAAAGGCATAAGATAAAAAGATAAAAAGAGACAAAATTCTCTCCCTCTCACAGACAGACAGACAGACAGACAGACACACACACACTCGCGTGCCAGAATATGTCAAGCTCTTCCAGATCACGGCCTGCTGTGCTGTGAACTTAGCTCACGACCACAGGGTGCCTCGCCCTGCCTTTGGCAATCCTTTTCACTCTCTAGATTCTGTATACAAACAATATAGTGGTTTTATCAATTCATCTTTTTCCTTTTTTGTAATACATATGAATACAATGTCCTCTTACATGGAAGTATTTAAGTACTGCCTGCTGTAGTCAAGATGAGGCCGACTGTGATAATTCTAGATTTAATAGGTGAGTAATTCCAATCCTTTGTTCTGTCTCTGGGAATGATTTCTAAGTTAAGATCAACTTATCTCACAATGCTCTCTCTTTCTCCGAGACGGGACCATGCCATGTAGCTCAGGCAGGTCTTGAACTCAAGATTCTCCTCTCCCTTCACCACCCAAGAGTTGGAAATGGAGTACATGCAACAATGCCCATTATAATGCTGGAGAAAAAAAATAATTTATTTCTATTTTATGACAATGGGTATGCTGCTTGTAAGTGTGTGGCATGTGTGTGCAGTGTCTATAGGCCTGAAGGGTGCATTGGATGCTCTGAAGTTACTGAGTTTCTGAGGGTTGTTGACAAGAATGTGGGTGCTGGGAACTGAATCTGAGTCTTCTATAAGAGCAGCAAGTGCTCTTAACCTCTGAACTGTCTTTCCAGTCTCATATAATGCGATCTTAATTCACAATGTAATAATATACAATTGTGAAGTTTGAGATCAGAAATGAGAAACAGGCCACCAGGTGCAGTGTCATACACTCACAGTCCTAGTTATTCAGGAGCCAAGGCAGGAAGATTGCAAGTTCAAGGTCAGCCTGAGTAAATGACCAAGACTTTGATTCAGAGGGAAAAAACAGGGGCTGTGGAGATGGCTTATCTGGTACGAGGACCAGAGTTCAATCTCCACATAAAGCACTGGGTATGGCCATGCATACCTTCAACCCGAGCTCTCTGACAGGGCAGAGATAGGAGAGGATCATTGGGGTTTGCTGCTCACCAACTTAGCTCTAGACTCAGTGAGAGAACTTGTCTCAAGAGACTAATGTACAGAACAATAAAACAGAACACCTGATGTTCCTTTGTCCTTAAATGGATGGGCATGCACATGGGTACGCAAGTATGGGTGCAGACTCACTCTACCCCCAAAATGCCATGATATGTTATGATAGTATAATGTCTATCTTGGAATACAGGGACATGAACAGGTAAAAGTAAAAAAAAAAAAAAAAGGAAACAAAGAAAAGAAAGATCATGGGTTGGTGAGACTGCTCAGAGGTAAAGGTACACACTAGCAAGCTTGATCTCTGTGCCCCACATTGTAGAAAATATGAACCAATGCCCCCAAATTGGAGAGGTAAAATTTTGAGAATTTTCCCATCTATTTACTTTTTAAAAAAATTTTTTTAAAACATAATCTATTACTTTCATGATAAAAATAGCCAATTTCAGCCCTCTAAATCTCTTAGCAGATGCAGGCATTTGCCAGTTTGATTCCTAGAACCCACATAAAGGCAAACAAAGAAAACTGGCTCCACAAAGCTGTCCTTACCTCTGTACATGCACCCCTCTGACAGAAACATCAGCACACACACACAATAATAGATAAAAATGTAGCTTTGGCTGCCTTGAAACTATGTAGACCAATCTGGTCTCAAACTCAGCGATCTACCTGCCTTTGCCTCCTGAGAGCTGACATGTGCCACTAAACCAGGCAATAAAAATGTAAAGAGCTAGCCGGGTAGTGGTGGCGCATGCCTTTAATCCCAGCACTCGGGAGGCAGAGGCAGGCAGATTTCTCAGTTTGAGGCCAGCCTGGTCTACAGAGTGAGTTCCAGGACAGCCAGGGCTACACAGAGAAACCCTGTCTCGAAAAACCAAAAACAACAACAACAACAAAAAAACCGTAAACAGCTAATTTCAAATTACATTGCTTTATGTCTCATAAAACAAACTGGTCTGAGTACCGACGGCTCAGGAGACAATGATGATGTGCTCTTAATTGTACACTACATTGTCCACATGGGCCTTCAAACTGTGATTCTCCCGCCTCAGCTTTCTCAGTCTGACTTTACAGGATTACAACACTATACCCTGCTAACACATACCAGTTTCTGAGAACGTCTCCCAAGAGACAGAACTCAGATGTTAAGCATTACTGTGGGAAGTGGCTGTCACTTCATATGCAGATCACTCACTCACCTGCCGTCTGTGTTATAATGCAGCTCCATCACTGCTCCGCTGTGCCCCTTCAACGTAGCATAGTTATCACAGTCACCGTAGACATTCCACAATACTGTTAGGAAGAGATGAAAAGCCATCACCAGCCGGAAGAACGTTACTTGGAAAATAACCGAAGTCTCTTTGAAATGATACACCCATGGAACAATGTTGCTCTACCAATTAGATCAGCTGTCCTGACACTACAGCTTCTGTGTGTGCACGCAGGGTGAATGCAAAGGAGTGCACATGAGCAGAAGCCAGGGGACAACTTTTGGTGATGGCCATCAGGCACCATCCACCATTCTTTTTGAGATAGATCTCTCAAGATCAGGAACTCACCAAGTAGACTAAGCTGGCCAGCTTAAGGGCCCCAGCGATCTACCTGCCCACCTCCCCAGAGTAGAGAGTACAAGCACATGCCACCTTACCTGGCTTTATATGAGTTCTGAAAATTGAACTCAGGGTCTAACTAACTGAGCTGTTTTCTCAGCTTTATTAGACAAGATTTGTTTAATTTTATACAAGTACTTTGCTTGTGAGTATGTATATGCACTACATGCATGCCTGATAACTATGAAAGCCAAAAGAGGGAGTTGGATTCCCTGGAACTGGAGTTATAGATGGATGTGAGCCACCATTCCAGTCCCCTTAGCTTTAATTTTTAAAAAAGTTGGTCCCTTTTCCTATATGCTCTGAATCCATGGAGTCTGAAAAGAGGACCGTTGGGCTACAGTACCTCCGCTTCATTTCTATTTATTCTTTAAAGTATTTACTACTTATTGATGCATATGGAAGTGGAGGGGCAGTCAGAGCATAGCTTGTGGTAATCAGCTGTGTGTGTGTATTCACACCCTCAGAGGTCAGAAGAGAACACTGGCTCCCCTGGAACTGTATTACAGATGCTGTGATGTCAGCTGCTGGGAACTGAACTTAGGTCCTCTGGAAGAAGAGCAAGTGGTCTTTTTTGTTGCTGTTCTTGTGTTTTATAAACAGTTGACTTTTATTTTATGTACATTGCTGATTTGACTGCACATAAGTCTGTGTGAGGGAGTCAGATCCCCTGGAAGAGGAGTTACAGACAGTTGTGAGTTGCCATGTGGGTGCTGGGAATCAAACTCAGGTCCTCTGAAAGAACAGCCAGTACTCTTAACTGCTGAGCCATCTCTCCAGCCCCTGTTTTTTATTTATTTTTTGTTTGTTTGTTTTGAGACAGGGTTTCTCTCTGTAGCCCTAGTAGCTGTTGTGGAATTCCCTCCGAAGAACTAGGCTGGCCTTGACTTAGAGATCCACCTACCTTCGCCTCAAGAATCCCGTCACTATAGGTGTCACCACACCCAGCTATCAAGTGCTATTAATTGCTGAGCCATCTCTTCAACTGTGCTTATGTTTTAAAAATGTGGGAATTCTTAATGAGTAGCTAAGAATCAGGTAGCAGAAGATCTAAGTGAGTTACCACATGAGGATCCCATCTTTTCCCTTCATATGTGAGGATCCTAGGTATGGATTAAGGCCTCATGTTTTTATAAGTAGAAAAATTCTCTCTTTCATCTTAATGCTTAATAACCCAATAAAGCCAAACTGATGCTCTTGCTAAATCAGCTCAAGAGTTGTCTCCATGAAAAATATATTTTCAGCTGCTCCTGGTAGCATGTGTCTGTAATTCTAACACTTGGGAGGCAGAGGAAGGAGGATTAGAAAGTCCAAAGTCGGGCTGGAGAGATGGCTCAGCGGTTAAGAGTACTGGCTGCTCTGCCAGAGGTCTTCAGTTCAATCCCCAGCAAACACATGGTGGCCCACAACCATCTGTAATAGGATCTGATGCCCTCTTCTGGTGTGTCTGAAGACAGCAATGCTTTACTCATCTACATAAATTAAATAAATAAAAGAAATTCCAAAGTCATTCTCACTACATAGCCAGTTTAAGGTCAGCCTGGGCTATCTGAGCATGACAGAAGAAAAACAGAGGAGTGGAGGAGGGAGGGAAGAAGAGAGAGAGAGAGGAAGAGAGGGAGAATAGGAGAGAAAAAGAAAACAAAGAAGAATATATAACTTCAACCAAAGCACTTTCCATTGGTAGTTCCCTTCCTTTCATTTATCACTGGACCTAAGGTTGTACAGGAGTGCTCAGCACTGTAATGCCCTGTTTTAGCATAACTATAGTTTGTTTAACTTGCTAATTTAGATCAATGTCTAACGCCTTCTATAACACTCAAAATTAAAGAGATCATTATTAGCAGAAAGCAGTGAAGTAACTCCAGTTCAAAAACTGTGCCTGTGCCTTACGTATGAGTCGGTCAAATCCTGCAGAAGCCAGGGTGGATCCATTGGGGTGAAACTTGCAGCAATACACTTCCCCTTCATGTCCGGAGAGCAGCATGATAGGAGCTTGAAGGGAAGAGCACCTCGGTGGTCCCTGAATCAAAGTAAAGTGTGAGGCAGCCATTGTACACAGGCAAAGGAAAGCTGGGGCAGTGCATCTCATCTGGGTCAGGGATAGCACCTCTGCTCACAGAACTCTCTGGATAACCCTGTGGATGGTCCAGCATATGCCCAATGTACTTTCTCCTCCCTCCCTCAGGCTGCTTTGTTCCATGGCCAACTTCTGACTGCTTGAACACGTTGAACTCATTTATGCCTTAGGATCTTAACATCGAAAGATGTCTTTCACAAGAGCCCTTGGCTTATTTTGTGTCTTTTACATATTTCCTCCCCAGAGTCTGTCTTTCATCAAACTATTTTGAGTGAGGCAACAACCCCTCCACTCTCCCCCTCCCCCCAAGTATTCCACTGGCTTCAGGGCACTCTGTCAAAGCCCTATCACGACCTGACTTCCCTCTCACGTCATCGCTTACACCTTTCTGGGAGTACAGGAACATTCTTAATGTCGGTCATCATTTTCCTGTCTCTAGCTCACCTTTGAAGAACCTTGTATGGTTCAGTTTATTATAAAAAATAGATTTTGGGGGTATGAACAGGGTCTTACTATGTAGCCTAGGCTGGTCTTAACATTTTTCAATCCTCCTAAGTGCTGGTATTACAAGTGTGTATCACTGTGCCAGGCTTAGCAAAATAGATTTGATTATGGTCTTGGACACTAAGCCTAGGCTTGGCAAATCTTCCAATTCTGGGCTGACAATCTTACCTGTCAAATAAGAACAAGTGTACTACCAATAATCCTGATATCTCTTTAATAGATTCCAGTATACTTACTTATTTTATTTTCATGTATTAACTACACAAAGTAATGGGTTTCATTACAAAATATCCATAAATGCAAATAATGTACCACAATCATACTCATTCAGTATATTTATTTTTTTAAAAAAAGTTACATGTGGGCTAAAGAGATCGCTCAGTGGTTAAGAGCACTTATTGCTCTTCTAAAGGACCAGAGTTCAGTTCTCAGCATCCACAATGGGCTGTAATTCCGGGTTCAGAGGCTTCAACATTCTTTTCTGGCCTCTGAGTTTACCCCCCCACCGCCATGAAAAACACACACAGATATGCACTCGTGTACACACACACACACACACACACACACACAAACCTAATATATTTAGGCACTGGAGAAAACAGCATTTGGTAAAACAATAGACTTTGCAGTCTAGTGGAAAGTGAGAGGCAAACACACAAAGTCAAGTAAAACACCCAGTATTGTATGCCATGGGAAGAAACAATATGGGTTCCAGAATACAGGACACTCCACCTTAAAATATAGTGGTCAGGAGAGCCCCACTGAAAACCCGGTATCTGAGAAAAAAGATTTGAAAGAGCCAATAGTTGACTATTTGGAAGAACATTCCAGCAAATGCACCAAGGAAAACATTAAGAACATATATGTTGGCGTCTCGAGCCAAGTGACATGCCAGAAAACTGGTAGATGAGTAAGGTAAAGAGGGGAGTTATTACAGTGAGTTATTACAGTGAGTTTGACTTTTTTTTTTTAAACTCAATGCTTTCAGCAGAGTACACCATGTGACTCAATAGTGTGATGATTCCCCTGGCTACTGGATTAATAACTGATCCTTGCTTCAAAGACAAAACCCAGAAATACCAATTAAGCTCTACCTGCAGTGATGCCAGATGACATCAAAACAGTTTTAACTAAAAGGTAAAAATCATGGTTTCACAGTTTTTTCTTTCAACAGGATTTTGCCATAATAATAGCCTACACTGGCTTGAAGCCCTGGATCTTCTGGCCCCAGCTTCTTGAGTGATGATTACAAATGTTGTATCCAGCTTTTTTGGGGGGTTGGGGGGGTCAGGATCTTTCTGTGTTGTACAGGTTGGCTTCCAATTCCATCCCTTAAATTTTTCTTGTCAGTCTTCTGGAAAGCTGGAACTCCAGCCCCACCCGACCTGCTCACTTTAAGGACCACAATAAGAGTTGGGGCAGGAGGTACATCTGTTTCTTTTCCTCATCTGAACCTAATATAGGATGACAAGTGTAATCACTATTTTACAAGACATGTAGTTAGGAGCATGGATTCTGATTCCAAAAAGTTTGCATTCCCTATTTGCAAAATAACAGCTCCTTCCAGTCTGTTACCACGATTAACGGAAATTTCACACGGAAACATCCAAGATAAGAACTAACGAATGTTAAATATTACTAATATAAATGTAGAGAAAGAAAAAAGTACCAGGTAGCAAAGCGAGCCACTATCATTTCCATTGCTTCCCCTCTGGTTCATTCATTCGTCCTCTCTGCAAACTTTCTTGAATGCTTCTTTTATGCTAAGTCCCTGAAAATTTGGAATGCGTAAGTTTGGGTCTTCATTATGAGGCCAAAGTTTTAAATGATTCAATACCACCGAAGGGCTGAAAACAGGCGTCTAACAGGGAAACACATATGAAACACACACAGAACACAGGGCACCTTTACAGAGGCCTATTTTAACTCCAGGTTCACAGTCTTTCCGTTCTCTCAGAGCCGATACCATCCGTAGGAAGAGGGGCGGAGGGCCGAAGGCAGGATGCCTCCCCACTTACCGCCTGCAGCAATGCCCCCGGAGTCGCCTGCTGCTGCCCGGCTCCGGGGCCGGGCCCTGCCGCTCCCAACAGCAACTCATGTCGCGGCCGCTTGACGGGAACCAGGGGCAGCTCCGGGCCCTTGCGCTTCTGCTGCTCGATCATGGCGGCAGCCACTCTCCTCGGCGCCGCCACTAACCGCGCCGCCGACCCCAGGCGCCGCGCAATTGGTTCTGACTGAGTTCTTCCTCTAGAACTTCCGGAGAGGAACAACCAATCAGTTTCCAACATTTCCTTCTGCAACGCCCTCTAAATACACTCTTGCGATTGGTCCCTTCTTGATGACGTCGCGAGAACTCAACTCTGGAATTGGAGCGCGGAGCTGTCCTTCTCCCCCGCCCCCTCAGGCGCGCCGTGCATTGTGGGTGAGAACGAGCGGAGCAGATTCAGCGTTCCTAGCGATGAAGAGGCTCTCCTGCTAGGAGCGGACGCAGCGTGAGTGTGTAGGGAATCGAATCTGTCGGGTGGCCGTTCCAATCTGGAAGGTGCGGGTCGGTGATAGGCCTGAACCTACCATTTTCAGCTATCAACCTTGGCAGCGGGGAGTGACATGGGGTGTCCCCGGAAAGAGAAGTCCCTTAGTAGGCTGGAGCGGAGGTTTGGGATCTCTGGCTGCAGGACTCGAACCCTCGAGCCGCTATCCCTTGACAGCGGTTCTACAGGATGCCGATTCTGCGTCCAGCTCTGTGCTGGCCTTCCCAGGTTCAGAAGCCCGACTCTCAGCCTCCAGGTTTCAGTGCCAGGCTTGGCAGAGGCGGCGGACTTAGCTTTGTCACTGATTTAGCTGTCTTTTTTAAGGACTTGACTTTATGTCCCTGAGACAGCCAATGATGAGGAAAGTATCAGACGGCTCCCCCAAAGCACAATTTTGTTGAGAAATCGAATATTCATGCATGCGTACCAGGCCTTCTCGAAAGTGTTCCAAATGATATTTATTGTGCAGTGCGTTGGGGGTCATTCTGAAGGAACATGGTCCCCTACTTCAGGGTGTGGGAAACGTGTTAAACAAATCTTACCAGTTCATCGGAAGACTACCTAAACGACCGATACCTTATGCTATGAGTTACTAATATAAGCTTGAAGGCTATTCAGAGGAAAACATGTCTGAGCTGTTCCTATCTGATGGGACAGTTCTAATTAGGGGAAGAGAGGAAGGGAGAACGTTCTGCACAGAACAGCATGTGCAGTGCCCTACCAGTTGGAAAGATGACTGAGACACAAAGAGCCGGTGTGCTGAGAGAGAGAGAGCTTGAAGTGAGTAGGTACGAGATGAACCCGGAGATCATGAAGATTTGCAGGAAGTTGAAGATTTGCAGGAAGTTGAAGCTTTTACTTTAAAATTAATAGGAAGCCAGTGAAAGTTTTCTCTCTCCTGCAGAATGTGGGATGTGGTGAAGAAGATGGCTTGATCCCTTGGGCTTAATGGTGTGATAAGATTGGATAGATAAGGGTTAGGTTTACTGGGGCCATTTTGGGAGCATGAACAGTAGTTCTAATCAGCAATGTCAGTGAGAACCAAGCTGGAGGTGGGACTGAAGACAGGTCTGACAGTATCTTGGGATAGCAGGGAAGTAAATTGGACAGGATTTGGTAATGGATTGAATGATGCCTAAGAAAGGATTATGCTCTTAGTCCCAACACTGGAGGCTGAGATAGGAGGATTGTTACAAAACCATGGCTAGCCTGGGCAACATTGGGATTTTCAACCCACACCAGGCTGCTGACATGGCACTTTGTTTCATCCTTCCTTTTTTTTTTTTTTCCCCCCCAGACAGGGTCTCAATATGTAGCTCTGACTGTCCTGGAACTCACTATGTAGGCCAGGCTGGCCTTGAACTCAGAGATCCACCTGTCTCTGCCTCCTGAGTGCGTGTATGTATTATCCCTCATGAATGCCTAGTGAGTGCTAGCATGAGAACTACCATGGGAGTGCTAGAAACTCTAACCCCAAGTCCTTTGCAATCATGTCTTAGTTAGGGTTTTACTGCTGTGAACAGACACAATGACCAAGGCAACTCTTACAAGGACAACATTTAATTGGGGCTGGCTTACAGGCATAGAGGTTTAGTCCATTAGTGTCTAGGCAGGCATGGTGCAAGAGGATCTGAGAGTTCTATATCTTCATTTCTAGAAGATTGAATCTCTCTGGCTGCTAGGAAGAGTGTCAAAGCCCACCCCCACAGTGACACACTTCCTCCAGCAAGGCCACACCTCCTAAGTGTGCCACTTCCTGGGCCAAGAATATACAAACCATCACTAAGAGTAACAAGTGCTCTCAGCCTCTGAGCCATCTCTCTCTAGCCCTTGCATGGTGAGATTCTAGCTCACGAAGCCAGGGGTTGAGGAAGTGACCTCTGGGTTCAGTCCTTAGCACTGCAAGAAGATCTCTCTCACCAAATAAAAATTTAAAAACTGTTTAATTAAGGCTTCTGTGGGTGGAGCAAACAAAAAAAGCTTCAGGCAGGGTGAAGTGGTGCATGCCTTTAATCCCAGCATTCAGGAGGCAAAGGCAGGTAGATCTCTGTGAGTTCAAGACTAGTCTGTTCTACATAGAGTTCTAGGACAGCCAGAACTACATACAGAGAATCTGTCTCAAGAGAGAGATTTGGGGGGGGGGGTGTTTAGATATAGCTCTTCATGATTTTATTTAGATTTTTTAAAGAATTCTTATTTTATGTGTATGAATGTTTTGCCTGAATGTGTGTATGAATACCATGTATAAGCCTGGTTCGGAAGGAGGCCAGAAGAAGGCCTCTGATCCCCTGGGAGTGGCGTTACACAGTGTTGTGAGCCACCATGTGGGTGCTGGGAATAGAACCTGGCTCTGCTGGAAGAGCAACGTTTTTACCTGTCGAAGCTCTCGCCAGCCTTTCTCATTCTCTCACGGCCTAATTCTGCAAGGAACCACTTAGTGTATTGCTCTTTCCATGACTAACGTGTGTGGAGAGGAACTAGGATGTCTGCCCTCATTTTGGGTGTCCCAGTGCTATTATAGATTCTATACTTGGCTAATTAACTTTTTAAGTGTGGTAGCGATTAGTAAAGGCCTCTTAATAGAACCATGAAGTTCAAATTAATAACACCTGCTCTGCCATGTGAGGCAAGGGATGCTGCTGGGCAAAAGAAGGGAAAGTCTGGAGATGACACTGCATAGCTGGGAAATAGGAGAGGGGGCATTCAATCATCTCTCTAGAATGGGCAGATCAGCCTCTAGCCTGTGTACTTTCATTAGTGTGTGCATGTTCCTGTGTGCAGGTGTGCATGCACACACATATGTGGAGATGAGAGATTGACACTGAGTGTCTTTTTCAGTTGCCCTCTACTTTATTTATTGAGACAGTATCTCTCAGTAAACCTGATGCTTGCTGATTCCACTAGATTTATTGGCTACCTCTCCCCAGGGCTTCTTGTGTCTCTGCCTCTGCAGCGGTGGGATTACAAGCCTGCACATCTGGGCCCAGTTTTTATACTTGGGTGCTGGGGGTGGAAACGATTTCTCATGGTTACAAGGCAAGCCTTTGTGACTGAGCCTTCTCACCAGCCCCAAAAGGTGTGCGTTTAAAATTAAAAGCACATAGAAAAGTTGGAGAAACACTCAGCCATTAAGACCTCTTGCTGCTCTTGCAAAGGACCAGGGTTCAGTTCTCAGCACCCACATTGGATGGTCACAACCAATTTTAACTCCAGTTTCAGGGGATCTGATGCTCTCTTCTAGCTTTAGTGGCACACACACACACAGAGAGAGAGAGAGAGAGAGAGAGAGAGAGAGAGAGAAAGAGAGAGAGGGAGGGAGAGGGAGAGGAGAAATAAAATTTCCTTTTTTACTGTATAACTTTGATTGACTAGGAACTCACTATGTAGACTAACCTGGTCTCAAACTCAGCTATCTACCTGCCTCAGCCTCTTTTTATTTTAGGAGGAGGAGGTTCAAGACAGGGTTTCTCTGTGCAGCTCTGGCTGTCCTGGAACTTGCTTTGTAGACCAGGCTGGCCTCGAACTCAGATCTGCCTGCCTCTCTCTCCACAGTGCTAGGATCAAAGGGTTACAGCACCACTACCCAGCTAAGACTTCTGTTTTTGATGTTTTTCAGGCCTGGCCAAGAGCATTAGACTCTGGGATCAAATTCTACTGTTCTAGGATGTGTGTGTGTGTGTGTGTGTGTGTGTGTGTGTGTGTGTGACAATATCTCACTATGTATTTCAGACTGTCTTCAAGCTTTCTCTTCTTTCTCCCCCATCTGAGTATTCATGCATGCTAGGCATTCTATTACTGAGCTATATCCCCAATTATAGGCCTCAGACTTTCTGTGTAGCCCAGGCTAGCCTCAAACTCACGATCATTTCCTACTTTAGTTTCCCAAGTGCTGGGATCATTGGCAATACAGGCAGAGGTCAGTACACCCAGCTTCATTGCTAGGTTTTTGGTATAAGCTTAGGGATCTGACTCCTAGATGCTGTTCATCATTAATGTACGTAAGAATAGAACCTATGTTTTGAGGTATATTACATGTCCCCTGTACAGCATAGTACCTGTACATAGTAAATGCTTGGTAAATGTTGTTTTCTTACCTTTTTTTTTTGGTTTTTCAAGACAGGGTTTCTTTGTAGCCCTGGCTGTCCTGGAACTCACTCTGTAGACCAGGCTGACCTCGAACTCAGAAATCCACCTGCCTCTGCCTCCCAAGTGCTAGGATTAAAGGTGTGCGCCACCACTGCCCTGCTTTTTCTTACCATTCTTACATGTGTGCTTTTTTTTTTTGGAAAGGTCTTACTGTATAACCTTGGCTAGCTTGTGGCTCAACCAGCCTGAGACCTCTCTTCTGATGTTTTTGAGATCTAAGCACACATACCCTTTCTTTCCAAAGTCATCCCATGACAAATGAGTAACAGCAGTAGTGATTAAAAAAAGAGTGAGCACCTCGCAGGGATGATGTCACTGGAGTAGTGATTTAGGACAGTAAGGCAGGAAAATTGCTTCATCTTAGTTCAGCAGGGGTCTAGAACTAGCCTGGACAGTGAGGCCACATCTCGAAACAGTGTTGGTGGCCATTGCAGTCCAGTCACCAAGTCTTACTTAACATGTGCCAGGTTCTAGATTTGATATCCATTATCATAAACAAACAAAACTGATCCTCAATAAAGCCAATCATGGTTGCGCATGCCTGTCATTCCAGCACTGAGGAGGCAGGTGCAGGAAGATCTTCACAAGTTCAAGGATAACCTGAGCTACACAGGAAAACTCGTATCACCCCCCCCCCCCAAAAAAAAACAAAACTAGGCTAGGAAGATGGTTCAGACAGTAAAGATACTTGCTGGCAAGTGTGCGGGCCTGAATTCAAAACCCCAGAGTCCACATAAAAAGCCATGGTTACTTGTGTGTATGAATCCAGTGCTAAGGTGGAGGGAACAGGGTTCACTGGGGCTTGCTGGGGCCTGACTAGCTTCAGGTCAGTAAGAGGTCCTGTGTCAAGAAATAAGATGGATCGTCCCCCCATCCCCCCCATGCACACCAATATACAGGCATGCCCATACACCATAGACATAAATAAATTTAAGTAAAATTAAAAGCAGTGACAGCATTCCAGATGAACTAACCAAACAACCAAATCCCCTGTGTAGACTGAAAGTTCAGTAGGCTAGTGACTGGGTGAGTAACAAATCAGAAGGAATTGACATCCAGGTTCCCAGATGTCCTACAATTAGAATGCTGAGAAGGGATGAGAGTCCCTTGTGTGGCCTGATGTTACTGTGTTTGGGAGGTTAGCCATGGCCTGTCTGCACATTTCTTTCTTTCTTTGTGTTTCTGGGGATGAACTTGGGGTTTCATGCTGCATGCTAGGCAACCTCTGCCATTGACCTTCGTGTCCGACCCCCTTCATGATTCCTCATCTGTGTGTGTTATGTATGTGTTCATATGTGTGTGGTCGGGTGTACATGCATGTGGGGGGGGGGGTGTGTGGAGGCCAGAGGTGGGTGTTCAGTGTCTTCCTTGATCACTCTTCACCTTTTGTGGTCATTTGTTTGAGGCTGGGTTTCGCTGTGTATCTTCCGCTGTCATGGGGCTAACCTCGATTTCACAGAGATCCACCTCCTCTGCCTTGGGAGTGCTGTGATTAAAGGTGCACATCACGAGGACTGGCCCCTTTACCTTTGAAACACGGTCACCCACTAAGCCTAGAACTCATGAATCTGGCTAGGCTATCTGGTCCGTACATCACTGACTTGGGATCCGTCTGTCTCTGCCCCTCCCGCTGTGGTTACAGACCTGTGCCACTGAGCCTGGATTTGTATGGATCTGAACTCATGCTTATTCAGTAGGCTCTCTATGACCGAGCCATAGCCCCAGCCCCCCCTTCTTCTTTAATACAGATGTCTAATTGTTGTTTCTTTCTGAAAGGACGTTTGAATTAGCTTTAGCGGAAGAGAAATGGAGGAGCCGTAGACTATTAAGGATGAATTCAGGAAGGCCTGAGACCATGGAAAACTTGCCTGCACTGTATACTATTTTTCAAGGAGAGGTATGTTTTACACTTTGAAACTTCCCTTTTAGAAAGTATGAGAGCATCTGAGGGAGAAAAGCATCTGGGGTTATTCCATTTGAAACTGTCTTCAAGGCCTCTGAGACCTCTGGGACATACAGACCATCTCTAAGCTACAGACTTCGGTGAACTTGACACCTCAAAGCATCTCTACCTTAGATTTTAAACTTATTTTTCTTTCACAGTCTACCAGTCTTTTTCCATTTTAGCAGATGGAATTGTTATCTGTTTGGTGCCAAAGCTAGAATTCTGGTTGTTGTACTTGACTTCATCCTTTGATTCGCTGTTGATCTTTCCCCTCTACCTCCTTCTTGAGTCCTAATCATACCTCCGGTCTGCGTGGTGATTCATGCCTTTGCTACCCCGTAGTCCAAGCTCTGTATCTCTTGCCTGGCTCTGGCTGGAATTGCCTGCTTCTATTGCAGCCCCTCTCCAATCTGTTCATGACACTGCACTCAGAATATCATTCCAAAAAAGGTTCTGGCTAGGAATGTGGCTCAGTTGGTGGAGTGCTCGCCCAGCATGCAGGAGGTCCTTGGGTTCCGTCCCCAGCACCACACAAAGCAGGGTGTGAGCCTGTAATCCTAGTGCAGAGATGAAAGCAGGAGGATTAGGAGTTCAGCTCCGCTGTCAGGCTTGGTGGCAAGCTCTGTGCCTGCTAAGCCACTCGACAGCCCTGGTTTTGTTTCATTTTGAGTCCAGGCCTCACTCTGTAGCCTAGTCTGGTCCCCAACTTACTATGTAGTCAAACCTTGGCCTCAAGTAACAGCAGTGCTTCTGATCAGTCTTCCACATGTTGAGAATTACAAGCATGAATGTTTTTATGGGTTATCATTAAGAAGGGTGGCCTGAGGGGAGACAGAACTTCATAGCTTTTCAAAAAAATTTATTTAGGCAAGGTCTCACTTTGTAGTCCTGGTTGGCCTAGAACTCACTATTTAGACCAAATTGGCCTCAAACTCATAGAGATCCATCTACCTCTGCCTCTTGGGTGCTGGGATTAAAGGCTTATTGTCATCAACACTTCCAGCCTCTTTAATTTTTTTTCTTTGTGTTTGAGACAGGGTCTCTACAAAGTAACCAAGGTTGATCTCTATCTTCCTTAGGATTTCTGTTGCTTTGATAAAACACTATAACCAAAAGCAACGTGGGGATGAAAGGGTTTATTTTACCTCTACCTCTATATCACAGTCGAAAAAAGAAGTCAAGGTAGGAGCCTGGAAATAGAAACAGAAGCAGAGGCCAGGGAAGAAGTATGCTTTTGGCTTGTTCCCCTGGGCTTGCTTAACCTGCTTTCTTAAACAGCTCAAGACCACCTGCCCAGGCGTGGCTCCGCCCACAGTGGGATGGGCACTTCACATCATTAGTCAAGAAAATGCCTCCGCAGGCCAGTCTGGTGAGGGCATTTTCTCAGTTGAGGTTGCTTCTTCCCAGATGACTCTAGCTTGGGCCATGTTGACAACAGACAGACGGTCTAGGAGTCTCTGTGTAGTCCAGGCCAGTTTGGAACTTGTGATTCCCTTCCCGCTAGCTACCTCCAGAGTGCTGAAGAACTTTATAGCCCCATGCTTTTTCAGCAACACATAGTGTAAGGTTCTCCAGACACACTGTGCATGCTGGTAAGTGCATGCTTCCGAGTCTGCTCTCTGTAACTTCACAAGTGCAGGCAAGGGGATCCTATCTGTTTAGGCTAGCCTGGGCTACAGAGTGACAGCCTGTCTTGAACAAACCAACTAAAAGAAAAGTACACATCTTTAGTCCCCAGGAAGCAGAGGCAGTTAGATCTGTGAGTTTGAGTTCAGCCTGGTCTACAGAGTGAGTTTATCAGCTCATATTTACGTGGAGGACCAGTTTACAAGATTGAAAACAATGGCCAGGTGTTCATCCCAGCATTTGAGAAGTAGAGGCAGCCCAATCTTTGACTGGAAGGTCAGCTTGGTGTACATAGTAAGTTTTAGGCCAGCCAGAGCTATACAGTAAGCCCCCATCTAAAAACGAACTTGAAATGAAATTAAAAAAAAAAAAGGATTAAACTTCTGAAGTGTGTTAGTATGTGTGCACGCAAGCTTCACACATACACACACACACACACACACACACACTGGGTGTTGTGATTTCTCCATAAAAGTAACTTCCTTTAGTGAGTAAGAAGGCTCTTCTCAGAGGCTCAGTAATCACCCAGTGGTTAATACATGACCAAACTGTGTTCTAAGTCTTTCAAGTCTGCTGTCTCCCAAAATCTAGCTGGGATTGATTGCAGAATCACACTGAAATGTATGGAGGAACCAGAAGCCACCTGAGAGAATGTTGTAAGTGAATGTTGGCGGAGAGGGATGCTAGGTCGGGGTGTTTGGTTGCTTCTGCTACAGCATTGACCACAGTAGCAGTTTTACTCCACTAACTGCTTGGAAAGATTTATCTCGGAAATCCATATTCTTTTAAAAAACAGCTTAGGCATTTTTTTTTCTTTTCTTTTTTTCTTTTTGAGACAGGATTTCTTTGTGTAGCCTTGACTGTTCTAGAGCTATCTCTGTAGACCAGGCTGGCCTTCAACTCAGAGAGATTCCCTTGCCTCTGCCTTGTGAATGCTGAGACTAAAGGTCTCCTAGTAGGCATCTGTTTTTTAAAAGTTGTTTTTATTTCATACTCTCTGGCTTGGTACCTGGCATACATAGCTGCTGTAAAAATAATGGAATACAACTGTCCCTCGGGCTGATAGTGTGACTTGTCCTTGAAGAAACTGGTCCAGCTGGAATTCTAGGATTCATCTCTTAATGGGCTTAGCAGGGATGGTGGCAGTGTGCAGTGACTGAGCAGATGAGAAGCCAGTATCCATTTTCTTCTCATCCTCTTGAGATCTTGCTGCCAGTGTCTATTAAACATGGCAGGGGTGTAAGGATAGCAATGGGAGTTAGGGTTTGTCTTATGTTTGCCACAGACAAAGGCAATGCCGGAGGGCGATCAGTGTTGGTAGAAATATTGTTGGAGTCAAATTAAAGAATGTTCTGTGCCTGCATGTGCTACTCGGCAACGTTGGACCAGGAGTGCTGAGCCTCGGGTTCATCATTTACATTATGAGGGGAGCAAGTTTCAGGGCCAACACAGGCTCTTATCTAAAGAAGGAAAGTCATTTTACCCAAGGCCCGAGTTTCTGTTGAGATAATGACTGAATTTCTCCCCCCACCTGCCCTCCTGAGTCATTTGAGTGATTATTCTTGGGACCACAGGAAGACTGTGCTCATCTGTGGCAGGTGCCATCCTGTTAATTTCAACTCTGACGGCACCCTAGGTGACACAGAGGTGGAGACACCTGGTGCTGGGAGGAGACGAGAGTACTTTTCCTCATGGAAGACTTGAATGCTTCTCTTTGGAAGCTCATTAGCCTTTCCCTTTGGGAGAGGCAAAATTAAGGGCTGTTATTACCTCTAAAGATGATAATGTGGCCCTGGAGCCTCAGGGTTGGGAAGTTATTTTGTCTTAATTTACAGAAGCAAGGTGGTTTGAGCCCTAACTTCCAGATGCTGTTGTTAAGTTTTTCAGATAACTGTGGTCCTTAATGATGCCAGTTTGAGACTGCTCAACTTCGAATCCTAGAGCAATGTCAGAGTGCTTTAGCTGAGACAGGAAGAAGACATTTGCTTTTATTTTTATTAAAAATGGAGGACATGGAGCTGGAGAGATGGCTCAGTGGTTAAGAGTATTTGCTGCTCTTACAGAAGACACAGGTTCTTTAGTTGGTACCCACGTGGTAGCACATAGCCATCTGGAACTCCAGTTCCAGGCCATCCTGTGTCCTTTCTGACCTTTCTAGGCAACAGGCATGTGTATAGTGCACATACATACATGCAGGCAAACACTAATTCATAAAATAAATAAATATAATTTTTTTAAAAAGGGGAAATTCTTCATCTGGGACCATTGTCACACAGAACAAATTACTTTGTGAACTTGGGTAAGTGCTTGGTATCTCTGGCCTGAACTCATTTCATTTAAAAAGATGAGAGGGTTGGACCAGTTAATGCCTTTGTTGTTTTTGAGACAGAATTCTACTCTGCCAAAAAACATGGACACACAGCAGTCTTCCTGCCCCATTCCGTCCTCCCTGCCTCCCCCACCGCCTCCTCCTGGACCATGCAGGTGTGCACCGCTGTGCCCGGCTGGGCCAGCTCACTTCTAATGTCTTTTCTAACAACTTTTCTTTTCTTACCTTTTAAAAACTATTTATCTTTATTTTATGTGTGTGGGTGCTTCCGTTTGCACTTGTGCCTGTGCACCACAGGCATGCAGTGCCCTTGGAGGCCTGAAGAGATAAGATGGCTGTGAGCCACTGTGAGGGTGCCGGGAACTGAACCCGAGTCCTCTGTAAGAACAACTGCTCTTAGCCACTGAGCCATCTCCAGCCCCTTTAATATCTTTCTTCGAGCTCTTCTGGCTCTGCCTTGTGATCTCTTAATTGCACTAGTTTTGTGTTGTTTTGCATTGTTTTGTGTTGTTTTGTGCTGTTTTGTGTTGTTTTGTGTTGTTTTGTGCTGTTTTGTGTTGTTTTGTGTTGTTTTGTTTGAAACTGTTTGATCCTTACTTTCCTCTAGCTTGTTCCTCTGCGTACCCCGGGAGAGTAGAATTTTAGGATTATAACCCGTTCTTCACGGTGGCTCAGGAAAGGATACAGTTTCACTTCAAGGTCAGCCTTGTCTACACAGTGATATCGAGGCCAGCCTTCATTACCTGTGAGCCTCTGTCAAAAACAATAAAGAGGAAAGATTGATTCTCAGTTGTGCAACATTGATTTTTTATTTTGTCTTTATAGGTTGCTATGGTGACAGACTATGGAGCTTTTATCAAAATCCCAGGCTGTCGGAAGCAAGGTGGGAGCCCTTAACAGGGAATTTAGCACTTCCGCCACACTCACTCTTCGGCCCCCACATCCTCTTCCCTAGGACCTACGTTTTTTCAGATAGTTGCTTGTTTATTTTACTTCGTTCTCAGTGTAGCAGTAGGGATAAAGAGTGTTATTTGCATGTGTGTGTGTGTGTGTGCGCGCGCTGGGTACGTGCCTTGATCGTAGGCTTACCGGCCTCTACCAACTGAGCACTAGATTGATGTTTGTTTTTAGAAGAGACTGGA
Organism: Rhynchomys soricoides; assembly: GCA_019843965.1. Classification (NCBI taxonomy): domain Eukaryota; kingdom Metazoa; phylum Chordata; class Mammalia; order Rodentia; family Muridae; genus Rhynchomys; species Rhynchomys soricoides. Next base: position 477,072 of record JADRCH010000213.1, on the reverse strand, counting down.
GAAGCATTTTAGCACTGTGTGGTGGCTCAAGCTTGTACCTCAGCCCCCAGAAAGCAGAGGAAGGAAGGATGCCTGTCACGAGTTCAGGAGCACAAAAACTACACAGTGAGACTCTCAGAAAACTAAAACCACAACAACAAAGGAGCTAAGGAGATGGCTCTGAGAACATGAGAAAGTCCCCATTGAGTCCCCATTGAGCTCAGTCCCCAGCACCCACATAAATAGCCAGGCACAGCGTACATTGTAACCCCAGCATTGGAAGGCAGAGACAGTGAATCCTGAGAGCACACTGGCCAGCCAACCTAGCTTAAACTGCTACAGTCCTGTTCAGTGAGACACTGACTCAGGGCGCGGCAGCAGAGGGTGCTAGAGGAGGAACCCCCCCATGTCCTGCTGTGGCGCCTGCATGCACGTGTGCTCCTTTACACATACACCTGGAAACACAAGCGTAGTTGATCTCAGAGACTATAGAATGAGGAAGTGAAAATGGGTCTTCCTGTACCGTGGGGCATTCCATGAACAGCACAAGAGAGACTAAGGCAGGGGACTGAACTTGGAGCTGGTGAGGACCACATGGTTAAAAAAAAGGAATTTTAGCTACTTGCCATAGCTTATGCCTTTAGTTCCAGTTGTCTGGGATCCGTGATGGGAGTATCGTGCTTAAGTGTGAGACCAGCTCCGGCCATGAGACCCTGCCACAGAAACCAAAACAGGCTCAGTGGGTAAAGGCCCTTGCCACCAAGTCAGAGGACCTGAGTTCAAAATGCTGACCCCATGTGGTAGAAGGGGAGAATTGACTCTTGCAAGTTCTCAGACCTCCACGTATGTGTCCCTGACTTGCACAAAGTTAGGAAAACCCTGTAATAAAAGCAAACCAGTAAAAAACTAAAAGCCGGACATAGTCGCATACACTTTTAATCTTAGCATTTGGGAAACAGGCAGGGGGATCTTAGTGAGTTCCTAGCTCTCCAAAGCAATCTAGTAAGAGACCCTGCCTCAAAAAATCAAACCACAAAAAAAAGCAAACAAGGCAGATCTCAAGGCAGATCTACTGACATGGGAAGATATCTAACATAATTAAAAGCCAGTCATAGAGCATTTGTGTGGCACGTGCTCCCTTACCCTTTTAAAGGGTATTACCGTGTCTCTGTATTCTAAATGACTGGCCGTTCAGAGACCATAGAACAAACTCCTCCTAGTGGCCTCCTGTGGCGAGTTGGCTTGCTGAGGGAAGGATATACAAAGGAGAGGGATTTTTCACTTTTTGAGTCTTTCATGTGTCTCCCCCCCCCCCCCCCCGTCAGAAAGCTGTGCCGTTAGCCTTGGCGACAACTGTGCTGTGCATTTCGTCCTTGCATTAAGTGGCTTGCCCGTGGTTTTCAAGCTGGCAGGTAGCGGTCTGTAATTAAGTTCTGGGTTTTATGTTGGCTGGAGCTTGGGGAGGTGGAGTTCACCACACCCTCAGGACTCACACCTCTTCCTGCCTAAAGACAGATTTTCTTGTTAGTGTACTTGCTGTGGCTGCTGGTGCCAATTTCGTGTGGGCATTGATGTGACACTTTGGGTACAACGTGGAGATGAAAAGCCTGCTATCTTTCAGCGGTCAGTTGTCACCTCACTCATGGCTGTTCCCTGTCAGATAATGCCTGTGATAGTGGTTGACAGCTTACAGGTGAATCTGTCAGGCTGACAGCTGTGCCAGACTCACAGTGAGAGCTCAGGAAGTCAAATAATTAGGTAGAGTCTGGGAGCTCTAATCCTAGCATCTTGTGTAGGTGTGGTGGACAGCTGAGTAGTTGACTTCCCTACAGTGTGTCTAGCTTCTCTAAGAGGGATAGCATTGGGTCCTGCCTTGGAGGTTCTGAGCAATGAGTTAACTGTGGTCTGATCGGAATGTAACATCTTTCATTCAGGGAGGTGCTAATTTGAATTACTTTCTTGGAGTCTGTGAACAGGATCCTTTAAGCACTATCAAGTTTAAGACCTCTTCCTGGTATTCAAATCAAAACTAGTCTTTTTTTTTTTTTTTTTTTAAACTTTCATTTGTTTGTTTTGTGTATGCAAATGGGGCTTGGGGACATGCCATAACATTTGTGTGGAGGTCAGAGTATAACTTGGAGGTACTCTCCTAATACCTTGTGGGTTCCGGGTTTGAACTCAGGTTGTCAGGCTTGGTGGCAAGCCCCTTACCCACGGAGCCCTCTCCCTAGCCCTAACATCGCCTCCACAGTGTTGCTCAATGGAACGTTATGTACTGCTGGGAATGTTACAGATTTGTTCTCATTACTTGTGTCACACAAACCAATTTTTCGATTTTTTTGGACACCAACAGAATATCCAACGACTTTGAATTCAGTTCTGACATATCAACCGTGAACTGATGTCAGGTCCTATTGTTAATTCTTCTGTCCCACAAGATTGCCATCTCTCAGGTGCCCCCAAAGATGACTAACCAGTCTAACTTGGAGGTGTCCATGACCCCCTACCTAAGTTTGGTAATTAGAGTAGACCGGGTATTGTGTACACCTATAATTCCAGCACATGGGACATAAAGGCAGGGAGATCAGAAAGCAGGCCAGCCTTGCTACAGAATGAATTGGAGGCCAACCTGGGCTACATGAAACTCCATATCAAAAAACGAATGAGCAGGGCATGGTGAGGCATACCTTCACTCCTAGCACTCTGGAGGCAGAGGCAGACTGACCTGAGTTCAAGGTCAGCCTGATCTACATAATGAGTTCCAGGCCAGCCAGAGCTACATTGTAAGATTCTGTCTCAAACAAAGGGAACACCAAAACACCAAAGTAAAAATTTACAGAACTCAGCAAAGCATCTATTCACCCTTGCTGGTTTACAATAAGTACAGTTCAGGAATAAACAAACAACAGAAGGGACACAGGGCAGGTGAGTGGAGTGGGGGGAAGGTGCTCGTGAACTCTGTTCTCTCCAGCACTGCATACTCCCTGCCGATGCATGAGCTACATGGATACGTGCAGGGACTGCTCTAAAGGCCGCTCACTCCTTCATTCCTGGCTGTGAGGGTTGGATAGATGGGACTGAGTGTTCCAGTCCTCTTATTACTGGATTCTTCCTGTGACCTCCCTGGCCAGAGACTATCTGTCACCTTATTGGCATGAACTCAGGTATAATCAAAGGTGACTTCTTAAAACTAGTAAAACATAGTCCTGTTATTCAGATGAATGGACTCTTTGCTGGAAACAAGAACAAAGACCAAAGCAGTACATACACACACACCCACTCATTCACATATATACACACAAATATGTATTTTAAGGTTTTACTATTATTGTTGGCATTCCTAGGTCTCACGGTGCACTTGTGGAGGTCAGAAGACAGTTTTTCGGAGTCAGTTCTCTTTTTCCACATTAGTGATGCTCTCTTTATTTCTGCCTGGCTGCATACTCCACGCTGGCTGGCCTGTGAGCTTCCAGTCAACTCCCCTGTTGGAGTGCTGGGATTACAGATGTGAGCCTCTGCATTTGGCTTTTTGTGTGTGGGTTCCAGGGATTGAACTGGGATCCTCAAGCTTGCAATCAGTTAGCTGCTGAGCCAGCTTGCTGTCATCTTTAATTTTTTGAGGCAGGATCTCACACTGTATCCTGGACTAGCACTCACTATAATCCTCCTGCATTGGGCTCCAAAGTGATGAGATTATGGGTGTGTGCCATTCTACCCAGCCAGTGTATCTTTACGTTTCACATTTTACCATGTCTGCAGTCCAGTACTGTAGCTGCTGATTTTAGTTTTAACCATTAAATGTAAACTAGCTATACTGCCTGTGGCTCTCATAGTAACAGTGGAGCCCTATCTGACTACACACGGGAACAAATTAAAGCAATGTGTAAGGAAAGTAATGGAGACTGCCCTGAAACACCTAAGCTGTTCAAATGGCTCCAGGCCTAGTACAATGTCTGAGATATACCAGACGGTCAGTGAGTCTTGTTGCAGAAACACCTGAATTCAAGTCCCAGCTCAGCCATTTACTAGTTTCTTTTTTTCTTTTTCTTCTTTTCTTTTTGTCTGGTTTTTCGAGACAGGTTTTTCTGTGTAGCCCTAGCTGTCCTGGAACTCACTCTGTAGACCAGGCTGGCCTCAAACTCAGAAATCCGCCTGTCTCTGCCTCCCAAGTGCTGATATTAAAGGCCTGCGCCACCACTGCCCAGCTCATTTACTAGTTTCTTGATGTGGGAAAATCACTTGGGTTTTGAGTCTTTAGTTTCCTCATCTGTGAAATGGGGATGATGTGCATATTTTAGACTCTGGTTATTTGATTGACAGAACTGTCTTTCATCCATCCTCTGATCCATTTTTGCCTGCCATATCCTGTTAGTGAATGTTTGACTGTATCTCGATCCCAACAGATAAAGGGTGTGAAAGCACTAACTTCTCTGCCAGTATTATTGTCACATTCCATTCTCTGGAGATGACTGGCCAGAACAGGCTAGAGAGGGAATGTATCCCAGAGATAAGGCAGAGGGTTCCTTTTGTCAAGTGTTGGCTGTACCTGTCCTCTCGTGAACTGGCAAGTTTACCTTCTTGTTCTCTTACCAATGGAAGCTGTAAAAGAGATTAATGTTGAGCAGAAAACCATGGAGAAACATTCTAGGTGGTGGTAATAAGCACTTGTGTGCTCGCTCTCTCTCTCTCTCTCTCTTTCTTCATGCACACGGTGCTAGCCCTTTCCAAGTGTCAGGGTTGTGTTATTTTCTTCTTGTGCTGACAGACGTTCAGTTGGGACTCACTCTGTTAAGTGTCATGTTGGGTTTATTGAACATGATGATGGATTTGATATGCCCTTTGGGCATTTGTGGCTTCACATCAGGAATCCAGGCACAGAAGCTGAGAGTAAAGCTCAGTGGAACAGTGCTTGCCTCAGGATTCAGTCTTGGAGGGAAAGGCAAACATTTCTGTGTCTGTATTTGGAGAATCTGCTAGAGTAGAGCGAAAAGATGCTCAGCACACACCTTTAAGTCCAGCACTCAGGAGGCAGAAACAGGCGGATTTCTGAGTTCGAGGCCAGCCTGGTCTACAGAGTGAGTTCCAGGACAGCCAGGGCTACACAGAGAAACCCTGTCTCAAACTAAAAAGAAAGCCTGTAGTGTTTGGTGAGAGAAGGAGATACTGTTTAATTGCTAGTATTTCCTTGTGGCTTCCAGTAAGTAGACCTTTACTTTTAGAGAGGAGATACAATGTTCTGTTGCTACCCTAGGCATGCTAGTTTCCTAGCATTAATGATAGAGGAATGAAAGGAGTTTCAATTGTCAGACGACTATTCTAGTCAAAATGCCCACCGGTGAGGTTTCCCTTTCCTTCAGGGTACCTGGACTTCTTCTTCAGACCTTAGTTAGGCAAGACTCATTATGTCATCATGGCTGGTGGATTAAAAACCCTGGATGCATGAATTATACTCAGTTTGGAGATTATATGTACCTAATTAAAAACAGCTTATATTTATCTACATGTTTACATAGTAAGCATTTTGGAGAAGAAATGTCAATCTATAGAACCATCTGTCTTGGATGGAAGAGACCCATTGGCCAGGGATAAAGAAAACAGTAGCTTCTAATAGCTTCAAACCGGAGGGATAAACACATTTAATTTCAGGCATATACAAATACTCACGTGTGTGCAGGCAAGCTTGTTAGAGAGGGAGAGACTCTAAAGCAGCCAGAGGAGGTAGTGCTTGTCCACACGTGGACTTAGAAAAGACTGAGATAGACAAGCCTCACAAATTTGAGGCTAGCTTGGCTTATATAGTGAGAACCTGTCTCAAAAACGAAACTAAGAAGTCTCTCAATGTACTAGAGACGGCGGTTTATTTTAGACATAATTCCTGGCTTATGCTTCAAAATAATTACTTATTTTCATCTTCTCCAGAAATAAATCTCCTAATTTTCTTATTATAAAATATCTGAAAATAAGTGAAAGAGCATCTGTAGTACTGCTTTCAACAAAGCAAAAGCTCTTAGGGAGGAAAGGGGTTTTGGGTTGTTTTGTTTTTTGTTTGTTTGAGACAGGGTCTTTCTGTGTAGCCCTGACTGTTCTGGAACTCACTCTGTAGTCTAGGCTGGCCTTGAACTCATAGATCTGCCTGGCTCTGCCTCCGGAGTGCGTGTGCCACGACCACCCTGCAGGAAAGGGTCTATTTCAGCATATGGCTCTCAGGTCACATTCTATCACTGAGGGAACTCACAGCAGGAACCTGGGGGCAGGAACTGAAGCAGAGGCCATGGGGGAGTGCTGCTTCCTGGCTTGCTCCTCATGGCTTGCTCAGCCTGCTCTCTTACAGCATCCAGGACAGCTGCCTGGATCCATATGTCAGTGTGTTGGGTACATTTTCTTGTTGAGGTTCCCTCTTCCCAAATGGCTGTAGCTGGTGTTGACAGAAAACTAGCCAGCACACATACTATATCCGTTGTTAGCATTTTAAAGAAATTCCTAGGAATTTCTTATATATATTTCATACTATATCCGTTGTTAGGAATTTTAAAGTAATTCCTTAACATTTTAAAGCATTTGTGGTCATGCTATATAACTTTGTTTTATACTTTTATTTTGCCATGGAAAGTGCTGGACATACACAGTCCTGTACACATTTTACATGAAGTAAATCACTCGCATGTTTGGCTGGCTCTTCTGGAGACAGCCCAAGATTGATGAAATTGCTGTACTTGTGTTGGGTGTTAGTTTGCTTCTAGATTCTCCTGTCAGGATGCATTGTGCCAGCATGGCAGCCTGTGTCAGTAGCCCCAGCTACTCAGGTGACTAAGGCAAGCAGATGAGCCTACATGGTCAAAGGACAGCCTGGGTGCACAGCACAGTCCAGCCTGGTTTTTTTCTTAGGCCGGATTCCTAGAAGTAGTTGTAGTGAGATCGATGGCCAGGACTGGTGCAAAGGGGCAGGCAGACATGTGGTTTTGGCTGATATTGCCAAGGGCTTCTAGTTTCATCCTCAGCTAGTATCAGATGGATCGAGTGCTTGTGTTTTGTTTTGCTTTTAAAGAAGGGGTCTCCTTTCATAGCCTCGAGCTCTGACCTCTCCCATATGCTTGGATTACAGATGATTTAGCTCAGACTCCAGACTTTGTCTGTGTTCTTTACTTTTCCCTGGCAGACTCCTGACACCTACTGGTCAGGCTACGTGTTTACAGCAGTTTGTATTTGGTAAGTGTGTTTTTGAGGATGATTAATTGACATAAGTGGTTTCTTGTGTCTCCACCCAACCAGCCAATTTCTGTGGTGAGCAGGATGGAGTTCCTTGATTGACTAGACTCTGGCTTGTGCCCACAGCGGGGAATTACCTGGGAATATAGAAAGAAGGATGCTCTCTAAAGGAATCCACCTTCAACAGTCAGGAAAGGGGTATTCTAAAATTATTTAAGGGGCTGGAGAGACGGCTTGGTGGTTAAGAGCGTGTAAATTGTTGGTTTTGTGCTTTGTGGGGTTTCGTTGTTGTTGTTGTTGTTGTTATGGCTTTGGTTTTTCGAGACAGGGTTTCTCTCTGTATCCCTGGCTGTCCTGGAACTCATTCTGTAGACCAGACTGGCCTTGAACTCAGAGCTCTGCCTGCCTCTGCCTCCTGAGTATGCCACTCCACCCAGTGTGCTTCATGTTTTGAGACAAATCTCTCAATAACCTAGGCTGACTTGGAACTGACTGTGTAGACCTTGAACCCACAGAGATCCACTCGCCTCTACCTCCCAAGAGCTGTGTACCATTTAAAATTTATTTTTGTGGTGCTGCAGATCAAACTCAGGACATAACATGATAGGCAAGTGTTCTATGCCTGTGCTGCCTTTCCTCCCTCCCCCAGACTTCTCATTTTTGATAGTTATTGTTACGTAACATCTAAAAGTTAATTCTAACATAATAATGTTTCTTATTTTTCTGTTTTCACCAATATTGGTTGTTTTCTAAGTTGAAAATAGTGCTTTGCCAGGGTATATGGCACAGACAGTTGAGACCTGTAGCCAAGGCTGCATAGTGAGACCCTTTTTTATGTTTGTTTTTTGTTTGTTTTTTGTTTTTTTCAAGATAGGGTTTCTCTGTGTAGCCCTGGCTGTCCTGGAACTCACTCTGTAGACCAGGCTGGCCTCGATCTCAGAAATCCGCCTGCCTCTGCCTCCCGAGTGCTGGGATTAAAGGCGTGCGCCACCACTGCCCCTTTTTTAAAAAGTACTTTTTGTATTTCTTTTTCATTTTACATCAACTGTCATTATTTTCTGTAACTAGTTTAAATGGTTGCTTCCTTCTCCATTTGACAGATTTACCATCGCTTGTCAAGATGTTTTCCAATTATTAGTTATTAAAGTGGATTTGGAATTCTGTTGCTCTTTTTGCTTTAAAACTGGGTTTTAGTCTGTAACCCAGGCTGTCTTGGACTCACTACGTAGACCAGGCTGGCCTCAAATTTGTGATCCTCCTATCTTAGTTTTTTGAGTATTGGACTAACAAGTATGAGCCACTGTATACAATTTTTCTCATATATTGTTTGATTTTATGCATGTGAGTATTTTGCCTGCATATATGGGGAACATGTGCATATCTGGTGGATCCCCTAGGGACTGGAGTTAGAGATGTTTGAGCCATTATGTAGGTGCTGGGAATTGAAACTGGGTCTGAAAGAGCAGCCAGTGCTCTCAACCACCAAACTTTCTCTCCAGTCCCCGAAATAAATGCTTTTAACTGCTGAGCCATTTCTCCAACCCCAATTCTTAATTTTGTTTTTGATTTTGTTTTCCAGACCGGGTTTCTTTGTGTAGTTCTGGCTCTTCTGGAACTCCCTTTGTAGATGGGATGGCCTGGAACTCAGGGAATCCACTTTCCTCTGTCTCCTAGGTTTTAGGATAAAAGGCGGCGGCGGCGGATGCCATCACCGCCATCGCAGCCAGCGGTAGCAGCAGCAGCAGCAGCAGGCTACAATTCTTACATCTTTAACATTCATAGATAGTAATACCTCCAGTGTTTTTGCTCATCTATTTAAACATCTATTGATGTTTTTTCTTTGGGAACAATTCTAGATATTCTTCTAGCAAAGGTATAGATGCCTTGGCTGGTGATAGAAGCATTTGACTGGCGAGAGCAAGGTCCTAGAATGATAAAGGATCAACACCACAGAAGGAAGGCTTTTCCTTTAAAGCATTTACCAACTTGGTATTTCTTTCTTCCTTTTTTTTTTTTTTTTTTAAGATTTATTTATTTTATGTATATGAGTACACTGTAGCTGTGTTCAGACACACCAGAAGAGGGCATCAGATCTCATTACAGATGGTTGTGAGCCACCATGTGGTTGCTGGGAATTGAACTCAGGACCTCTGGAAGAGCATTCAGTGCTCTTAACCACTGAGCCATCTCTCCAGCCCCCAACTTATATTTCTATCTACACTGTATGAGTGAGGCTGGAAGGACGGCTCAGCAGTTAAACCTGATTGTTGCTCTTGCAGGGGACCAGAGTTTGTTGCCTAGCACCCATGTTGGCTGCTCACCACTGCCTGTAACTCCAGCTCCTGGGGCTCTGATGTCCCCCTCTGGCCTCTGTGGGCACCTGCACATAAAGATGCACACATAGACACTCTTGGCATATAGACACATATACACATAGTTAAAAATGAATCTTTTGAGGGGCTAGGGGTCTAAACTCAGTGGTAGAATGCCCATGTAGCATGCAGGGGCTTCGGTTTCAATTCTGGGCACCACAGAAAACAAAACTCAGCTGAGTATTTATGTGGTTGCTGTCATTTTATTACATATTTTACTCCCCCCCCCCCATCTCTTGGTGCTAGGAATTGAATCCCCAGTCTAGTGCATACTAAGCACCTTCTACTGCTGAGCTCTTCTCTATCTGAGCAGTTATCGAACCAATGTTTATTGGGGCTGGAGAGGTGGCTCAGTGGCTTAGAACACTCCCTATGCTTCCAGAGGACCAAGATTTGATTCCCAGCACCCCCATGGCAGCTCACAGCTGTCTTCTTTAACTCCAGTTCCAGGAGCCCTGGCACCCTTTTCTGGCCTCTTTGGGCAGTAACCACACATGATACACAGACACACACGCAGGCAAAACACCCATACATAAAGTAACATTTAAACAGTGTTGGTTGGCTGGCTAGGTTAAAGGGCGACCTTAAATTGTTTTAGCTTGTAGTTTTAATCTCTATAAAAAGTTCATCAAACATTTCCAGTGTTCCCTAGCTCCTGCCTTTCCTGCCCGTGCATTCACAGTATAAATGTGTGTTTTTCTTTCTCGTCTCAGGTCTGGTCCATCGAACTCACCTGTCGTCTTGTCGAGTGGATAAGCCTTCTGAGATAGTAGATGTTGGAGACAAAGTGTGGGTGAAGCTTATTGGCCGAGAGGTAAAGTTCCTGCACCTTCGTGTGGTTTGAAAGTTTTAGAAAAATTCCATGATGGTGTGGAAATGTTTGTGGTGGCTGTCGTCCTTATTTTTAAATCTTGTCCCAGTCATCTGTCTTGAGTTTGAATCTCCTGGTTGTCCGTCCTGCAAACTTGGGGAAAATAACATGAAGGATAGAAGTGAAGTGGGGGAGTGTGTGTTCATGGAACTGTCCTCCTGAGGCTCAGACAGAATAGAATCAAAGGAGATTTATTTACTCTTTAGCATAGCTCCAGAGAGTACTTGTCATGTGCACTTCATCTAGGCCGGAATGAAAAGGACACGCACCTTGCAGCCATTTCTCCTAGAATTTGGGACTATGCAGTGGATGGGCAGTGCAGGCATGGGAATGCATGCTGTCCTAGGTCTACCAGGGAATGGTAGGCAGAAAGCCAGGGACACTGCCAAGAAGCTGAAAAACTGTTGAGTGCTTTGATGTGTTCCGTTCTGTAGCCATAATACAGAGCCAGCGTGAGTATGGGGTCGTACTCCGGTTGTTTTAGCATCCAGGAGGCTGAAACAGGAGAGTGTGTGTATCTGCTGTCGGTCTGCCTATGCCCACATGCAAGCCACTGTGTGTGCAGAGATCAGAGGACAGCTTGCTGGAGTCTCTTCTCTCCCTGCACCATGTGATCCTGGGGGTTGAACTCATGTCATTAGGTTTGACAGCAGGCACCTTCACCTGCTGAGCCATCTTACTGGCCCCAGCCTCTGTTTTACCTCCAAGATAGGGATGGCTGAAGATCATTTCCTATCTCTCTTCTGCCATTATGCCTGCCCTTTTAACTACTTGTACCCACCCCCACCTCTGTTCTTAGCTTAGTACTTAGTCAGTTTGAAGTTAGTGTTTGCTCTGATATTTACAAGTTGGACTCTGAGGTGTTACAGATCAATGGCCAGGTATCCAAGGGGTTTAGAGACTTGGGAACATAGCTCTGCTGGTACATGCTTGCCGTATAAGCATGAAGGTCTGAGTTCACTTACACTAGTATCTACGTTGGAAGCTAGGTGTGGTGATGCACTCCTGTAAGCCCAATGCTGAGGAGGTGCAGACAGGGGACCCCAGGGACTTGCTGGTCCCTGGCTGAATGGGGGGGACCTCCAGTTCTCAAAGAACAATGTAGGGGTTCCAGAGGAATGAGTCTTGGGATGACCTTTGACTTCTGTACACACATGCACTGACATGAACACTCTCCTACACACACACACACACACACACACACACACACACGCACCCACACACAGAGACACACAGAGGGGTTTTGGTGACTCTTTTCTTGTCTTTTTCAGATGAAAAATGATAAAATAAAAGTGTCCCTCTCCATGAAAGTTGTCAACCAAGGAACTGGGAAAGACCTCGATCCCAACAACGTTATCATTGAGTAGGTAAAGGGTTTGGCAAGCTGAAACCCCTCAAGTACAGATGGCAGTAAACTAGAACAGGTTGGGTTGCTGCTCTTGTAGGCTGCGGTGTGACTGTCACAGTGTAGGTGACCTTGGTTTTACTAGGTGGAGCCATGCTTTCTGAGTGTTTCAAGGCAGGGCCTCGCTGGATAACCTGGGTGGCCTCAACTCTCAGTGCTCTTACCTTAGACTCCCGCATGCTGGATTTCAGGGGTGCACATCCCACACAACCTTCCGTGTGGAGCTGAAGATGAAAGGGTCACACAGGAATCTAGTGTGGTGTCTTCTCAGCAGTTTTCTTTCCTTTCTGCTCTCTCTTCCTGTCTCCACCCTGTCTGTCAGCAGCTTATAAGGTGCTGCCACAGCCTCTCCAGAGAGGCTTCTACAGTGGCTCTGAGGAAAGGTAGAGACAGTAGTGTTAGGCTCCCACATCTTTGAACATAGCACCTTCTTTTTGGCTCTTCTGACCTTTTACTTCAGAATGGAAGGTTGTCTCTTGATCGAAGGGTGAGGTCTGGGGATCAGGGAAGCTTGCTATCTGACTCAAATCCTGTATTGAATTTCACTTTTTTAAAAAATAAAAAAAGACATTCATTTTTTTATTGGGGGGCCGCATATGTGGGGACAACTTGTGGGAACAGTTCTTTTCCTGATACAATTCAGGTCTTAGGGATAGACCTCATCTCCTCAGACTTGTATGGCAAATGCTTTTTTGTTTTGTTTTAGGGGGAAAGGTGTGTGTTTTCTGAAGAGTGTCTCTCTCTGTGTACCCCAGGAGGGAGTGTTTCAATTCAGGGAAGCTGCTATTACCATGTTCTCTTTACTGATTTGTTATTGTTGTTATTATTATTGTTACTATTATTAAGACGGGGTCTCTCAACATAAACATTGGCTGTTGTGAAACTTACTATGTAGACCAGGATGGATTTTAATTCACAGAGGTCCACCTGCCTCTGCCTCCCGGTGCTGAGATCAGAAGCTATGCCAGTATGTCTGGCTCTTGATTGAATTTCTAGCCAGAATTTGCTTAATCTTTGAGAGCTGTCGATGGGGGAGGCTCACTGGGGAAAGGCCTTTGCCGTGGAAACCTGCCAATCTGAGTTCAGTCCCTGAAACCCATGCAAAGGTGGGGGGAGAGACCCCATTCCATAAAGCTGTATGTTTACTCACAACCCTTGTGGGGCTTATTAACTGTTTCTAGTGTTTCAAGCAAGTCAACTAAATCACACATTTATCTTAAAGTTAACCGTGTGGTTATTTGTTGCTTTGGTGTGAAACATCATGTTCTTCCTCTCTGGCAGTGACATTATTGACTAACAAATAAGTCAAATGTGGTAGCACATTTCTATAATTCCAGTATTTGGTAGACTAAGGCAAGAGAATATGTAGTTAAAGGCTAGCCTGAGCTACATAGTGAGATCCTGGCTCAGGAACACAACCACAAAGAAAAAATGAATATAATTTGAATGAGATCTTTGTTGCAGAAAAAAAATTGAAGCCCTCATATTTCTCATTCTGAGAAATATTGCTTCAGCTCTGAAGGACTTTTATCTGAAAAGTAGGGAGACAGTGTTTACTGAAAAGATAGATATGTGTGCCAGCCATGAGGCAGGTGGACCTCATGCCTGTGGTGCTCACAGAAACCTGTAAGGTAAGTGTGCTCTTCTGTTTCACTCCCCATTTCTAGTTTGTAGCTGCAGATAACTAACCTGTGATTGTGTAGCAAATTATACGGTCAGATACTTTCGTGTAGGACCGGGTGTTAAAGCACATGTCCTGCTCACCACGGAATACCTCTAGCCGCTGTGTGTGGCTTAGCCTTTCATATTTTTGTAGTTTAGTCGCTAAATATTGATGTATTTGTAGGTCTGCTTATTGTAAAGCACCTCAGTTATAGTAGTAATCTTTTATAAAGCAGCTCAGAAATGCTAAAGCATGCCACTTACTGATTACATTGTAATAAAATTACCTTTTCTCGAAAGAATCCCATGCTCTGCCGACTCAATAATGAGTTGTGGATTTCTCCAAGCAAACCTTACAGTGGTAAACTATAAAACAAGTTTTATAAAAAGGAAAACAGATAAGAAGGAAAGGCTTCTGTTTGCACTGTGTCTCTGCATAGAGACTATTTCTAGTACAAGCCAAGGGGCTGAACTTGAGCAGATTTTTTTTTTTTTTTTTTTTTTTTTGGTATTTTGAGATAGTGTGTCTCTGTGTAGCCCTGGCTGTCCTGGAACTCGAATTGTAGACCAGGCTGGCTTTGAACTCAGAGATCCCCCTGCCTCTGTCTCCCAAATACTGGGATTAAAGACTTACACCACCACCTGTGAGTAGGTTTCTGTTTGTTTGTTTGTTTGTTTGTTTTTTTCAACTTTTCATTGGTTCTTTGTGACTTTCACATCATGCACCCCAGTCCCTCATCTCCCTCTCCCTTCCACCCTCAGACCTGCCCTCCACCCTTGCAACCTCTCCTCCAACAGAGGAAAAAAATGTCTTGTGGAACTGTTGTGTGTCACAGTGTGTCCTACAACATGTCGTTTGGTCCACACGTCTTCGCTCGCAAGTGTTCGTTGCGATGACTGATTGGTCTGGTGTGAGGCCTCTGGCTTCTGCTACTCTGTCAGTACTGGATCCTCACCTGGACTCCTCTCAGACATCCTGTTGTTACCCTGTGTCATGGAGAGCCTGTAGTTTTGAATCTATAGAACTGGCTCCTTCGTACACTCCAGGAGTTCATCAATGGGATAGATGGTGAGGTGGGCCAGTTCAAAGCCCTGGATCTGGGTCGGAGAGGAATCTGAGGTGGTCAGCCCTCCAGGTCTCCTGCTCTCCTGCTTTCAGGCTTGGTTCACTCACAACCCCAGCCACCAGGGCCATCTCTACCCTGCTGCCCAGGCAAGGTGCAGGGCCTCCTTTGAGAAGATTCTTAATCTTGGTGAACCTCAGCTTTTTTTCTCCCTATAAAACAGAAGTAATTCTGCATATCTCAGAAATGACAGAATGAAGGCCCGGGAGATGGCTCAGTAAGGAAAGGCCTGCTGAGACCTGCCTAGTAGAGGGAAGCACTGACACCTACAAACTGCCCTCTGACCTCTCCACAGGTACCATGGCACAAGTGCATGTGAGCACACACATAATAAATGTTATAAAAAAATGACAGAGTAGTTTAAGAACCGTCTTATTAGCAGGTAGTCATCTTAATGGCTCGTCTATCATGAACACAGTATAGCTACTTGTGGCTATTAGTTTGAGTGCCTCTTTGCTCTTCCTGGTACTGAGCTTGAAGACCGTGTGGCCCGTGAGCACGGGTGCCTGTCTTACCCTCCTCGTCTCCTGTAGCACCTGGTGTTGTTCCTTTTGTCACAGCACTCATTCCTTTCCTTCTGTCCAACACAACAAGGCGGCAGGGACGGTGTAGCTTGCCATGAGTTCACTTCAGGGTCCGATGTTCAGAGAGGAGGTGACCTTTGAGCTAGGTCCTGAGGAATAGATATAGAGTCTTCAGAAAGCAGGACGGGGGGGGGTTGGGGGAGATGGTATAGCAATGGTGACTTAAGGCATAGATAGAAAAGCAGTAGCAGTCAGGGGGTCCTGGGAGTGGGAGAGGTGACCAATCAAATCCGCTTCTTGGCACTTGATGTCCTTTTCTTATGTTCAGCAGTCTGGTTTCCAGCTACTACCAGTTGGCTAGCCTCATGTTTTCTATCAAGATCTACCTGTCTTACTTCCCTTTCTTTTTCCCCTTTTAGTTTTAGTTTTTGTTTTTCTTGAGGCAGGTTCCCTCTGTGCAGCCTGGCTGGCCTCAGACTCGCTGTGTACCCCAGGCTGGCCTGGGACTCACAGATATGCACCTGCTCTGCCTCCCTAATGCTGTGCTGATCTTGCCTTCCTGTATCATCTAATCTAATAGGTGTCTCTGTGTGGAAAGGAGTTAGAGGTGGTTTCCAGATGGGCATAACTCACAGCTCTTAGGACTCTCCATAAAGCCACTTACATGGCTTGGGTGTCTTCCCTCTGCTAGGTCTTAAGCTCCTGGAGTAAAGAAATGGGGGGAGGCACGCATCTTTTTGCTTTATTGTGGTGGTTCTGAGGACTGGACCTCAGGCCTGTGCATCCCTGCATACATGCTGGTGTTCACTGGCTCCTGTCACTAGAACTAACGCGGGCGCACACCACTTACTACTTGATTGATCTGTGTGCTGGGTGGATTGGATGAAAAACCATAGAGGCATGGCTACCACTGAGAGAGTAGTTACTCAGGTGAGCTATGCTGCTGCTGACTGGCACAGTGGCAGGGGGGGTGGGAAGTGAGCTGGCTTCGTGACACCTGTGACATGGGAGGTCTGGTTGGGTGTGTACTGTGCTAGAATCGCAGGACTGGAATTAATTATAAGGAGAGAGGATGTGTCTAAGCTGCAGCTCAGGCCCCTTAAAACTCTGCTCTTCAGGCAAGGCCCCCCAAAGTCCTGCGTTCTCAGAGGCCTGTCTTGGTTTTTGTTACTCAGACTTCACTGTGTTTTAACAGGGCCCATTTCTATAATTCATAGAGAAAATTGACTTTTTGTGCACCTAGATTCTTCTAGGGCAAAGGCCAGACATTCATGCAGACATTTTCAGAACTTTAATTATATGCTAGTTTGCAGTGTCCATTTGGGTAGCTACGAATGACCTGGGGCTATTTAAATGTAAATTAATGAAAATTGAGTAAAATTTCAGAACTTCAGATGGTGCAGACCTGCAGCTTGGTGAGCATCTTACCTCAAAATAAAGGTAAAGAGGGGCCTGGGGTGAAGCTCGGGTGCAGCGCTTGCCTTCATGGGGGGGGGGGGGGCTGGGGTGAAGCTAGGGTACAGCGCTTGCCTTCATGCAGGATGTCCCAGCTCAAGCCCCAGCATCTCAGAAGTAGAAACAAGTAAGATTTAATACCTTTTTGATTTTCTTTTCTTTTTTTTAAATCAGTATAGGTGTTTTGTCTGCATGTATGTCTGCACCACTTATGTGTGGT
The DNA here is from genome assembly GCA_019843965.1 of Rhynchomys soricoides. Lineage (NCBI taxonomy): Eukaryota > Metazoa > Chordata > Mammalia > Rodentia > Muridae > Rhynchomys > Rhynchomys soricoides. The sequence continues at coordinate 460,254 of JADRCH010000213.1, read as the reverse complement.
GCCCTCAGAGTCTAGTAGAGGGTGTCTGATCCCCTGGAATTAAAGTTACAGGTGGCCGTAAGCTATTCGGGTGCTGGGAATCGAACCTTAGTCCTCTGGAAGAACAGCAATTGCTCTTATCCTCTGAGCCATCTCTCTAGCTCCACAAAATTTAGGGTTTTTTGTTTTTACTTTTTATTGTTCTTTGTGAATCATGCACCCCAATCCCACTCATCTCTCCCTGCCTCTATACCCACCCTCCACTCTTGGAACCTCCCCCTCAACAGAAAGAAAAAAAAAACCTTGTTCTGGAAGCTGTAGTGTGTCACAGCATGTCCCACAGTATGCCCTTTGTCCACACTTCTTTGCTTGCAAATGTTCATAGCAACAACTCATTGATCTAAGTCCTCTGGCTTCTGCTACTGGATCCTCACTGGGACTCCTGGACATCCTGTTGGTGCCCTGTGTCATGGAGATCCTGTAGTTTTGGATCTGTAGGACTGACCCCTTCGTGCACTCGAGTAGTTCACTGATGGGGTAGATGGCGTGGGCCAGTAATTCCGTAGTCACACTAGCCACATTTAAAAATGTTTAGTAAACCATATTTTTCTCTGACGTGGGACATATGCCTTCAGTTCCCCCAGAGGCAGATGGATCTCTGAGGTCAAAGTCAGCCTGTTTTTGACAACAGTAAAATATCATATACCAATGAGAACAAATGACTCACAACTATAGACAAGGATGCAGATGAGCTTCACAAACAACAGAATTATATAGGAAGTGTTTAGTGCGTGGTGTGTGTGTGTGTGTGTGTAGATATACCTTTTGGTATTAAAAGTTGAAACCAGGGATTTTTGTATGCTAGACACATATTCTTAACACCGAGGTAACATAATATCCCAAATACTTTAGCACTTTTAAAGATAGCTCCTTGCTAAATTGCTTAGGCTAGTCTTGAGCTTGTGAAACTCCTCTTTAACCTCCCCCGAGTCCTGGGATTACAGGAGCGTACCATATAACTGGTATACTGCCAGCTACTGCAAAAAGAAAAGTGATTTTGTGCTTTTGGAAGCTAGAATGGTGGTCACTCTGGGAATAGGCCTGACTAGGAACAAGCATGAGATTTCTGCTGTTATCAGTACGGGTGTTGGTTATATGGGAGGGAAAGTTCAGACTAGAAAGAAATTTAGGGTAAGTGTGTGTGTGTTTTATATAGGAGCTAATGCTCATTAAAAGTGATAAGAGGCTGGGCAGTGGTGGCGAACGCCTTTAATCCCAGCACTTGGGAGGCAGAGACCGGCAGATTTCTGAGTTCCAGGCCAGCCTGGTCTACAGAGTGAGTTCCAGGACAGCCAGGGCTACACAGAGAAACCCTGTCTCGAAAAAAACAAAAACAAGCAAACAAACAAAAAGTGTGATAAGAATATAAACAAAAATCACCCAGGGGCTCAGGGAAGAAGACTTGGAACTTAGCGAGCGCATTATGGAGGTAGGGAAGGAGGTGGGGAATTGCAGAGTGGATCTGTCTAAGGAGAGGCACTCAGCACCTATGAAGAGTAGAATTAGCTCCTGGCCAGGGCCTAAGGAAAAAAAAGAGGGGGGTGGAAAAGGAGTTGAGGATCTAACTGAAAACCTCAAGAGCAAAGTCCCCTAAGGAACTCAGCCTTGGTTTGTAGGAACCTGCAAAGGTCTTTTAATCCATGAGTGATCTGATCAGGGCTGTAGGGTGGTTTCCCCTGGAGAGGAATTATTCTTTCTCTCTTTTTTTCTGGAGACAAGGTTTCTCTATGTAACCCTAGCTGTCTGTGGAACCCACTATGTAGACCAGGCTGGCCTCGAATTTAGAGATCCACCTGCTTCTCCCTGGGATTAAAGGCATGTGCCACCACTACCTGCCACTTTCAGATATCTTTCCTATATATTATTGAAAGGAAACCTAGTCTTGTTCATAACTGTTAATTCAAAGCCTCATGAGAAATGAGAAAAAAGGAGGGAGCTGCTCCATTGTCGCGTTCTGTTCAACACTTCTTCTTTCTTTTCCATTCCCCTTTTCTGTGTTTAAAAACAAAACAAAACCAACACGCAGTAGTGCGCTGTAATATATCTGGCTGCTTCTCTGAAAAGCACCAGTGGTCAGGATGTCTTTCGTTACAGGCAAGAAGAGAGGCGCAGACGGTCCTTCCAGGATTACACTGGGCAGAAGATCACCCTTGAGGCCGTCCTGAACACGACCTGCAAGAAGTGTGGCTGCAAAGGTAGGGGGAAGCTACCATTTCTGTCTCCTCTCCTTGAAGCTGGCTGAAGGAGACCCTGATGGTTTAGCTCCGTGTTTTTCGGCCAGCAGCTGGCTGCACTCACTCACATGGTCCTCCGACACACTTATCTCCTGGCATGATTACTGTTCTGTAGAAATGCAGTGTCTTGGAGATATTTTCCTTAGGGATCTAAATTAGACCCTTTCTTCCTCATCTTTAGCTCAGAATTGGGTTCCAGATTCTTAACAGAGTACCCTTTTCGTAACAGATAGAGGCTTGTCGCTGGCTTTTGGCTTTGTTTCCTCAGGTTTCTTCTAGTCTTACTCAAATATTAAAAGCTCTTCAGCCTGACTGCCCTTATTGGAGCTGTAAGGAGAGAGATTGCTGTCTTGTCATTTTCAGGGTGACCTCAATTTGTCACCTCCCGTCCCGAGTTTCCATCCGTCATGCTTTGTTCATTTTTACTTATTTATTTATTTTTAGTATAGAATAGAGTTTATTTAGGGGCATGGGAAGGGGAGTTGAGAAGGAAGTAGAGGCAGAGAAAGGGGGAGAGAGAGAAGAGGTCAGCCAGGAACACATAGAGGAGGGGAGGGGAGAGTGCAAGAAAGGGGTCAGAGAGAAGAGAGTCAGGGCCGCTTTGTTCATTTTCTGCCCTGACAGTAGCAGATCTATGTTGAATTTGTGAGTTGTTTTTTGTTTGTTTGTTTTTTTTCCTTACATGCATTGCTGTTTCACCTGCCCGCACGTTTGTGTGAGTGTGTCATATCCCTTGGAACTGGAGTTACAGACAGTTGTGAGCCACCATGTTGGTGCTGGGAATAGAATCTGGGTGCGCTGGAAGAGTGGCCAGAGCTCCTAATTTCTGAGCCATCTCTCCAGCCTTGAATTTGGGGGTTTTTATAAGCCCCTACTTTTTATTAATGAAGAGAGAGAAGGAGACTGCAGTGGTGAGGGAAGCCACCCCCTTGAGATTGTGGAGGCATTCCTGATATTTTGAAAACTATGCTGTCTCCTTTCCAGACCTCATGCAACTTCTGGGCTCAGTATACAAACACATTACACATAGCTCTGTAGTTCTTCATGCACTTCTTTCCTACTCTTGAAATGAACTGTCTAGAACCTTCCTATAGCTCCAGGGGATTGGACGCCCTCTTCTGGTATCCTTGGGCACCTGCACTCGTGTGCACATACCCCCACACAGGTGTGCACATATATACCGAGTTTTAAAAAACCCACTCAGCCTCAAAAACAGAAGGGACCCTCAGTAATCCACAGGCTCAGTGTGGAGCACCTTACTGATATCTTATTGCTCCATAACAACAAGTAGAATATGACCCAGACAGCAAAGGTCAGGTTGAAGACCGTGCTTTGGTGCATCAAGAGCAGGAGCAGCACAAAGCAGGGAGACATCCACTGGGCAGTGGTGGTGCACACCTTTAATCCCAGCACACGGGAGGCAGAGGCAGAGGCAGAGGCAGAGGCAGAGGCAGGCGGATTTCTGAGTTTGAGGCCAGCCTGGTCTACAGAGTGAGTTCCAGGACAGCCAGGGCTACACAGAGAAACACTGAAAAACCAAAAAAAAAAAAAGGCAGGGAGAGCTCCAACCTGAGCTAAGTGTTGGCTTTGTAGCTGTGAGACCCTAAGCTACTTACCTCTAGGTCTCAGTACCTGATGCAGATGCAGGGTGTTGAGTTTCATGATCTCTAAGGCCCTTGCCAGACCTGACAGTCTGTGACTTCTCAGGCACCCTGGGTGTCTCTGCCTTTCTCTGCGTGTTGGCTTGGATATGAGTGCCCACATATTGCCAGCACTCTTCCTTTAGACCTTAGCCTACAGTTCAGTTCCCTCTGTTAAGCATTCTGCTCTCTGGAGCAGCCTTCCATTGTCAGGAACAAGTTCCAAAATAGATCTTTAAAAGTTAATGAGCCCTATTGCTAAGGGAGGGCAGCATAAGCCTGCTTGCTTGTACCTTCTGCCATTTCGAAAGCTGCACCAGTGATTCTCACTGCTCTTACAACCAGCTGCGCGCCTGACTCCAGTTGAGTGAGCACTGCCACTTTTAGGTGGCAGAGACGCTGCCCCAGGTAAACTTAGTAATGTTTGATCTGGTGCCTCTGTCAGGAACCTCCAGGAAGCACCCACCTGCAGAGGGGAGTGGCTTCTTCCTCTCCAACCTCTGTGTTCTTTTCTGCAGGCCACTTTGCAAAGGACTGTTTCATGCAGCCAGGTGGAACCAAGTATTCTCTGATCCCCGAAGAGGAAGAGGAAAAAGAGGAGGCAAAGGCAGAAGGACTTGAGAAGCCTGATCCCACAAAGAATTCTTCCAGGAAGAGAAAGAAGGTAAGAGCTGCCTTGCTGCTGTGTGTGATGGTTTTGATGGTTTTGTAGGTCTCAAATACAAATGCTTTGCATAAGCATTTAGAAGTAGAGAAAATTTTAAAAAGCAAGCCCTCATCATCTTTTCAGAGAGACTTTTTTTTTTTTTAAAAAGAAAAAATTTATTTTTATTTATATGAGTACACTGTAGCTGTCTTCAGACACATCAGAAGAAGGCATCGGATCCCATTACAGATGGTTGTGAGCCACCATGTGGTTGCTGGGAATTGAACTCAGGACCTCTGGAAGAGCAGTCAGTGCTCTTAACTTATGAAACCATCTCTCCAGCCCCTTATTTTGAAGTATTCTTAAGTGTTTTTTAAAAGCTTGATGTTAAAAGCCATGTAATGGTTGATCTCAAGAGTTCCAGGCCAGCCTGTTCTACAGAGTGAGTTCCAGGATAGCCAGAAAAACTCCACCTCAAAAAGCAAGACAAGGTGGCTGGAGAGATGGCTCAGCAGTTAAAAGCACTGACTGCTCTTCCAGAGGTCCTGAGTTCAATTCCCAGCAACCACTTTGTGGCTCACAATCATCTGTAATGGGATCCGATGCCCTCTTCTGGTGTGTCTGAAGAGAGCAACAGAGTACTTACATACATACATTAAATAAATAAATAAATCTTTTTTTTAAAAAAAAAAAAAAAAAAGCAAAACAAAACAAACAAGCAAACAAAAGAGCCACATAAAGTTTTTGGGTTTTTTTTTCCTTTCCTTTTTTTTTTTTTTTTTTTTTTGGTTTTTTGAGACAGGGTTTCTCTATGTAGCCCTGGCTGTCCTGGAACTCACTCTGTAGACCAGGCTGGCCTCGAACTCAGAAATCCGCCAGTTTCTGCCTCTCAAGTTCTGGGATTAAAGGCGTGCACCACCACTGCCGGCTCACATAAAGTTTTATGCTATGACTGTGAGCATTGATTGATTGATTGATTGGGTTATTTCTTAAGACAGGTTCTCTTATAGCTCAGACTGGCCCCAAACTCTATAGCCAAGGATGCTCTTAAACTCTTGATCCTCCACCCAAGGGCACCTCTGTGCTTAAGTATAATCATTAATTTAATTCATTGTTATTAGATACTTATACTTGCAACTTGCAACTTCAACTCCTTACCTTTTTTGTATATGTTACTGAGTTGAGGCTCAGTGGTTAAGAGCACTGGCTGCTCCTGTAGAGCACCTGGCTTCAGTTGCCAGTACCCAATGGTGGCTAACAACCACCTGTAACTCCAGGTGATTCCAGGAGCTCTAACACCCTCTTCTGGTCTCCAAGGGCACTGCATGCATGTGGTGCATATGCTTATGTGCTAGCAAAACACCTATACATGTAAAATTAATCTTCTCTCTCTCTCTTTTTTTTTTTTTTTTTGTTGTTGCTGTTGTTTTTCGAGACAGGGTTTCTTTGTTTAGCCCTGGCTGTCCTGGAACTCACTCTGTAGACCAGGTTGGCCTCGAATTCAGAAATCCACCTGTCTCTGCCTCCCAAGTGCTGAAATTAAAGGCATGCGCCACCACTGCCAGGCAAAATTAATCTTCTCAAAAGAGGGGAAGAGTCTGGAGAGATGACTTACTGGATAAGAGCTTGCCGTCCAGAGCACCCAGTTCAGTTTCCAGTCCTCATGTCATGTGTCAGCTACAATCACCTGTAACTCTGACTCCAGAGAAGTCTGACACCTCTGGCCTCTGTGCCCTGCACTCACAGACATACATAGATACATTAAACATAATCTTAAAACAATATGAATAAATCTTTTAAAAAGATTACTGAGTCAAGGGAGCCAGGCTGATGGCTTGCACCTGTAATCTCAGCATTCGGGGGAGGTAGAGGACAGTGGATTGCCACAGGTTCGGGTCAGCAGAGGATACAGAGTGAGTTCCAGGTATTTGGGGGCTGTGGACTGATTGTGTCTCTGTTTTAGGGGAAAAAAAAAAGCCTTGTGGGTCTGTGAGTTGGAGGCTAGCCAGTCCACATAGAAAGACTCTGTCTCAAAGGAAAAAATGAAAAGAAACAAGCGAAAGAAAACAACAACAAAAACGATATTGAAGACTATAGGGCTCTTGGGATTGGAGAGATGGTTCTGTTGTTAAGAGCACTTGTTGCTCTTGCAGAGGACCTGGGTTCGATTCCCAGCACCCACACAGTGGTTCAGAACCATTCATAACTCTATTCCAGGGGCTCTGATGACTTCTTTTAACCTTCATGGGCACCAGGCTGCGTGTGGTGCACATAAACACCTCATACTAAACATAAACAACTCACACTAAATAAAATAAGTAAATTAAATAAGGGCTTTTAAGAGTCTACATAGATTTGATCAAACTGTCTTCCAGGACGTCCATGCCTGCTCCTATCAGTGCACAGGGGCCTCTGTCTCCTGGAGTTGTCTCCTTTTACTGCTTAGAGCATAGTGATTCATAAGGAGATTTTATTGTGATCCAGACATAAACTGTGATGTGTAATGTTCCATGCAGAGAGGAAGGAGAAGTCAGCCAGTAGTTGTGTGATTGGTTATTGAGTTGTTCCTTAACTTGCAGGGTAGTTGTGTGATTGGCTATTGAGCTGTGTTCTGCTGTGTTCTGCTGTTGTTTGGAGTGTGGGGGAGACTGGGGTCTCTCACTGTGTAGTCCTGGTTTGCTTTGGAACTCTTATTTGTAGACCAGGCTGTCCTCAAACTCACCAGAGGTCCACCTCAGCCTCCGAGTGCTGGGATCATGGGTGTGCACCTCCACACCCAGCTTTTTTTAGTTTTTTTTTTTTTTTTTTTAACGATTGATTTTCACTCTGCAGCCCTAGCTGGCTTTGAACTTTCAGTGGTCCTCTGACCTCAGCCTGCTGAGTACTGGATTGCAGGTGAGCCTCCATACTCAGCTTTTTGAAAATTTGTTAAGTGGTCTTTTTGTGTCAGGCTTGCAAGCTCTAGGATTGAAGGCTCTGATGTAATCTTTTCACTCAGGGCACCTTCACCAATGGAGGGTTGTTGTCATCGTGTAGGTAAGGGAGAGGGTCCATTATACCATTAGAAGAATTACCCAAGTAGCATGAAAATCATTGTATATTCTCTCCATGTCCCTAACCTGGGCTCTCCCTAGTACTTTAGACTTTACAATGATTGAGTCTTTCAAACCTAGTTTGAGGTCCTTGGAACCTTGTGGCTGGCTGTGTAAGTTCAAACTAACTGCAGTCTTTGATTTGCAGAGTGGGACTGGCGTGATCTTTGGCAGTGTTCCCTCCAGGGTGACGCCCAGCCCCTCAGAATAGAAGATGATGACAAGTTATTCCCTAAGTGATTCTCAGTTTTAGGAGACATGGTCTCATGCGGCTCAAACTGAGCTCAAACTCCTTGTGCTGTTCAGACTGACCTTCAACTGACCCTCCTGCCTCCACCTCTGGAGCCGTTCTTCACCACCACACCCAGCTCCGACACTCTTAAACTCGCTGCCGCTGCCGTACTCTCTGGTCTCCTGGGGCTTTGTTGTTATTATTTAATGTCTATGGGTATTTTGCCTGCATGTATGTCTGTGCACTGTGTGTCTGTCCACCTGATGCCAGCAGATGCCAGAAGGGGAAGTCGGTTGTGAGCTGCTGTGTGCATGGTGGGTGCTGAACCTGGGTCCTCTACTAGAGTTGTTAGTACTCTTAACCAGTGAGCTCTCTCTCCAGCCCCCACATCATCTCTTTTATGAAGTCTCTGACCAAACACATACATACCACCCACCACACTTCCTGTTTCTGCCCCTAAGAGAGAGAAGCCATATGGCTTTATCTTATTCTCTGTCTCACAGTCAGTCAGTCCCCAGGGTTGCCAAAAGCTTTCCTCTTCCTCCTCCTCTTCCTCTTCCTCTTTCTCCTCCTCTTCCTCCTCTTCTCTTCCTCCTCCCCTCATCTTCCTCCTTCTTCTTCCTTCTCTCCTTTTCTTCTTCCCTTACACAGTGTGTAACTGCTTGCATCCCAGGCTAGCCTTGGACAGGTGATCCTACTGTTGGCTCCTCTGCTTTGTAGCTGTGCCTAGAGAGGGGTGTATTTTAAGCGTTTGAAAATGACGTTGCTCACGTGTGTCCAGGACACTGTCAGACACTTGATATGACAAGACACTAAGATCACCTTTAGCCGGGTTTTGTTCGTGTGTTTTGTTTTTTTGTTGTTTGAGACAGGGTTTCACTCTGTAACTGCGGTCGACCTGACAGAGATCTACCTGCCTCTTATCTCCTGAGGGCTGAGATTAAAGAAATGGCTTGGCCAGTTTATTTAAAAATGAATTATTTATTGGAGAGGAATGGCATCATCATACCTTGCTCTTGTGGAGATCCAAGGACAACTTGGAGACATCTGTTCTCTCCTCCTATCCTGTAGGTCATCAGGGCTGGGAGCAAGCACCTTTACCCACTGAGCCCGCCCCAGGTTTGGTTTTGTAACCAGAGGCCTTTATCTTTTGGTGTTATGTGTTGGCTTATTTCTACACATCATATAAGTCGGGTTCGGGGCTCCCAAGTTCCAGGAGTCCTCCTATCTATTCTTTTACCCTCTCTATCTCTTTTCTTTTATCTTTCCATTTTCTCCTCTAGGAGACTGGGTATCCCGGGCTGGCCTTGAATTTACTGTCCTCCTGCCTCACCTGAGTGCCACTGTCACAGCCCCTCCAAACCTTGGGTTCCCTTCGGAGATGGGCTTTCCTTTCCATAAGAAGTGGACCTTGGGAGTCCGTGTGTGGGCTTGGACACTGCTCCAGTACTTGTAGTTCTGGAACCATGTGCAGAACTGAACAGTTGATCTGGAGGGCATTTGATCCTCACTGTCAACAGAAATGGGAACCAGAGCGACTGTATGTGGTGGGCATATGTGAAGGCATCTCACAATGAAGTAAGGTTGCACCATTCAGTCAGGTAATTGCTTAAGGAGAAAGATAATCAGCCAAGGTATGTACGGTAATAAAAGAGAGACACATGCCGAAGAGGTCACTGGCTCTCATGACCTTCGAAGGACAGGAAGTGAAGTGTAGGCAAGCCCGCTCAGGACTGCAGCTGGAAAGTCAAACACGGAAGCTGTTGAACCTTATCCATTTCTTCTCAAGCCTGCTTCAGTGTCTGCCTTCTGTATTCTGGCAGAAGAACGTATTTAATACTAAGCCTATGAGACAGAGGATGCCCGGCAAAGTCTGCTCAGAAGCCTCAGTGCTTCAGCTTTTTTTTTTTTTTAAATATATTAATTATTTCAGTGTATTATGGTGTGTGTGACAACCTGCATGTGCCACAGTCTGTGTTAGAGGTCAGAGTACAACATCATAGAGTAAGCTCTCTCCTTCCAGTCGTCTGTGGGTTCTGGGGGTTGAACTCTGGTTACAAGGTTTGCACAGCAAGTACTTATCCTGCTGAGACATCTTCCTGCCCCCCATCTTCCTACTTTTGAGACATGGTCTGGCCTCTAGCTCACTGTGTAGTGGAGGGTGACCTTAAATGCCTGGACTTTCTGTCTCCATGTACCAGGTGCTGAGATTACACCCAGGTGCGCTACATCCACTTCTGCAGTATGACGCCATCTCCCGCCCTTCCCTCCATGCACATACTGTACTTGAGCTTCCTGCACTGATGGAGCTTCTGTTGTGTGTACCTCTGTTCCAGTCACTGAGGTACAGAACGAAGAAACTGGCCAAAATCCCTATCTCTGTTGTTTTGTGATCTAATGGAAGAGATGTAAACAAATAGTGTGACATTAATATACCAAGTACTGCAAACGCCACGAAGAAAGGGTTCTGGGGTGGTTTTGTGGCGTTGGAGCCAGCACTTTGCTCATGGTAGGCCAGTGCTCTGCCACTGAGCCACAGCCCAGCCTTTTATTGCCATTGTAGATAAGGTGCTACTCTTATAGACTATCATCTGAAACCATGTGTGATGGTGTGCTTCTGCAATCCCAGCAGGAGAGGCCGTGGCTGGGGTATTCCAAGGTCAGGGCCTCTTTGGGCTGCATAGCAAGGCCTTGTCCAAAAAAAAAGCATTAAGAGTATTATTTGGATAAGTACATTCTCCGCAGTGCAGAGAGAAGACCAGCATTGCAGTAGCTGAGTGCTGGGGATGAGCTAGGCACACTTCAGAGGAGTACGAAGGCAGTGTAGGTAGCATAGAGTGAGTGGCAGCTGATGAGGCTAGAGCCCACAGAGGGCCCCAGCTGCAGGTTGTAAGAACTTCATTTTCTACTCTAGTAGAGCTTTTCAGCGGTACAGTGACATGATCTGACAGTCTACTGTGTAGCACTGGCTGTGTAGACCAGCCTGGCCTCAAACTCACAGCGATCCATCTGCCACTGCCTTCCCCTTTTAAGATAATTGTTCTGGCTACTATGTGGAAACATGCGGGTGAGAAAGTAAGGCCAGAATCTGCAGGCCAGGTGACAGACACTTAAGCCAGGTGAAGAAGCCTATAGCGTGCTGGCGTGACTGTGGTAGAGAGGGTGAGAAAGGAGCAGACATATGCATAGATTTGAAGGCAGAGCTAACAGTCTGTTGAGAGATTGGATGAACTGCAAGGGAGGGAACTGTAACCGAAAGATCCAAGGTGAGAGACACTAAAGCTGTGAAGATCTTAGTTTGAGCTGGGTGGTGGTGGCACACGCCTTTGATCCTATCGCCCAAGAGGCAGAAGCAGGCGGATCTCTGAATTTGAGGCCAGCCTGGTCTACAGAGTGAGTTCCAGGACAGCCAGGGCTGCACATAGAACCCTGTCTTGGGGAGAGGTGCTAGTTTGAGTTGCAGTCTATGATGATGGGAAGGAGACCTGGATGAGGTTAAGTTTGTAAGAGGGGATGGGCAAGGAATTGAGGTGCCTGTTACATACCCTAAGTAGACCATGGAATAGGCATTTGATTCACTTCAGGGTTCAGGGGAGAAGCTAAAGTAAAAGACAGAAATGTGGAAGTCATCAGTGTCGATCCACTTGGTGTCTCTGAAATGGCCTGAAGGTAAATTAGTGGAGATAGGGCACGTGAAGCCTTAAGTGTAAGGCTAACCTGGTCTACATCTTAAGTCCCAGGCCAACCAGGGCAAATAGTGAGTGAGACTGTCTGAAAAACCAAATGCAAAGCTAAAAGCCCTATGGGTTATTGTCACACAGGGATATAGAAGCTTCTTGATTCCCTCTGTAGGCCAGGCTGTTGGCTCGTTTACCTTCCCAGGACTGTCCTAAGACAGGACCGTACCAGGCTCTCAAGCCCACAGAATCAGTGATAAGGTGCCAAACTTAAACCAAACCGTGGATTTACCACCTTTCCGTCCTCCTAGCCACAGCTGCTAGAACTTGGGAATGCAGGTCTGGAAGGCATTCTTTTTCTATTTTCTACTTTATTGAAGAAAACTTTAACTTTTTTCTCTACTGTGAGGAGACCCTGGGGGTTGCTGAACTGAGTCAGTCTGTGGTAGAGCATTTGCATGGTGTGTGCGAAGTTGTGGGCTCAGTCCCCAGCACTGGAAGTGAGGGAGCTATTAGGAATTGCTTAGTGCCTGTGATGTGTCAGGCTTAGAACTTACCCTTAGAGCATCCTTCAAAGTAAACATTGTTAAATAAGTCTTCTGTCCCAGCAACATGGTGAGTCAAGTGGCAGACCTGGAATTTTAACTGTCTTATTCTAAAATTGCGATTCTGACCACCATACCATGAGGCCCCCTGTCACCTTCATGGAGGACGGACAGTGCTCCTAGGAGATACATCCGTCCCATCATCTACATGCAGAGTTCAACCCTGCCTCTATAATCTGGGACAAGCGCTTCTAACTTCTCCATGCCATGGATACTATTTCATTGAATCATCACAGCCTGTGGTGTGGGTGCTATTCTTATCTCTTTTCCATTTGAAGCACTAGACCTCAGTGAGGTGAGATGACTTGCCAAGGCTGCAGAATAGTAAGTAGAGCTCAGGCCTAAGTCTACGTGGCACCTGGCTCGTTGTTCCTTCCATCACCTCAAGGTGGATCAGGCTTGCAGGACGCTGGATACAAAGCATGCTGGAGCAAGAGCCTCACTTCTCTGCTCTCCCTCCCTCTTCCTGTTGGCTTCTTTTAGGAGCTCTGCTGAGGCACCATTAGTATTTAAAATTCAAGGAGGCACTTGGTGAGTGTGAAGAAGGTTGCCCCACAGAAGCCTGGGAACCAACCTGCCAACTCTGTGGGTTTGTGCTGTTAGCTCTGGTGACATGGTTGTGTGTAGGGTGTCTAGCTTTAGGATCTCAACCCCCTTGTGGGGAAAAAAAAAGATGCAATGTTTGTTTCCCTTTGCAGACTTTCGGGCACATTCTGCTCCTCACAGCACTTGCCCTTTCTTTGCGTGTGAGGGAAAGTCACGTGACCATGCTCCCTCCCAAAGCTCCTTTGCACCACATGTAGCTCATGATAGTGATTACCCTTTAGGGGGAAGAGAGGCCATTTTTCCATTGCCAGCACATCGGTGGGGCTACACTAAGGGGAAGGGTCAAGTTTGAATCCAGTGGGTCTACCCTCTACATTCTGGCAGCCACCAGGGGATCAGGACCGTTCCCCATCCTCTGTGGCAGTGCCTCCCTCCTCTAGGGGTCTGGACCTCCCATGCCATGCTCTCTAGAGTAAGCTTGCTTGTGAAGATTTAAAAAAAAAAAATTGAAAAACGATAGCAGAGGCTGGCAGTGGTGGCGCACGCCTTTAATCTCAGCACTCAGGAGGCAGAGGCAGGCGGATTTCTGAGTTCGAGGCCAGCCTGGTCTACAGAGTGAGTTCCAGGATAGCCAGGGCTACACAGAGAAACCCTGCCTCAAAAACAACAACAACAACAACAAAAACAAAAAAACAAAAACAAAACAAAAAAACCGATAGTGGGTGAACATAGCTGCCAAGCTGAGACCTGAGTTGGATCCCTAGGTGGGAGAGAAGCAACTCTTAACTGCAAAGAATATGAGTAGCTGACTTGGTAGTACACTCGTGCAGTTCCAGCACTCTGGAAGCTGAGGCAGGAGGATCAGGAGTTCAAGGATAAGACTGGGCTACATGAGACTCTGCTTTAAAAACCCCTCCCCCAGAATACTTGTCTTTTCCTGATACGTTGAACATTAAGAAGACTGACCGAGACTTACTTATTTATCCATTTTGAGACAAGGTCTCTCTCCATAGCCCTGGTTATCTTAGAATCACTGTGTAGACCAGGCTGGCCAAGGACTCACTGAGATCTACCATGTCCAGGCAGTGGTGACACACACCCTTAATCCCAGCAGAGGCAGGTAGATCTCTGAGTTTGAGGACAGCCAGGGCTACACAGAGAAACCCTGTCTCAAAAAAAAACAAAAACAAAAAAACAAAAAAACCCAAAAAACAGACAAATGACAAAGACTAGATGCTTGTTTGAAAACAACAACAACAAACCATTGGGCTGGAGGAGTACTGTTGGAGTTCATGGAGGTCAGTCCCACATGCAAGTAACTCCAGCCTCGGGGGAGTCTCGGGGCATTAACTCTGTGTGTGTGTGTGTGTGTGTGTGTGAGAGACAGAGAGAGAGACAGAGAGAGAGAAGGGGGGAGCGAGCGAGCGCATGGTGGCATGTTGGTGTTGTATATATCAGTAGACTTTCAGCATGGTTCAGACAGGATAAAAGTCTATGAGTGTTGTCTTAGTTCTCCCTCTCATTTGGGATTTTACTGCCTTTTTTAGTCTGGCTGGGCTGGAGCTCACGATGTACACCCTCCCAAATCTGCCTCTGTAGCAGATTTGCAGGCATGCGCCACTTTGCCTGGGTTTCTTTTTGTAAGGGCTTATGCAGTCCTGCCTGACCGGACATGCACCACACACAGCTCTGGTCACCTGCTGTGGTGTTGGTGTTAGAGATAGACACATGAAGGTTGAAACTTTACATTTCTCTTTTAGGAAAAGAAGAAAAAGAAACATAGAGACAGGAAGTCATCTGACTGTGATAGCTCGGACTCTGAGAGTGACACGGGCAAGAAGGCGAGGCATTCATCAAAAGACAGCAGGGCTACCAAGAAGAAGAAGAAGAAGAAGAAGCATAAGAAGAAGCACAAGGAATGAGGGGGGAGCAGGCCGCAGCAGCCCTGGCTCCTGCAAGGACTCACTAGTGAGAGTGTGGCCTCCTACCCCACTAACTGTCCCCATGGTCTCAGACAGCTCTTCCTTATGCAGCGAGCAGATTGGGGAGCCAGAGGGCCACTCCCAAGCTGTTTTAACTTGTTGCTCCTGACCCCTTTGCAAGTGACCCCTGCAGCCATTGCATTCATGCATTCAGTTTCTTCATTCTGCAGAAGGTTCTAGTACCACCTTGGCTGCCACTGCCAGAGCTGGATTCCTCTGCAGGAGTGCCTGCTAGAGCCACAGCTGCTGTGGAGCTGAACCTGGCTGTGGCAGGAGAGCAGCCCCAACCCGCCTGCTGTCTGGGGCAGTTGTGGGTGGACTTTTCGACCTCCATCCCCTCAGCCAGGGCCTGTACTCAAAGTGAGGAGAGCAGTGTTTGTGGTGACTGCTGAATCAGAGATCCCCAGCCAAGGTCATTGCTCTGCTTCCTGTCTGTCACTGTGTGACTAACTGGATCCATTTCAGGCCTCTGCTTAAATTCCTGGCATAAATGGAAATGTGTTTGGTTTTAAACTTTCCAGAAGGTTTTATTCCTATAATCTTTCCTGGGTGACTGACAGACTTAACACATCAGTTCACAGAAAACACTTAATATTTTATCTAAGACCTAGAAAGAGGCCAAGCCATGGTACAAAGCCAAGGCCACTAGCAGGTCACAGCTTTCTGGAGATTACTTATAAACCCTGTCTTCCATAGTGAAGACCTCTTTCCCCTGGGCGGACTAGGAAACCAGTATTGTAACCCCAGGGACTTGCTGGATATGAGTGGGCGGCTCTTGGCAGTCACCTCCCACCACAGTTGTCCATTCGTGGACCTTGTCCTGAGCCTGTACTCCAGAGGGAGGGTGACCACAGCAAACCATAGAGCAAGTCCAGGAATGTTCTGTGCATGGTGGATGTAAAGTAGCCGCTCAGTGACAGCCAATTCCTCTGCCATGGGCGGGTCAGTGTAAAGGCATTGCATAATGCTGCTGTTCCCTCACTGAGTCCTCTCTGCTCCTTAACAGTGCTGCTTCCCAAGTGACCTGCAGGCCTTCTTTTCAGCCTACTGACACACAGGAAAGGAAGACCAAAGGCAGGAGGCAACTGGGTGGCCTTGGCTCTGCTTTATTGACCTTGGAGCACCCTTTGGATAGTTTTAAAAAATAAACCACATACACAATGGGAACTGGGTCCAGGCTCATGCCCCCGTATCTCCAGAAAAAATTCCAACCAAAGAGTATTTATACAAAATGTCAGAGGGGAAAACATGAGGCAACATGGTGCTGACTTGAGGGCTAGCCAGTTGGCAAAGGAGCGGTCAGTGACGGAGCATCCAGGTCATGCCTCCTTCTCATAAGTCCGAGTGCACACAACATTGCCGTGAGTGAGAGTCTGGAAGGAAAGTCAGGGTCAGATGGGGCAGAGCAGGAGTGGGAGTACTCCCCACCCTCATCCTGATGAGCACTTGAGTACCTACTATGTGCCAGGCACTTTTCCTGATATAAATCTTTTAAGATCGATGTCATAATTACCATTTTAGAGATTTTTGGGGGAAATAGGCCCTTGAAAGAGGTGGTCAAGATCCAGTACATTCCTGTTCCTCTTTTGTGTTCAACATCTGCCTAAGGGGTGCCTGGTGCATGGCAAACAAGCAAGTGATAAGAGCAGCCAGAGCCTTGAGAAACTGCTAAACTTTTTCTCCCTCCCCTGACACACACACAGTACAGTCCAGCCATGGCCTCACCTTACTCTTAACTGCCCAGTGAATATGGTCCTGTTCGTTACCTCCCTCCCAGAGCTAGGCACTTTACTTCTAACCCACTGACTATGAGTGTGGATATGCAATTAGGTTCCACCTAGCCACAGAGGTCTGTGGTGCTGACATTGGGGTCCATGTTCCTGGCCCAGGTGCAGTCGGACAAGGCTGCTCTAGGGATGCTCTCAAACTTGTCCCAAAGCAGATCTGCAGGCCTGGTTGTATCACGTCCTATCTGGACAATAGATATTTCAGGAAGCCAGGAACAGTAGACAAAGTCATGAATATGGAAGGGGCTGCTCCCTGGCAGTGCCCACCAGGCACACACTTGTTCCTGCAGATGCCTACATTCCTACCCAGGAGGGAAGAGAGCTTGGCAGCTGCTCCTCTCCAGCCTGAGATCAACTGGCCCTGCTTTCTGCCTCTTCCTGGGGAGCAGCAAGCAAGAGGAAGCATTTGTGGGCACCTGCTGCATTCTTCCCATTTGGCTGGTGCTCTGAGCTGGGAATATACTGGCCTCCCAGCCGCCTGGAGCTGGTGCTCTGGGCTGGGATTACACTGGCCTCCCAGCAGCCTCCAGGCTGCTGCCACTCCTTATTTCACAGTGGCCCTGGAGGAAGGTTATGTGTTGTCAGATAGCCTTTAGGCAGATGCTTGAACCAAGACCTGTGTAAATCCACAACTACAGCCCCATCCCTGCCTCTCTTATCCTAGTTCCCCTGGACCCCAGAAGACCCTGGGCTGAAGAAGGCATGGTACTTGTTGCTGTAAGGCCCCACTGTTGCCCATCTTACCAGGATGAGTTTCCCGTCACTTAGCTCCCTTGTAAGTGTAGTCTCCTGCCCGTTCCACTTCTGCAAATGGATGAGTTTGCCTCCTTCCAGCCTCACGACTGACTGTGGAAAGGGGTAGAGCCTAAGCTGTGACCAGAGCCAGGACAGGAGGGCAGAACCAGCCCAGACAAACCAGGAACCTAACCAGTGATGGTGCTAGGATCGGTATGCACACAGCCCACCTCCAACCCAGCTGCACTGGCTTCTTGCTCTGTGGCTGCTCGGCAGGGGAAGGGCCCTCAGGCAGTGGATGAAACAGCTCAGCCTTGGGATATACTGGAAAATTAGACTTTCATTTATATCATGTGACCTCCCTTAACTGGCAAAAGAGCAGGAATCACAAGGTCCTTGGACCAAGGACCCAGGTATCCTTGGAGTGTTCTCAGCTCTAGCTCCAGTGACCATTTGGTCCTTAGTGCTGCCAGCCTATCTCAGCTATTTTGTGTTGGGCAGCTGCCCCAGATCTTTCTTCCTTAGGAATTTGGGAGTTGTAGGTCAGAAGGAGAACTAAGCAGGGTTTGTCGGTAGGAGTCTAGAAAGGTGACAGCTGTGCATGATCACTCATCTCTTTCCTGTCTATTTTTCACCTTCTGGAATCTTCATTCCCCATTGTCCAGACATCCCAGAGAAACACTGTTGCATTTAATGTGGGATCTGGTCCAGCAAGAAAGCAAGTTCAAGGATGTAGGTATGTGGTGGAGCAGCGCGCCTTCCCCATCTCCACGGCCAGCCTGCTGTGTGGTCCTGGGCTGAGCGTTAGCTCCTCTGCAACTCCAAGACTGGTACCTACCCTGTTCTTTCTGGGGGCAACTGTGAGGAGGAAACAGCTGAAGAGATTTTAGAGCAGAGGATACTGGTATAAGGACAACCTATAGATAAAAATGTTACTTGGTTCAGTGCCTGGCTCAGTGCTGGGAGATTTGGAGCAAGCTGCCAAGATAACCACCATGGGATAACTGAGCAACACTGGAGGTAGGTGCTCCCTCCCATACCCTGAAATAAATACTTAAGAGATTACAGACACCCACAGCACTCATGTTGGTAAATGCAGATCCTGGAGCCCAGCTCCTCTTGTCAGCTGGTGGCACTGGAAACAGTTTGTCCTGATCAGTGGTTTAGCCTGGGAGCTAAAGAATGGGAACCCTGTGGATAGAGCTCAGCTTTTTGTTCCCAGCTGCCTCCTTTGCTGCCAGAGCCAGGATGACCTCGATGTAGGGCACTGACTTCTGGGCATCATTCCTAAAGCACTTCAGGTCACAGCCATGGCTGCTGATGTCCTCAGAGCTACTGCGTACCTTGGTGTACAAGGTCACTCAGCTGGAGATGGAGACACAAGGTTGGAAGAATATCTTGGCTCTGTTGCACACTTCACTGACAGCTGATAGATCCTTCCCAGGAAGGTGAGAAGAAAATAGGCCAGAGCTTGTACTTAGTCCCTGGGCCATCTCAGCACTAAGCAGGTTTTATAAACCTGCCCCTTGGAGTAAAATGCCAAGGAGCTAGAAGGGCCAGCCACTTACACTACAGTGTTCCAGTACCCTCTACCGCCGCCTTTCTCTGACTCACCTTGACCTTCCTGTCATCTGCTGTCACCTCATTGAATTCTACGTCCAGCTGAAAGCTGATCTCTGTGTTCTTGAAGGTACTTTGTGTCTTTATGGTGATAGTATCCCCGTTCTTCTCAATGATTGTGGTAGGCTTGGTCATGCTAGCCACCTGCCTGGTGGCAAAGCCCACACCTAAGGGCAGGGGCAGAAGGTTGAGAATACATTAGCTAGGGTAGAAAAGTGTTATACAAACCCAAAGAGAAGTTTTGGGCCCAGACATGGGGAAGGCGGTCCATAGTGACCCATGTCTTTGTGTGGGGCCATTTTCTCATTCCATCTTTTCCTTAGCGCTGCAGCTGTTAGACTGATGTTAAATATGAGGAATATTGGTCGGGGAAGGTGGGCAACAGCAGAGATTAGGGTATTGAGGGATATGAATCACATGGCCAGCCCATCACTCGGTCCTGTCCCTGGAAGGTTTTGTAGATGTGAACAGGGTCACAAGTCAGATGGAAGCTGCTAAGGAACATGTCACCTCCAGAGCTGCGTACCTGCTGCTTTCTAGTCTCCTGAACACTCAGATCAGGGACTGAAGAACAAAGAGATAGTCAACTGCCTTCTAGAGTCCCCTGGATGAGGATTGTCTCCCGTTTCCACCCTGAAAACTGAGATGACAGTGCTTTCTGCCCTCTGTGTGGCAACGCCACAGCTACAAAGCCTCCGGTTAGAAGTACAAAGGAGTTTTGTCTTCTACAAAGAGGACTGGAATAGTAGCAACAACTGGATGACTTTAAGTCCCTGGAGTGACTCCTGACATAATCATTGAGTCCTAGGTAAGGTCCCAAGTGTCTCTCAAGCAGGTGAAGTACACAGACCCCTTAAGTCAAGCCTTTGGTGCTTTGGGTTGTAGCTTTCCTGGAATCTTCCATTGTTGACTGCCTGTCCTCTGGCCCCAGTACATGCTGAGCCATCCCCAGCGATGTGGCAGGGGGCAACCCAATATAGGGATATGGTATTGTGCATCTGCTGGAAGCTCAATTGCACAAGCTCTACATGGTGGCCAAGTAATACTCGGGACAGCCCTAAGCATAGGTTTTATTACTTTCTGTTTACAAATGAGGCTTAGACACTATGCTGTGTTTGCCAACATCAAACAGGCCAAGCATGGTGACTCCCCTAGAATCTCACTCAGGAGATGGGAGAAGGGGAAATGCCAAGAATTCAAGGCCAGCTTGGGCTTTGTAGCTCCAGAACAACATGGACTATAGTGAGACCCTGTCTCAAAAAGGCTAAATAAATAATCCGTGTTTAGTGACATAGATTCCCAAACTGTATTTTAGTCCCACTGTATCATTCTTGAAATAGCATACTCTACCCTTCAAGCCACTACCTGTGCTTGTAGTCACTTAGACTAGGCTGGACTGCTCTGTTCTAAGAGCCTTTGGTTGTGTAGGCTAAGTCAGGGGCTTTGGCTACACAGCAAGAAGTGAGAGACTTGGTTTTGCCTACTGAGTTGGGCTTCAGCAGTGATCCAGCCATTTTCCAAGGACCCACCCACAGGTGTAGGGTGCCAATAAAGCCAGTTACTGCTGAAAGCTGGGTTGAATCTGCACTCTACTGGCTTTCTGCTTGTCTATATGTTCAGGATAAATAGAATTTCAGTCCCCTAACTAAAGCTGAGGGTCCAGCTTGGGATGATCACATGCTCAGCCTTCTCAAGGCCCTGGTCTCATTTAACACATACAGAACAATGACCTGAGGACAACAGGCCCTGAGGCAAAAAGAAGTCGAGGAAGGCAGTGCAGCTCAGAGAAGCAGAACTAAACCCAGGTAATCTAGTACTCCCGATCTCCACAGCCAACTAGCTGGGCGTGGGCGCATGCCTCTAACCCCAGTGCAAGAGAGGCAGAGACAAGACGGCCTGGTCTCCATAGGGAGCTCTAGGAGAGCCAGGGATACAGTGAGACCCTGTCTCAAAACAAAAAATAAGAGCAGCTGCCTTCCTGGAGAACCATGCTGTTCTCAGGGTAGGGTAAATGCTGGTGGGAGCGCTGGCTGGAGATGTGGCTCAGAGTCATGGTGCTTGCTTAGCATGTGCAAGGCCATGGGTTTCATTCCCAAAAGGACAAATTGCTTTGTGGGTCTGTTTCAGAGAAGAGCCAGAAGCAGGTGAGAGACACCTACACACACCCCTCAACATGCCATATTCCAGCCCTCCTTCCCCTGCCCCAGCCTAGTAGACCAGGATGATATAGCCAGGAACTCCACAGGAAGGGTCTTTACCTAAGCCCAAGGCAAGAAAGGAAGGGCTGGGGCTAGTCTTGGGTGAGTGGTTCATATGGCATTCCTCACTCCCGGTCCTCAGTTGAAACGGGAAGAATTCTAGGTAGTTCTGGGTTTTCAGCTATATGGAAGGCTGAGATAGCAGATTACAAGTTCAAGGCCAGCCTGGGCAAGTTAGTGAGACCCTGTGACACAGAGTAAAAGAGGGTGTGTGTGGGTGTGTGTGTAACTCAGCGGTAGAGTACCTGCCTGGCATGCACAAGGCTCTAAGTTCAATCTTCGGTATTGATAAAAAGAGATGCTAGGCTTTCCTATCGATGATGAGCTGGTGCATACTAGGCTGTTTTCCTACTAAGAAAATCATGGTGTTTCTCTCTCTCTCTCTCTCTCTCTCTCTCTCTCTCTCTCTCTCTCTCTCTCTCTCAGATAAGGTTTCTCTGTGTAGTCTGTGTAGTCCTGGCTGTCCTGGAACTCTGTATAGACCAGGCCTGGCACTCAGAGATTCGCTTGCCTCTGCTTCCCAGACCACTGGCATTCAAGGCGCATGTCACTGCCAACACCTCAGTTTCCCCAGATCTTACAAATGAGGTTCTTCGAAGCATCATTCTTAACCAGCCCCAAAACACACCCTCTTCACAGCTCTTGACCTTCCTTCTGGCACCCTCTGCTCTATGCCAGGCAGCGGCTTCCTTCACCTTATCCCTGGCACTGTTAAGGTATCCCCAGCACTGATGGGGTGGGCGACTGGAGCGGTAGGGAAGCCTATGTGTCGTGGTCATCTTGCCTTGCCTTAGCAGCAACGTCTCAGACTGATCCCAGGGGTGGTTGCACACACTGAGGGTGAAGGTTAGGCTGGTGAGAACGGGAGGGGCGGGGAAGACGGGGGGGGGGGGGAGGGGGGGATGATCTTCCAGAGAGAGGCCTCTTCACTACCCCATCATGGAGGGGGAGGGGCAGTTGATGACTGTACCTGGATGTGTCTTCACCTCTTCCCAGATGGAATTCACTGATTTTCTTTAGTCTTCCTCCAGACTCCTAAGTATTTCCTCCTACAGTACACTCCCATCTGCTCTCTTCCCTTTCGGGATTCAATTTCTGGACCACCATCACCATGCTCTCTTTGCTTTCTCCTGCTGCCAGCCTCCCGCCTTCTGCTTTCACTTCCCTCTCCCTTCCAGATCACCTCCATCGCTTCCTAGAAAGCCTCCCAGCCCGGACCTCTGCAGCCACAGCTGCCTCTACATCTTGAGCTACGAGGCTCGCCAAGCTTGGACCATAACAACCCCCTCCCAGGAGGCCGGGGTGGGGTGGGGTGGGTGGAGTGGAGCTGCTCCAGCCCAGGCCACCCTCAGCGCCCCAGTATTCCCTGCCTGGACAGGCAAGGAGCTTGCAGGAGGCACACGAGGCACTCCAACTGGAGCTCAGCGCCAGAACCGCCTTGCGGGCCCTCCTGACCCTATATCCTGCGCCGGTCGTTCGCTCACCGAGTGACTTCATGTAGTCATCAAAATTCTTGCTGTCCACTAGCTTCCAGGTGCCGACAAAGGCGTCCGCCATGGCGAGATGAGAGAGGAGGCGTGCAGGCACCGAGAACCGCGGCTCCCGGCTGGAGAGCCTCTTTAAATAGCCCTCGCATCACATGACGAAAGTGGCCCACACCCCTTGCTCCCGAAATAGGAAGCCAGGGCTTGCAGTCCCTCAAGGGGCTGGCGCCCATCCCCCCACGGCCCTCCCGGCGCCTACGTCAGCGGCGCCCGCGGTCCTGCTGGTGCCACCTAACCCATTCCTGCCGTAGCTGCGGGGCGCTCCCGGCAACCCAAGTAGAGCATCCATCCCAAGGCCATACTGAAAGAAAACTCGTTCTTGAGCTGGTGCCACGGTGGGGGGACGCCGCCTGATCCTTCTGCCGCCTTGCTTTTAGTTCGCTGTGGTTTTATTCTTATTGTGTGCATGCACGTGCAGGCGCGCTTATTGGGGAGGAGGGGGCGAACTGGGGCGTTGTAACTCGCGGGAGTCACTTCTCTCCTTCCACCGTGTGAGTCCCACGTATCAAACTGGGGTTGTTAGGCTTGGCAGCAAGTTACCCAATGACCCATCTCAACAGCCTTGTGTCCTCTTGTAGAAGGGACGCGGAGGCTCGGAGGGGAATGGCGCGGTCGCTGTAAGTAGAAAAGGATTGGACTCCGGAGAGAGTCCTCTTCCCAGACAAGTGGAGAAGAGTTGCCTTGGACACCTCCGATGGCTGAGCTGCTCAGTGCTCACCTGCTCGCGGAGAACGTGACCTTGTTTCCCGCTTGCTAGCCCCATACACGTGCTTGCCCCTCCCTGCGGAATGTCTCCTGCCTGGCGTCTCTCTCCGAAGTCCCACTCCCCACGGCTGCCTGAAAGCGATCCCGTCTTTTCTGACCTCTGAGTTTGCGCCAGGGTTGTCCTTCACTCCCATCGCGCAGAAATTTTGTCTATTCAGATGGTTCTTCCGGCCTCGGCCACCTGAACTGCCAGAAAGCCGCGACCCTCTGCTGGAGTCAGTTTTTCTTCTGACTTCTGCCACTAGACTGCTTGTCACCTTAAAGCACTTTATTGAATAAGACTCACTATTGATGATTGTAGCCTGCTTCAGGACATGGTCATTCTGAACTTTCCCATTGGTAGGTGGTATTGTCCCCTTTTTAGAGGTGAGTAACGGAAGCTCAGTGGAGCCAATTCCTTAGTTCAGCAGTTTCTGTTTAATTATTACCAAGTCAGCATCTCAATGACTTTGAACTAAAGATTCTCCTGCCTCTGTCTCCTGGATTGCAGCTGTGTGCCTCTGGACTGGCTTGAATCAACAGTTATTAAGGCACCTGGAGGCAAGAGAATCCTGAGTTGGGGGCCAGTCTGAGCTACATAAGGCGGGATCTTCTCCTGAAGTAAGTTCCGGCTTTGAGCTGCCCTGCTTTGGAGAAGCCCACATGGAACAAGGTACAGGCTAAAACACTCCCTCTAGAAGAGTCATGTGGCAAGTGACTCTCGGAGAGGCCTGTCCTGACTTGGAGACTCAGAGGAAGAGGGACATAAATGAATTTCTGAGCATGCCGGCTCTACACAGGACAGAGTGGTATGCACAGAACTTAAGCCTCTAGAAGGGTGTGCAGTTCATTCAGGAACCATCATCAGAGCACTGGAGCCTGACCAGTTTACCTGCAGTGTGGCAAGGCCTCCTTCCTGGGCCTCTGTTTGTCCCTGTGGAAGTCCCTTCTTCCTACCCACGGGCTGTTCTGGGAAGGAAGCCAATGAGGAAAAGTCCTCTCACCCCTGTCTTGATTCCTTTGGAGAGTCCAGTTGCCAAAAGGCTGAGAGGCCCAATTCTGCCAACTACCGGGACAGGCCTCAGGGCTGGGCCTGGAGCCCTGGTGACCTCAGTGATAGAGCAGGTGCCAAGGGAGGGAGGACATGGGATGGTTTCTGATTCAAGGTCACAGGCTTTAGGCAAGGAGCCTCTTCTCTCAAAGACTAAGAAGCCTGAGACCCAGGGACCAGAGCAGTCTGTCTACATGGACTATACAACACAGCGCTGGAGAGCTGCTAGCAAAAAGATCTGTATTCTAGTCCCGATCTCAGCTGTACTAGCTGCGTCGAGTGGTCTTGAGGAGTTCACCTAAGCCACTAGGAATCACTTTCATCTTTGAAATGGGGGAATATTCGGAAATGATTATAGAAAATACATTTAAATCTCCAGTTTGGCTGGGCAGTGGTGGCTCATACCTTTAATCCCAGCACTCGGGAGGCAGAGGCAGGCGGATTTCTGAGTTCGAGGCCAGCCTGGTCTACAGACTGAGTTCCAGGACAGCCAGGGCTACACAGAGAAACCCTGTCTCGAAAAACAAAAAAAAAAAAAAAAAAAAAAATCCAGTTTGCCTGTTTTTTTGTTTTTGTTTTTTTTTTTTGACAGAATCTCTCTACATAGCCCTGGCTGTCCTGGAACTCACTATGTGGACCAGGGTAGCCTTGAACTCAGAGATCTACTGGCCTCTGCCTCCTGAGTGCTGGGATCAATGTCATGCACCACCATGCCTGGTCCTGATCTTCTCTTCTCCTCTTCTTCCTCCTCCTTCTTTTGTTTGTTTCTGAGACAGGGTTTCTCTATGTAACCTTGGCTGTCCTAGAACTCACTCTGTAGACCAGGCTGGCCTTGAACTCAGAGATCCACCTTCCTATGTCTCACAAGTGTTGGGATTAAAGCTGGCATACACCATCACCTGGCTGGTTTGCTTTTAAGAATAGCCACTGAGCCGGGCAGTGGTGGCACACACCTATTAATCCCAGTACCAACATAAAAACTGGGCATGGTTGTTCATGCTGTAACCCTAACACTGGACAGGACACAAAGACAGGTGGATCCTGGGTAAGGGTGCTTGCTGGCAAGGCAATGTAGCAGAAATGGCAGGCTCCCAAGTTCAGTGAGAAGCCTTGTTTCAAAAATAAAGTTGGCAACAAAAAGAACAAAAGCTTTAATCCCTTTAATTCTAGCCCTGAGGAGGTAGGAGGATATATCTGTGGGTTCCAGGCCACCAGCCAGGGCTGCTAATGAGACCCTGTCTCAAGAGAAAGGTAGAGAATGACAGAAGACACCTGTCACACCTGGCTGTTTACCCATACTCCAGCCATGAAGGGCAGGTAGCCAGGTCTTAGGCTTCAGGCCGCTGGGACTCAGTGCTGACTATCCTTGTGTTCCTTGTGCTGAGCCCTGCCTGAGTTGAGCAGCACAGGATTTTGAATTGAGAACTTGAGCTATAGACCTATGCAAGGCTCCGGCCTGGGCCACTAGGGTTGATTCCTAAGCCACACCCTCTTTCCTTTTTCTGCCTTTATTATTACTATCATTGTTGTTGTTTGTGTGCATGACCATTGTGTGTGAGCTTCAGGCATGTGGGGGTGGGGAGGACAGGGGACAACTTTCAGGCTTGTTCTTTCCTTTTACTCTGGGTTCTGGGAATAGAACTTAGTTCATTAGGTGCTCACAACAAACACAACAAACATGAGACTGGGCAGTCTCGCCAGACTACTGGTGTTCTCTCTCCTCTCTCGCTCTCTCTCTCTGTTTTTTACCCCCAGTACTAGGAATTAAACCTAGGGTCACATGCGTGCTAGGCAAATGCTTTCCCATGAGGCTATATTCCCAGCCCACGTTTTAAAATTTGAGCAGAATCTCATTAAGTTGCCCAGGCTGGCCTTGAACTTACTCTATAGCCCAGGTAGGTTTTGCCTCAGTGTTCCAAGGTTTGTACCACCTGCTTCAGCTCTTTCTCTCTTCTAAGTGTGTATGGTTCACACTTCATTCTCTGAGGGAATACATTCCCTCACCCTGTTACACTCACTACATGAGAGGCTGGGGGTGAGCCTCATCTCTTTCCTCACCCTTCCTGCCTTTTGTAGATCCAGATGTGGCTATACGGTGCCTGTCAAGAGCAGTATCTCCTCAGTCTTCCCCTTTGGTGATATTAGGATTCTGTTTCCATGGCAACCACAGGCTGGACTGATGAAGAGAGGTGAGTAACTAGGAGGAAGCTGTGGGATGGGCTGGTGGTCTGTAGTACTGGCTGATCTGTGGCTCCTGGGGAGGGGGAAGAGGAAGCACATTCTTCATCTCCAGCTGTTTCCGGGGACCTCCCTGCCATCTTGCTGCCTCTACATGGGAGTGTCCACTAGCTTGGGGGAGAACCTAGAGGTAGAGGCCAAAGATGCTGAGCCGGGCCTCCATCAACCCAGAGATGTGGAGATGCTCCTTCTGCCCATCCCTATTCCATACAATAGGAGTTTTTCTGGCAGTGGTGGTATAGGGCGTTCTGTTTCTGCATCAGTGCGTCTTAGCTTTCTCTACTGCTCTGCAACTACTCTTAGTGAATGGCACATTCACTTTGGAAAGAGAACTGCTTGGTACATCCCAGACCTGCCCCTTACTATGCAGAACACTGAGGCAAACCCCTTGACCACAGTCTCCTTTCCCCTCATAAAGGAAGGCCTTCAGATTCTCAGAGCATGGGCCTAAGAGTATAGCTCACTGTCAGAACATTTGCCTAGCCTGTATAAGGCTCTGGCCTTGATTCTTGCATTAGAGGAGGTATGGAATGAACATAAATAAATAGAAATCCCAACATATTAATATTCAGTGAATAGAAATTTCCTTTATTTCTCCCTTCCAGGCCCCCCAACTTACTTTAAGACCTGAGTCAGAAAGCAGGGATGTATAGTGTTTCTCACTGGGGCCGTCTGGCTGGCCTTATATACTGTGAATAAGTTCCCTCATCTTTGCATTTCTCTCTATTTAAATAGTCCTTTTGTGGGGCTGGAGAGATGGCTCAGCGGTTAAGAGCACTGACTGCTCTTCCAGAGGTCCTGAGTTCAATTCCCAGAAACTACATGGTGGCTCACAATCATCTGTTATGGGATCTGATGCCCTCTTTTGGTGTGTGTGAAGATAGTGTACTCACATATATAAAACAAAATAAATCTTTAAAAAAAAAAGGGAAGGAAAGAAAAAGCAAATAATCTGTTTACAACTGTTACTTGTAGCTAAGATCAGCAAGGATCCAAGCTAAAAATGAGAGCCTCCTGAACGCGTGTACGAATGCGTGCACGCCCACACAGAGTAGAGGAACACTGGTATGGAGGTACTACGGGAGATTTTCCTTCTGCCACTAGGAAACCTGCTTCCTTGTTCCTCAAGAGTTCTAGAGAAATTCTGAAAAAGGCACAGGTGTACTCAACAGCAGGGTCCTTCTGAGAACCCGCTGCCCATGGCAGGTGCTCAGAAAGAGAACACGGTCTGTCTCTGTTCAGGGAGACCCAGCTCAGAGAGGGGGACGCCCGAGTCTTCCCGGAAATAGTCCATCTCTTGGTGACTCACAGAATAAAACCCAAACTCGTTGGCCTGCTCTCTCTCCCTCTCTCTCTCTCTCTCTCTCTCTCTCTCTCTCTCTCTCTCCCTCCTCCCTCCTTTTTCTAGTTTGTTAATAAAATCCTGTCATAAGAAGAATGTTTAGGAGCTGGAGAGATGGCTCGATGGTTAAAAGCACTTAATACTCTTCCAGAGGACCCAGGTTCAATTCCAGCACCTACATGGCAGCTCTGTATGTAACTCCAGTTCTTGGTGATCTGACACTCTCACACAGACATGCATGCAGACAAAACACCAATGCATATAAAAAATAAAAATAAATCACTAAAAAGTGAGAAAAAGAAGAGTGTCTGGCAGGGAGTAGGACTCATATATTGAGTGGGTGAATGCTTGAACAAGCAAGCAAGTGAATCTACCTACTGTCAACACATGCCCACTCTAAAAGAAAGAATAGGTGATTTATTCTACTTTGGATATGACCAACCATGGTCCTGGTGACATGACTTCAGCTTATTCCAAATAACATATTTGGGGTTTCTTTTTGTTGCTGTTGTTGTGTTTTTGTTTTTGTTTTTGTTTTTTTGAGACAGGGTTTCTCTGTGTAGCCCTGGCTGTTCTGGAACTCACTCTGTAGACCAGGCTGGCCTCGAACTCAGAAATCCACCTGCCTCTGCCTCCCAAGTGCTGGGATTAGGGGTTTCATTTTTTGAATTTATTTTTCTGTGTATGTGCATGTCAAAAGACAGCTTTGGGGGAGCTGGTTCTCGCCATCCACCTTGCTGAGTTAGTTCCTCTTGTTTCTCTAGTGCTGAGTTGTGTACTCCAGGCAAGGTGGCCCAATGACTTCAGGTTGATTTCTTGTCTCTGCCTCTGTCTCATTGTAGGAGGGCTGGGATTACAGATGCACTTGAGGCCAAAGGCATTTACCCACAGAGCCATTTCTTTAGCCCTAAGCAGACTCAGATAGTCACAGAACAAAAGAAAGTCCTAAAGAGGAAGTTACCAAATCCAAGGGGCATGTGACCACAGATGAAGGACTCTTGCTTTATGCTTCAGGCGCTGTCTGATAACATTCTTTGGTGGAAACTGGTGCTCTGCTGAGTAGCTACATTCCAAGAGATTTTTCCAGATAGTTACAAGGATGTTAGGGACTAAACACAGTCCCACGGAATTCTGAGCTCTGGGTCTGAAACATTCCGACTCTCCACAGTCACCAGGTTCTGGTGGCTCAGTCATCTGCTGAATCTTCAGCACGGCTGTGACTTCTCAGAGCACGTTAGCTCGACATACTGCTCCAGCTTTGGGGGCCATAGAGTGAGACTGTTGCAAATGTACCAGCTGCATGACCTCATGACCTCCCTGCGTCTCGGCTTATTTCTCTGTAAAAGCCACCAAGATCACCAATAAGATGGCCCTCTGAAGACTCAGAAGACAAGAAATGGCCCATGGGGAGTGTAGAACAAAGACCATTGTCAAGACTTTCTTGCTAACTGCATAGCATGTGTCCCCTTGCCAAGGCCCCTGCCCTCCTCCCTGGGCTCTCCCAGGTCCCCCTCTCTAGCACTGCTGCCTAGTGCTTTACAGGGAGTGGCACACTTTGTTCCACCATAGGCTTCCTTGCTCTTCCTGCCCAGCCCCTCCCTCATTTAATTAAGACTTGTTTCTCAGCTTAACTGTCACATCACGGCATTTATCCTGCTTTGAGGGGATCTATGATTCCATCCTAGCTGTTCACTGGAAGCCATTCTCCAGCTGGGTGGGTCTGTTCCTCCATGCTGTCCAGAGGGCCTTCTCAGCAAGTGTTTGGCTATCTGACGAACTGACCAGAGCAAAGCAAACCCCTGTGTTCTTGGCTCTTCTCCTTCTCCTGCTTCTTTTTCTTCTTTCTTTCTTTTGGGGCCAGCCAAGTGACTCAGTCCTTAGAGATACTGGCTGCCAAGCCTGATGACCTGAGTGAATCCTTGGGACAAGGACCAACTCCCACAAGGTGTCCTCTGACCTCCACACATGTGCTGTGTGGTACATGTACCCACGGACACACAGAGACACTAAGTCATTTTGCACTGTTGTTGTATTATTTATCATTATGTGTGAGCACAAATGCATGCACACACATGATGTATATGTGAGTGTGTATGCACCAGCACACATGTGGGAAGAGGACAGCTTTGTGGAGTCAGTTCTCTCCTTCCACCTTTACCTGGGTTTTGGAAACCAAACTCATGTAGTCAGCCTTGCGGTGCAGCAAAGGGCTTTGTCCACTGAGCCATTCCGTCTTGATGGCCTTCTTCTGTGTCCTCTTTGTTCGGGCCTCCCACACCTGCCCCCTACCAGGGGATCTTGTCTCTTGTCCTCCTTTCACACCCCATCCCCAGGCTCCACGTGTTCCCAGGTGACAATTGTCCTCTGGGCTGCTCGGCCAGCCTGGATCTGAAAGGCAGCTTTCTTTGGGGACAGGGCTGTTGCCAGAAGGTCGTGAAACCAGGTCTCAGGCTTGGGACATGTGCTGGTTCCACTTTCCTTCACCAAGTTCTCAAAGGAAAAGATTTCTTCTGAAAAAGCAAAACCCCTGATACTGGACTAGAAGTAAACAGAAAGGCAAATCTGTGTTCCGACTAGCTTCCCTTAAGCTCTGTCAGAGACGCTTAGGAACTGCAGTGGGCAGCAGTCAGTACACAGACTCATAACTGGTGAGCAAACGGAGAGTACTTGGCTGACGAGTGCTCAGCTCAAAGCGGGACATTTACATCAGCCTTTCCCCTCAAGGCTGTGAACCACTGTCTTCTGGACATGGCACGGCCATGGCATTCACAAACTCGAAACACAAGATGGGACAGCCAGCACTCCAGCATGGATGGGGGAGGACATATGAGCCTCTACCCTGAGATGAGGAGCCAGTAATAGTGAGTGGCCGCTAAGGGAATGGGGAGTCATTTTTCTTTGAGGTTTGGCAGCACTGCTAACCGGGCTCAGTGGGGCATGAAGAAGACATGCAGTTGGAAGTGGGGAGTATAGGGGTTCTGGGGATGTAGGAGGGGGATTAGGCTTGGATATGAGCAAGACACATTGTATACATGTATGAAGCTGTCAATGCAGTATAGATTTTCACTTAGAAGTGAGGGAGAAAGGTAAATCAAATGCTTTATAAAACAGCACCCTTTGGCTTGGGTGTGGTGGTACACACCTTCGATCCCAGTGCTCAGGAAATAGGCAGGGGGATTTCGATGAGTTCTACATAGTGAGTCCTACACCAGCCAGAGCTGCATAGTGAGACCCCATCTCAAAAACAAACAAACAAACAAACAAACAAACAGGGGCTGGAGAGATGGCTCAGTGGTTAAGAACACTGGCTGCTCTTCCAGAGGTCCTGAGTTCAACTCCCAGCAACCACATGGAGGCTCACGACCATCTGTAATGGGATCCGATGCCCTCTTCTGGTGTGTCTGTTTTTTTGGTTTTTTGGGTTTTTTTGTTTTCGGGTTTTTTTCGAGACAGGGTTTCTCTGTGTAGCCCTGGCTGTCCTGGAACTCACTCTGTAGACCAGGCTGGCCTTGAACTCAGAAATCCGTCTGCCTCTGCCTCCTGAGTGCTGGGATTAAAGGCATGCGCCACCATTACCCGGATGGTGTGTCTGAAGTAACAGTGTACTCACATACATTAAATAAATACATTTTTTAAAAAAAGTTTACACAAATAAACAAAAAAAACCAAAAAAACTAAAAAATGAATTACCTAACACTTCACCTGCCCCTGGGCCATGGCCTCTCTCCCTGCTGTCCCAGCCCTCTTCTTGTATACAAGGGATATCTCAGTGTTCCCATCTCAGGAACAGCCTGACCAGGATTCTGGAAGAATCCAGGAAGTTCCTGGAGGCTGCTAGGTCTCGTTTCCAAGGATAAGAGATCACTGTGTTCCTGAGGGAAGGGCCAGCAAGGAGAGGCCCTTGGTCTCAGCAGTCCAGGGTCACATATGATCCAGGAAGCAGATGCAGAGCCAAAGCTGGCATCCTAGCTTGGGCTACCCTGGACTCCTCTGAGGTCCCTGAAAGCAGTCTGCAGGGGCTCTACAGATAACAAAGACATTGGTATCAGGAGGTAGGAACACATTCCTGGGAAGGTCTGGGCCAGCTGGGGACAACCAGGCCTGGAGCCCGTGTAGAGATGTCCCCACCTCACAATGATAGTTAATAACAGTGTGGTAGCTGTGTCTGTCCTTTAATGTGTGGACCTGAAGAGAGCCTCATAATGTAAAGACACGGTTCCTGTTCTGTGCTCACAAAACAGCCAGGATTTAGACTCATTAGCCGGGATCTTGAGGTTGTACAAGTCAGCCACTATGCCGAGCCGCTTCCTCCTGCCTTGCTGCCTTGCACTGTGACCTTGGGCCTGTCTCTTCCTTTCTGTACTCCATGCTCCTTGGAAGGGTGGATCTGGTGAGCTTCTAAATCCTTCAAGCTCTGGCTGCTGCTGATGCAGGGAGGGAATGTCCAAGTAGGGAAGAGGGTAACACGGAGCAGAGTGCAGAGAGGACAGATTTTTTCCAGTGTCCCTATCTTAAGCCTTCATCAGTGGACAGGCTGGCAGGCTCCCCTTTGCCCTAGAAGTGCAGCCAAGGGAGCAGGTGATGCTCAGCCCCAGCCCAAAATATTCTCTGGTCACTGAGGGTTACCAAGGTCTGAATACCAAGAGTACCTGTCAGCATGCAGGCAGGGCCCATCTGCCCTGACGGACAGCCTGGGAGGGCTGGCGGCCCAGACTGTTTGACCTACACTCCACCCTAGCCCCTACCTATCACACAGTATCAGCTTCTCTGGGCTGGCCTGGGCTGGAGCTATATCTAAATGTTCTTCCTGTCTCCTTGGCCCTGACTTCCAGCCAGACCAGACAGATCACACAAGTGTGCTGGCACACACAGATACACACACAGGTACACATGCGCACACTCATGTACACACAAACATACATACATACACACTCATGCATGTGCACACATACACATGCATATGCAGTATCTCTGCCAATTCTCATTGAACTATCTGTTGGCTTGGCTCCTG